>JBBBDQ010002492.1:1327500-1360000 GCA_037127315.1 Ascarosepion bandense
TGCATTTGTATTCCTTGCTATCAAAAACAATTTTAATTTTTCTTAATTGATAATGGGGCACAGTAACAACTATTGGGTCATTTTCATAATTGTAATGCGTTAATTATTTTGAAACTACGTTGATTTCATTTTTTATTTATTATCATAAACTTTTTTAAAAACATTTCCTTCACAGCGAATAAATGCTCACAATAACTACTGGAGCTGTTAATAAAATTTCCCATAATTATAAGTATTTATTTTATAGTCAAAACTATATAGAAAAGAATTGGAATATGTTGTTGAATTGTCGTTTATCTACATTAAAATTCTGGATTCAATCAAGAATCACAGTTTTAAATTACACAATTTTAATGTATTTGACCCTATATCTCTGAAACATCTGTTCAAGATTGTAAATACTTGCAAAAGTAGTATGGAGATGGAGTTAAATGGTATAGAAATGGATGTGCGTCACAGGCTCCTCACTAAGCATACGCATTTCTTGCCCCAAATAGAAAACATTTATCAGTTTTTATATTATGTAAGTGTCTAAATACAGAACCAGTAAACAATTAAGTTAACGGATCCTCATATAACAAACATTATCGCTGGTTCTGAGATTGGAAATCTTTCAAAAGATATTGTAAATAACCAATATTCTTTAATTGTACCAAAAAATAAACCGCATTTATTACTCTCTTTATTTATCTGGATTTTAATTAAGATTTTGGATCACTGGTGTTAAGAACCAGTCAAGTGCACCGTCGAAAGGTGGATAAATATTAGGTGTTCTTTGCTAGGAGAATAAAAAATTATATAATTTCTTATATATCAGAACATTGTTAGGCAATTGAATGACGTCATTCAATTGCCTAATGTTATTTATTTTAATTTGATAATTTTATATTATACAACAATATTATGCAACTATCTTTTAAAAAAGTATAAAATTATTTAATTTTATACTTTTTAAAAAAAGGGTTTAAAAGTAGCCTCTCCATTCGGATTTAACGTCATAAAACTCTCATTTTTATAAGGCTGTTAAATCAGATGCTTAATGTTTAAAACATTTTTCGTCAAAATTAAATAATAGAAAAAAAGATGCATATTATAGTCTACTTCCTCTTTTTCTTCGGTGATAATACAGTGCTGATAGCAGATACAGGAATTAAACTACAAGACCTCGTAAAGGAAGTAGTGAAAGGAAGTGGAAGAAAGGACTATAAATAAAGAAAACTGATGCATGATAATCACTAAAAAAGGAGGCCAAAATGCCAACCACAAGGTTGTGATACGAACATCAAACAGGTGCAGAAATTGAAATACCTGGGAAGTATTCTAACAGAAGACGGAAAGTGCGATACGGAGATCTGAAGGCGCATTGGCATAGCCAAGGATGCATCCCAGAAGCTCAGGACAGGAAAATTTCGCTAGAAACGAAGAAGAGAGTACTGGATTGTTATGTGATATCTGTCCTTCAATATGGCAGCGAATGCTAAACAATTTCATCAAAGATAGAAAGACTTAACGCAACGGAAATGCGGTTCTACAGAAGGATGCTGAGGATACCCTAGACGGAGCACACGAACATTTACGAGGATTTGGAGAGGAGGGACTAAAAGAAAACTGATAATTAAAATCCGGAAAAGACAGCTGAAGTTTATGGGATATGTAATGAGGAAAGAGGGCTTGGAGAACCTGATGCCCACAGGACGTATAGAGGGAAATAAGTACAAGGGAAAGCAGCGCACGACATACCTGATGGACTTGAACAGATGGATGGTGGAGCAGTGTTTGAGTAGAATAACAAGAGAAGGGATATTAAGAGCAACAAGGGATGGGGGAAGTGGAGAGCCATGATCGCCTACGTCGTGAAGGGACGTGGTACCTAGAAGAAGATCAATGTGTTCATTAAGATTTTCTATTTATTATTTGGGGAAAGGGATGGAATTACTTTCTTGTTAGTTTTGCTAAATAATCAAATATGTTAAAGCTTGTTTTGTTATTCAAAATTTGGTCCTGAACTTAATAGTTTTAATACTTAATAGTAAATTCTTTCAAGATTGTTTAAAAATAAAAACAGCTTTCTGGTTAAACTAATAAAACAGCTACTATTTACATTGTTCGGACTAGAGAAAATCACCATAAAAAAAAGACGAGAGAAAACCATTAACATCAAAAATTGCAGTATGAACTTTGGTAAAAAAAAAAGGTTACTGAAACATTAGGTTTATAAGAAACTCAATCACTGCTATCCTCAAGGACACATGACCCAGTTGGTTAATTCCAGTGACTTTACCTAAAGAGTTATGAGTTCAATACCACGGTGCAGCAGTGGTGAACAATTAAGTCGAGTTAAAGAGAGATAACTCATAGCTACCAGAAGAGGTTTCGCACAAAGAATGATATATCCCAGTGATCGTAATAAAGGGTTTGGTTCGAAATTCCTAGTACCTGAAACGGCCGAAACGTCGTAGAAATGGCAACAAAGATGAGGACAATAGTCCGAATAATGTAAACAGAGTAAATGTTTCAGAAATATAGACAAATAATAAAATAGTCATTTTTTTTTCTAAATAATCAATAATGTACGATTTTACTTTGTTAAAATTGGTTTTAGATTTCTTTTTATGTTAACTTGGTTTTAATTTTCTTTTATTAGAAATTTTGTAAGTTCTTCTCATTACCACTTGATGATTGCATCTTCTATTGCAGTTGAAACCCAAAAGTTACAGTTTTTATTTGTAATATTACTGGTATTGGCTTTAAACCTTAATGCTCACAAATCTGCATTTTTCTTTCTTAAAATAAAAATGCATATTACAGCAGATTATCATATTTATCTTCTCCCATCTTCATTGCTAAAACGTCAATTTGAACAATTTCTTTTATTGCAGATTGATATGACAACTTTCTCAATAGACGAAAGAGATCTTTTTAAATAAATATACGTATAGCTAAACGCTCCTAATGTCAGCAAGCAGTAAAAAAATAATCGACATTTTGACCAACCCGATATTTTAATTTTGAATGTAGTACCGCATGGTTTTGAAGTTGTGTTCCAAATATTGGCGTCTAGTATTCGCCTAGCGAAGTATAAAATAAAACTTAGTAATCCAAATACAAATAAATATCGACCAAAAAACAATAAGAAGTATTGAAGATATTTTTAATAGTTTTTCTTGGCTCGTGAAACGATATTTTCTCTGACAGCGTAATAGTGGGTGGTGTCTGCAAGCATTACTACAGATGTGCGTCTGGTGCCAGAGTGTCTGATAAACAAGGCAATTCATGCCTTCGCTTTTGCATTTTCTTCAAGATCTTTATTACTTGATGATCGTTGTCGGCGCTAATTATAAAACATATTAAATGCACCACAAACCTTTGAATTGACTCATCAGCGTCCGGAATACAACAAATGGCTTTTCAAGAGCGTCTTGTTTGGCGGGAAACGGAGAAATCAGACGATAACACCACAAACCATGTTTCAGGCGGGCTTGGGAATTGTTAATTAATGAAGAAACAAAAACACGTACGGAAAATCTAAGAATTGTCTATTAACTGATGAGTATATTTTGCAAATACACTTTCTGGGTATTAGTGAAAACACATTGTTCATTATTGTCTATAGTTCTGAAATGAGTTAGTATTTACACTATCTATATTGTTCGGACTATTGTCTTCATCTTGCTATGTTTGCGACGTTTCGGCCGTTGTACGCTCCGGCCTTCTTCAGGTGCAAGAAATTTAGAACCGAACTCTGAGCCATGAGTTCTCAAGGACACATGGCCCATTGCATATAGATGTTGGTTAGTTCCAGCGACTTAACCTAATAAGTTGTGAGCTCTATAGCAGGCTACAGCAGTGGCTAGCAAATAACTTAAAGGGAGATAACTACATGGCCATCAGAAGAAGAATCGAACATGGAATGAGAATGGTATTCTCCAGAGATTGTAATAAAGGGTTTGGTTCGAAATTCCTAACACCTGAAGAATTCCAGAGCGTAAAACGGACAAAACGTCTTAAATATGGTAATAAAGATGAGGACAATAGTCCGAACAATGTAAGTAGTGTAACATTGTTCATTATTACTGAATTTGGGGGGTTGAATTCGGTGCAATCAAGACTTTACAATGACTTTCAGATTCTCTTTTATTCCGTACCTACTTCGCTAGATTTTATTCTAATCTATTTGATGTATTCGATGTGTTTAATGCTGTGGTTTAGCCAATTAGTTATTCTTGATTTGGCTCTTTGGTGTACTTGGTTTTAATTAAATAATTTGTACTGTTACAGTGCTCATGCTAGCGTGCATTTTTTAACTGTCAAAATAAGGATACTTGTGTTTATTAATTCTGCCATTAAAGATAGAAGAAACAGCATTTTCCGAATATTGTTTATTTTTTGTTTTTTTAAGTTAATGTTAATAAATATATTTGCTTTTTTTAACAAACCTAACGAACTTTTGGGCCAACACAAAAATAAAATAGGCATTTTTAATTAAAACTCGAAGAAAGTTAATTTTAAACTATTTCATTTGTAGTTTCCATTTGGTTAATAAACAGATGCATATAAGTACATACTGCATTTGGATAATTCGTAATGAAGCAATGCACAGCAAGCACATTTACTGTAGTGAGTTCGATCTACGCAAGACACCGTTTAAATATCTTTCCTATGAACAATTAAAAATAAAGCATTTCCCACAAAAAACTTTTGGCCGGAAAGTGTTTATCAATTCGATGTTAACAAAAGCTTACCTAAGGAAATGATACCTTATTCCTCTTTAAATTATGCCTCCTGGAACGTCACACTATTCTCTCGGCGCCCCTTCAACATTTCAAAATAGCCTACAAAGTCCTCTTTTGGTATCACTATGAGTTGCCACGTGACGTTCTCTTTAATCTCTTTATACTTTCAGAAAAAAATATAATTAGCATGGAGCCTAATCTGAACACTATGGAGAAGTGCTGATGGGCTTGACCGATGCGACGTTTTTTTTTATATAAAAAAAATGTACGATCCGTAAATAATTTCTTGATCCAATTCACCAGAAACACTGTAAAAAGCTTACTGATTGGCATCTCACTGCCGAAAAAATAGATATAGGAGAGTGTGTCTGTTCACATGCGTATTATGTTGTTCTAATAGGTTAATAAACTAAATCAAGGCCGCACAAATGGTTCTTGAGATATTCTAAACGGCTTCATAATCTCCGGACAGACCTAATCTGTATATTAATATTCTTGGACACACACACACACACACACACACACACACACACACACACACACACACACACACATATATATATATATATATATATATATAATCGTTTCACCCCAAGCTAGGTAGTACAATCACTAGTGCGCAGGGGTGGGGATATGTGAGAGGAGAGCGAAAAGAAAGAGAAACAAGATAGCGGGGGTGTCGGAAAAAGGACAAAAGTAACAGGGGAATACTGATGTGCAGGGTGTTACGTGAGAGTAGAGCCATAAGGAAGAACAAGATACAGGGGTGGCGGGGAAAAGATAAAAGAAAGATGAGTATCAAGGAGATACCCATCTTTTTTTTATATAAAAGGAGATAAAAAGATAGCAATTGACGTTACACTTGAACTCTTGGAGACTGTAGCTGTTAAAGAAGCAAGTATACGGAAGAGAGTTCCACAGGCGGGAAGTGCCAGAAAAGAAACTATTTAAGTAGAAGGAATGTTTAAATTTGGCTGTTTCGACATTAAAAGGTTGGGACCTAGTTCGACTCTCTATTTATATGCCCAATGTGACTAGAACTTTTTCTTGAACGTTTTATTCTTTTCTTAGAACTTTCCATGATATTCTCAGCATCCTTCTGTAGTTTCAGTAGTTCAAGTCTTCCCTTCATCTTTGATGAAATTGTCTAGCATTCAATGACATATTGAAGGACAGACATCACATAAAAATCCATTACTCTCTTCTTCGTTTCCAGCGAAATGTTCCTCTCTTAACACTACTCAACCTCTAGAAAGCATTAGAAACAATATGAAACTTTTAAACTCCGTTTTAATTTCGATTAGCATATATTTAAAAAATTAAAAGCAAACTGACATTTATTTACCGTAGTACATAAGCATAAAAGATGTAACCATTAAATACGTAATCTACAGTTTGTGTGAGCAACACGGGAACCATTTGTGTGTTCGGAGCATCTATTCCAAAGAAATCTCAAATAAATTCATTTAAAGCCAGTTTACGCAGGATTTATGCCAAATACTTTACAGCTGAATGAGAGCCACTAACATTTTCTCTCTTCTAGAAGTTGTTGCAACAGATGAAAATATTTAAATTTTATGCCCATAAGAATAAAACGTCAATATAGCTAAGTTTGCCAAACATACCAATTTATTCCTAAACTACAATCATATTACTACTGTTACCATGAAATTGATTTTAGATTTTTTTAGATGAGAGATTGTTCATGTACTTCCGATTTTATTTGGACTATTGTTCTCATCTTTATTTTTATAGAATATAAACGGTTGTTATAAACACAAGGTTTCGGCCAAATATCATCTGGCAATCTTCAAAAGCTCATTATTTTTGCTCATATAAGTTGATCATTGTGTTATTTCCCCTGTGTTGGCGTTATTTGTTCGTCTCTGTTAAACCGGAGAATATCATTTTATTATCTGATTAAGCCACTTGATGACAGCAACACTCTATTTAACAAATGCCTTTATGCTCCACCCCCACGACGGTCTCAAAATGCGTTTTTTGAAACTGTTAAATCCAATGTCAGATGGTTTCGACATATTTGGTTATTACAGCGGATTTGTACCTCTTTTAATTATTTTTGCTTTTGTTATTTTAAATAAGAAATCGTCAGTATAATTTGACTTACTCAACTTATTCAAAATATCGTTTTTGTCTTCATTAAAAATATTTATTACAAACACATTTGGGCCAACTACACTCTAACTATCTTAATTACAGTGTTACAAAGTTGATCATATAACCTAAGCTTAGTAAACAGATGCACAAAATTGGACAAGTTCTTCAAAGTCGATGTTGTGTTGTTAACAGAAAGTCTTGATAGGAAATAAAAAGGCTACTTCTACTGAGAATTAGGAATAGGCAGCTGAAATTTCTCAGACGCATAACGTGAAAAGAGCGCTTTGAAAATTTGACACAATATCGAAGGTAAAAAGACAAAGGAAGACATCCGGCTACCTACCTGGCGAGCTTATCTGAATGGGTGGCAGAACAGGGAGTAAGGGTGGTAAAAAAAAGCAAAAAAAAAAAAGCATTATTAAGAGCTGTAAGGGATTGGAGGGTTTTGGGATTCATGAACGGCACATAAAAAAAAGAAGAACTAAAGTTAGTTGTTTGGTATAGCCAATTATTCAACAAAAATGTATTTGACATCGTCATCTGAACGAGAGATGTAACAGAGACCGCTTTCATCTTATAACTATCAAACATTTTTTTAAGCGCTTTGTCTCTCCAGGACGTGGGCGATCATGACTTGCCACAAATTTCTTTTCTTTATTATCTGTTAACTGCCATGACTTCTTCAAAAAATAGTGGAATGGGTTCCCATTATTTCTCTACTGTTTTGAATTCAGATTTGTCCTTCCACACTGAGTGTTACCCAAGGCTAGAGAGACCAGTCTACCTTATGCTTTAGGCCATAACTGGAGAGATAGATTCATGCCTTTGCAAAAGGCATTACTACAAAAGTGAACGCAACAAAATAGATTGGAATTTGAACATTACATCAGATATTCACAAAGATTAAATAATTTATGAATCCTCTACATACCAAATACCAAATACCAAAAGTAAAAGCTGCAAACAGAGAACAAACAGTTTTATTTAATCTTTTGTTTTAATAAAACTAGTATAATCTCACCTATCTATTACTAGAGCGGGGTATTTGCAAATCTTGTGAATAATCCAAAAATCTAAGAGAAAATCGGGATTTCGTTCTACCGATAAAAATATTACTTCCACGGTTTTATCATTTATTTAACTTGAGGTTCTCGACAAAATCCAAAGAAGGATCTTCAACATAATCAGTCCTAACTTAGCAGCTCGCCTTCAGTCACTTTTTGATGCGGCTTCCCTCTGTCTTTTCTACAAATATTTTCATGGCAACTGCTCTGACTAGCTTTTTTCCCTAGTTCCCCAACCACATGTATTTGCTCGTGCTACTAGATTGGCATCAAGGTCCCAACCTTTTACCGTCGAAATAATTAAGTGTAACCCTCTCTTCTACTCTAATAGTTTCTTTTCTCGCTCTTCCCGATTGTTGAGCTCTCTTCCATTTGCATGCTTTCCTGATAGCTACGATCTACAAAAGTTTAAATGCAATATCAACTGTTGTCTTCTAGCTACTTGCTTCTTATCCATATCTTCCCATTTCTTCGACATCCCCTGTATCTTGTTTTTTTTTTTGTTGTTTTTTGTTTTTTTGTTTTTTTTACCTATAACACCCTGCACACCAGTTGCGGTCCTTTACTTGCTTGGGGTAAAACGATTATAAAAATAGAAATAAAAGATTACAATCAAATTTGATTTCACCAAACACCTGATCATGTAAATGTTGTTATTTCATTATAGTTCAGGTAAAGAGAACCAACAGTTTTACAGCTCCAAGTTTTCCGGTATTTATGTTTTTGTTTTTTTGTTTTTTATAAAAGTGCTCAATACAAAAAATATTGTAGAGCATAATATAATCATATATTTGTTTTCGTTTTTAATTAAAAATACATTGCAACATGATTTTCATTTAAATATAAGAAACAATACGTTTGTTATTAATAGATATAAACAAATTGAACACACACATAAATTTTTATGTCTTCCCATATCTATAAAGAACAAACGTATTGTTTCTCATATTTAAGTGAAAATCATTTGCACAACAATGATCTAACATTGCCTGATGACGAGGTAGAAATCTTGAAACAGAAATTTCCGTGTCGCAATGTATTTTTAATTAAAAAACAAATATATATATATATATATATATATATATATATATATATATATATATATATATATATATTAATGGCGTACTACGATTGGTCCGGGCAATAAGAAACATTTCATCTCTTATTACACATATTTATTTACGTGTTTCGAGGTTCACCGTAATGTTTGTATATTTAAGGAGCTGTACACTTGTCAATACAAGGCATTAAAACAAAGAACAGTTAGCTGTTCCCTCGGCGCTGAATGATTGTTTTCACTGTAATGGGATAAGCAAAGTACTGCTTTCTGAATGCAAAGCCAGGAAATTGCTCGTCTATACAATAAATACAGCTAGAATTACGCCTTACTATAGAATATATCGTAACTGTTTGAAACGATAAAGTAAATCTCATTGAAATTTGTGATGTTTTAAAGTTTTAATTTAACTATATTATTTCTTGATAGATATCAACATGAGAATGCAAATATTTCTCAAGCATTAATCCCATTTAAAAGGACACAATTTTTTTATGCGATTAAAGCCCAGCGAAGGTTGCCTTTAAACTAGATATGACGTAATTTTTTATTGATGAGAATTATTATAATTATTTACAAATAACTGAAGGGAAACTACTTTATAATTAATCAAATTTCACTTATTTTCAACATTTTACTTGGACTAATCCCTTTTTATCATGAGTGTAGCGTTAAATAATGTTTAAATATAAAATGTAGAAAAATAGTTTTTCGTAATAAAGTTATGTAAATGTCTAGATTAGAAGAGAAAAAGAAGAAATGAAAAGATTGAGATTTTTGCATAATACCCCTGAAATAAGGATTTGTTTATTTTATAAAAACGATATATTATTTCAATACAACAAAAATATATATATTTTTTAAATATTCGTATTATTATTTCCATACACTGTTTTGTGCAGTTATTTTTATTTCTTTTCATTTTTGTTCTTTTTCTTTTATTCTTTTTTTTCATGCTTTACAAAATAAACTAATACAAACAAACAGAAATGAAATAGATAACTATCGAGATGCAGGAACGCAAATTGTAAATTGGATACAAAATTATTTTATTCTTCAAGTTAGATCATTTTAATATTATTGCTCTAACAAAAATCTCGCGACAATGTGCAAGTCTTTGTTGTGTTCATCGGAGTTGTTTCTCATTTCCGAGCATGACCAATTGTGTTCTTTTTTCTTTTTTCTTTTTTTTTTTTTTGTTTTGTTTTTTTCAACAATTTTCGAGCCAATTTGGGACTTATACTGCAACTATGCTTAGTTACAATTTTATATCTACCCCGCCAGGGACACATATGGTTTTGAATTCAGAGTTGTCCTTTTCTTATACCGTTTGCCAACCTCGGCTAGGCAGACAAATCCGCCCTGATATTTAACCTATAATTGGGGACTACTGTCATTTGATTACAAAAGAGAAACTGAATCATTATATTATGGATTCCATATTTTTTTAAACAAAATCTACATCGTTGTTTTAATCTTAAGTTTTCCACTAAAAAGCTATGATAAAATAAGCAAAGATGAGGATACCGATTTAAGTGATTCAATAATTATATTTCTCACAGCTTATTACACTATTTAGTTATAATAATATTATGACACGCTACAAAAATATCATTAGGGTTATGGCAAAAATTGTCTTAACATCCAAAAGAGGCGTTTCGTGCCTTGCACAGATCACTCTGATGTTCGTATCATCAGATGCAAATCTTTTATCGGCCAGAACCATGAAATCTTGGACAAGAATTCCGAAATTCTCATTAAAATGACATTAGCATGTGATTCCCATTTATAATTGTACCTTAATGAGATAAACAGCTGTATTCTAAATTGATATTTTCAATCGCACCTTTAAAAAAAATGAATCCTAGATTCCACGTTAATTCATAAAATGATATAAATTTGATAGAATAAAAGAAACATAGATCAATATTATATAATTTTATAAGAAAGATATAAATTTGATAAGAAAGATATAAATTTGATTAAATAAAAGAAAAGAAACATAGATCAATATCATATACTATAATATAATTAAAAGATTCTATATTTGTTTGATAAAGTCAAGCTTCCAAAAAAAACGGCTTTATGGAATGTTCCGTAAGGGATAAACTCACTTATATATATATATATATATATATATATATATATATATATATATATATATATATATATATATATATATAGGACGATGTAAAACAAAATTTACCGACATCCAGAAAAAATCGTTTTAAGAAAAGATAAATACACTTTGTAAAGAAAAGATAAATACACTTTGTAAACAATCAATCACGTGTAAACGCGCTTTTAACTCAATTTAATATGAACCTGGTGGAAATGTACATCATAAATATGATAATAATAATATATAATAGCAATTTACACAATACACATAATTTATGCCACTAAAGTTCCAACTAAAAATATACTGAAATATTTTTATTGAACATAGTTTATATCTTTCTTGTGAAAAAAGAAAATTTGGCGTTAATACGGTTAGGCCTTCTCTAAAATCCGATTAACTGATTAAAATTTCGTTTAGTACATAAAAACTCACGCATTTACGTAATGATACAATGACTTAGACCAGAAAATATCACATAAATTGAATAGCGTTTCACACAAGACCTTACGTTAAATTTGATTACTGCATTAAAACAAGGAAATATGGGAGTTCCGAAATGACGTTAAGTGAAGTTTCAGGCACATTCAAGGCTCTTTTGATAGATAGATAGATAGATAGATAGATAGATAGATAGATAGATAGATAGATAGATAGATAGATAGATAGATAGATAGAATTTAAGAGTAAGCGCGTACAATCTTCAACTTTCAAAACTTAATTCAGTGTTGATCATTCATGAAATTAAGATATACCCGGAATTTTGAATGAGTGTTTAGGGAAATAGGTTAAAAATGGCATCTCTCTTTCACTCTCTTTCTCTTTCTCTTTCTCTCTCTCTCTCTCTATCTCTCTCTCCCCATATATATTATATATATATATGTGTGTGTGTGTGTGTGTGTGTGTGTGTGTGTGTGTGTGTGTGTGTGTGGAGTTATTGGATAGTTTTGTGTGTGATTTTTTTCGCTTAATGAATGTCATGTTATCTGGTCATCTTTCTTTTCTTTCTTATTTCATTTTTTTTTTTTTTACTTTCTTCCGTTATGTTCTGTTTTATTGCTGATTTTCAAGGGGGTGAGTTTTCGGTCTTTTATTATTTTGTGTTGTGCTGACCGCTTGACTTTAAGGGGGATGTTTAAAGGTGTGTGTGTGTGTGTGTGTGTGTGTGTGTGTGTGTGTGTGTGTGTGTGCGCGCGCGTATCTATATATGCGGGTTCGTGTGCCCACATGCACACATCTGACTGTGTGTTTGCGTCAGCGTCTGAGTTTACGTACGTGTGCTCACACATACCCGCATGGTTGTGAGTGTTAAATGTGATTGCATTTAATGTAAATTGTTGTATTTTTGGTTGAAAAATTGGTTGATTGTATTTTTGTACTTCTTTGCTTGCGGCTTTTTTTTATCATTGTATTATTAGTAATATTATTATATGTATACATATGTGGGTATACCAGCTCATGTGTATATACGTAGTTGTTTAGTTGTGTTTTAATGAATGTAACCACATGTTGATTTTTATATTATGGTAGGTGGTTGTTAGTTTTACATATGTTTTTTGTTAGCGGGCTTAGTGAGAGGTATTGGATATTTGTTAAATATTGATATTGTGGTTATTCTTTTCTAACTGATTTTCGTTTGGTATTGGTTAGGGCAAGGTGTTAGGTGTGCTGAATTGTGTTTTATATTGTATTTATTTGTTTAGTTTGTAACAGTAATTAAATGACAAATAAGTATTTCAGTATCTGCGTCTCCCCATTATTTAATTTTTTTTCTTGTGTAATAGTTTGCTTTGTTTTTTAAAAGTGATTATTGCTAACTTTTCCTCCAAACACAGTTTGCAATTTCTGCTATTTCTATTTTGTGAGGCTGCTCTTTTTATGATTTTGTTGGTGATATTTTTTTCTTTTTTTGGCAACATATATATTTTGATAATGGTGCGTCTATGTATCTTTCTGTTTTGAATGACGTTTTGTGATAGTTAAATCTTTCTTTAAATGTTCTTTCTGTGGCTCCTACGTACATTTTTTCCTTCTATATTAATGTTATTTGTTACGAATGCTTTATATATTATTTTATTGGTTTGACATATGTTGCTAAGTGGACAGTTATTTTTGTTTCGACAATTTCATTTGTTAGTGTTGTTTTGTTGGTTTATGTTAGTGTAGTTATTATTAGTTTTTTTTTTTTTGTTTTTTTTTTTATTGTGTTTGCTTATCATTTTCTCTGTGTTATCCATGCAACTGTAACTAATTTTCACTGTGTTGATGATTTTTTTATAGTTACTGTGTTTGGAGAAATGTTTTCCAATTATTTTGGAGAATATGCTTCCTATTTTTGTTTTCGTCGTATTATTGTAGTGTGGGTTGTACTAGATTCTGTTTCTTTCTCTGCTGGTTTTGTTTGGTTTGTTTTCGTTTACGTATTCAATTTTGTTCAATAAAAAATACACAACAAAACCAATAATAACTAAAACAACATAAATTGTAGTTATTATTGTTTTGTTTTTTGTTTTGTTTTTGTGGGGGTATTGTCTATTAGCTCATATACCAAATTGTGGTACTGTTGCTTTTGCGACCGTCGGTAATATTATGTATGGTCCTGGTTTTAGGTCTATTATCGAGAATGTTGAAATTATAATTTTGAAATTATCGCACACTCAGTGTATTTTCTTACTGCACAGAAATATATTTATTCGATAAGTTAAACAAATAAATAACTTTTCATTTGTATTCATTTTATGACTTTAACATAATTATCTGTGATCGGATAGCGACACATATGGCGCTAAATGTAACTTATTTAGACTTGCTTTATTTCAAAGTACTACCAAAATGCAATTCCATTTCACAGAATATTTTTTGTAAATGACTTTTAATAATAAATATATGTATATTAAATTATATATTTTATATAAATAAGTGTATATCTAAAGTGCACACTTCTACATATTTTACGTCCGATTGTTGGCATTGTTAACAAGCTTTTGGACAGGATCTGCCTGATCTTCACTTTCCAGTCTTCAAAAGCATTTCCGAATCCTTGTTGGAGAGGAATTATTTTCCACACTCCAACCTTTCTCCCACAGACTGTATGTGGTGAGTCTGTCACTGCTTTATCGCTAATTCGATGGAAAGTGCTCTGACGAACTACATTCTTTGGTTCCGCCAAGTCAAACCTTCACGACTAGGACCTGCCATGCCACTAACATAATAGCAAATCACCCACACTCATTCCATATTCCATCGTCGAGAAGTTCCACTCAAACAGCTTCTTCTCAGTAACCACTGCCCTATGCAACAAACTCTCAAAAGGATGTTTTCTTGATCCCTACAATCTTAACCTGTCTAATTCTAGAATTAACCGTTATCTTCCCCTCCTATCCATATAAATTAACTTTTAATTTCGAATGACCCCCTGGTGTACAGGGTGAATCTTACTGTAAAAAGAAAGAGGTTGTTTGAGACTCTGAAGTGATATTATTCCCGCTTTCTCTTCTGTTGCATTGTAGTGTAGAATCGAAAAAAAAACGACTAACACTCGAGTACAATAACATCTGTTTTAAAATTAACTTTTTATATGAAAAATGTTCTTGAGTGCCGTGGTGCAATGATTAAATAGCCATCATTTCTATAGTGAGTTCGAATCCTTACAATTGTAGTCTTAGGCCATACAGTGATTGAAATTGTTATAGACGTTACTGCCCTTAGGCGCACGGTAAGTATATCCGATACAAAAATTCTAACCGCTTTAAGCGTCTTCGTTAATTCATTGTTGCAATTTTTTAGATATTATTTCGGTACCTGCCGCTCCCCTGGCGAAAAGATGATCAAATTTCAAATCTAAATTGTTTGTCTGTTTAAAATACTACATTTTTTAGAAAATATGTTCAGTTTAAATACAGATGTTGTCGTAAAAATAATTTCAAAGAGATTATTGTCAGAAACAAAACGGAATTAACCCTCACGACACAGATGTTCATTTCAATTTCATTCAAGTAGTGTGTGCATGTATATTTGTGTATGAGCCTGTAACTTCGAAATATATCTACAATTTTTTTAATCTTGAAAAAAGAATATTATTTATCAGCGAATAATTTCTGAAAAGTTCAATACAATCTTGTAAAATCAGAAAGACACCATTGAAATTTTAAGAATACATACTGAGGAAAGAACACGTGGAAAATTTGACACTCAAAGGATGTACTGAAAGCAAGACGATAAGAAAGGGTAACTTACCTAATCAGCTTGTGTAGAACAGGGAATGTAAGCGACAAAAAAGACAAGCATTGTTAAGAGCTACAAAAGATAAGAGGTTGTGGAGAGCCATGATCACCGACGTATTGAAGAGACCAAGCGCCAGAAGATTTGTATCTTTAAATCACGCTGGGTGGTATGTCAAAAGAGCAACAGATGGCGGATTGCATGACAATTTATTGCTATGCGATCAGCTTTTGAATGATGTACAATAATTTATTGTTATAAGATAATCTCTCGATATACGGCACAAGAAATTGATAGGACAGCCGAGTGTAAGGTTCTCCTTGCCTATTCATGTTGTAATTGTATTAGTCTTTGTGCAACGATTTGTAAAGTTCTAATCTTCTGGGTGGCAGCGACTCATAAGAATATTCTTTTTATCCAACGTTTGACCTTAAGATTTTGCATTCAAATAAAAGCATTTACAAAGCATTTGTCATAATTTCTAATTCATGTTATACCATGAATCAAAGAACTGTATTTGTGCCTGGTTATTTTTTTAATCCCACTGGCGACTAAAGTTATTTGGCTTTTCTGAAACTATTTTATTCGATTGTATTTTGAATTTGGTGTTAATCCCGTTTAGATTATGAATAAAGCTGGATTATAGTGTCTGTGAATGTTCTAATCTCCCATAGAGACTCATTTATTTGTCATTAGTTCGTATTTTTGATCATCGGTTGTATATAAAAATGATAACTAAATCAACGTGAACCTAAAGTCTTATTGAGATAATGTGTCGATTTGAGTTTGCATTAATAAGATAAAGTTTAATTTAGATACAAAAACGAAGAAAAAAGCTGAACGCAATTATTATTCCAGAAACTTATAGTTTTTTTTTTAAATATTCGCGGAATTGTGTTCAGTAAACCAAAAGGACGACATCAGAATAATCTGGAATAAAGCCAATTAAGAAAAACTGGTGGATTTTTGTACCTGCACTGGTGCTAATATATAACTCATTTTTTTAAGCAAAATTCAAATAAAGTAATCGATCCTATTTCGACTTCATTCACTTTCTCACGGACCTTACGTATCTCCCCTGTTTTTTCTACAAACATTTTCATAGCAATTGTTTCTTTCACGAGTTTGTCCTTGGTACCTCGACCACGTGAATTTAACCATGCTACTAGATTGGCGGATGTTGCTTTGTGGTGCAGTGGATATCGGCTTGGAGCCGAGTTCGAATTCCAGTTGAATTCCTTGCATTCACTTACCCGCGAATACCTTTAGGAAAGGTATTAATCCGTCTCTTCCCTCCAGTTATGGGTTAAATAATAGGACAAATTGTGTTCTATAGCGTTGGTCGGCAACCAGTCTACTGTAGAAAGTAATGGCAACCTACTGCGTGATAATCTTCTGCACAGTCAGTCATATCTCTATTGAGACATGATCGCCCAAAGCGTGTACCACGTATGGCACTTAACTGACTGAATGAATTACGCAAAATAATTCTGAAAATAAGAGATAAGTCACACGCCTCACAAACATACCATTGAAAGCTAACATTTTACGCGCATTTGTGAATTGAAGATAACAAACCAGAAAACTCGGTTTCATCGCAGTTGCACCATAACTATTTCTTTGATGTGCCGTGTCCTTTCAGTACGTGGGCAATCATGTCACTCTACAAGTTTCTATCCTTTAAGCAATGTTTGTCTCCTTACCATCCTTCCCAATGCTTGTTCTACTCTATTTATATAAGCTCATTTTGGTAGGTCATTGGATATTTCAATCTACCCCATTCGTTTTCAGTATATCATGTGAGTGTTAAATTCTCAAAACCATCTTTCCTGATTATAATCCAAAGTAATTTTAACCGTCTTTTTCTGATACTACGTAAAAGTGTATGTTTGTTCTCATTTACTTTAAAACTTATATATACTCCGTCCATGGTATTACCAGCATTCTTCTTAGAATCACATTTTAGTTACATGACGTCTCCTTCTCATCTGTGAGGAAATTGTTGTGTATTTCCTGTCGTTTAGGTGAATTGATACTACATTGTTCAACAGTTTTTCTTTGTAAACTTAGAACTAAAATCATTTTTGAAACAACACAAATGGGATCCTCTCAGTTGTGAGAAAATTTAATGCATTAATATAAACTTTATATCTTGATCACACACATTTCGTGACTTGAAAAAATATTTTTTAAATAATGTTATATTCTTGAACTTTTATCCGTTATGTTTAATCATATTTTACTTATCTGAACTTAAATGAATTCATGAAAACAGCATTTATTAAGGATTAATTCGGCACAATTTCTAAGGAAATCTATTTAAATAATTCATATTATAATAATATTCTCTATATACATAATATACATTACATAATATAAAATAATCTTTTAAATAATACATAAAATTAGTAGTACAATATATGCAAATTAATTGAATGAAAGATTCCAACCGTGAATTCTTATTACATTCAAATTATTTATTTTTCGTTGACGACAATTAAGAACATGACATCTGCATGGATTGTATATATATTTTTCGATACAATTTAAACGGGAACATCGACAAACATGTTATCACACACGAATACACTAAAATTACCGACCAACAAACAAATTCATTCAAACACTTTATCATTCAAGATTTGTCACACATATATTCTAAAATATCGTCTAATGATGTAATACACTTGTACGCATATTATTAAGTACACATGCATATGAACAGACAAGAGTTCCTACATATACATACACTTTCAAAATATTTTTACCACGTATATACATTTAAAAATAATTATTTATTGCTTTAATACACGTGACAAATAGCTGATCCATAAGAATAAACCCCAAACAACATTCCAGTATATAATCTCTTTGTAAAAAAATTTTTCATTTCTCATCTTTGACCTGATCTCAAAAAAGCTTTAATAAAAATGAAACATGTTAGATTGCGACACGTTTCCTATCTTGTTCTTTATTTGTTCTATCATCCTGTCGGATTCCGATTCATATGTTCAACTTACTGATTTGTACAAATGTCGACTGATTTGAGGTAAATCATTTTTCCAGTGCTCATAATTTTATTGTATTTCCTTACCTTTTTTAAAAATGAGCTGTTTTATGTATTTATGTTTCTTCTTTTTCAAACGCACACACACACACACACACACACACACACACATATATATATATATAGAGAGAGAGAGAGACAGAGACAGAGAGACAGAGAGACAGAGACAGACAGAGAGACAGAGAGAAAAAGAGAGAAGAGAGAGAGATTTTCAAATGTAGGAAAGCATTCTTCTTTCTTAAAGGATCTCTTTCGACCAACACATTGTCAGAAGAATACGTTGATAAATATTAATTGACCAAGAAAGCACAGCAATTCTCTGCGAGAAAATATAAGAGAAAAAAAGGAACCACGACTAAAATACAGATTTATTAATACAACTTATTAATAAAAACGAGGGGAAAAAAAGAAAATATACGAGCAAAAAACTAATGCAAATAGTTTCAAGTGAGTATAAAATGGAAAAACTTAAATCACATTTCTCCTAAAAGACAGAGAGCGCGAACAATACGCACTTTCTGTCTGCAGAGACGAGTGATGTAGCATAATATAAACTGCGTCCAATAAACGTATATGTTGAGCGGACCCAACTCTGTACAAGACAGTGAATTAATTGTGCCTATATCCTGCAGTACACTCTGGATCATCTGTTTTCTTGCTCAATTAATATTTATTAACGTTTTCTTCTGGCGATGTGTTGATCGAAAAGAACCATTTTTTTTTTAATCATTTCACCCCGAGCAAGGCAGAAATGCCACTGATGAGCGGGGGGCTACATAACTGTAAAAAGATTAATTAGAAAAGAGTGAGGAGTACAAACTAGTTAGATAGGAGCAATAGAAAGCTGAGAATGCAGGTGCGATGACAGATACATAGGTGGAGAGAAAGGGAAGGATATACATGGGTGGGGAGAGAGCTAGAGTCCAGTGGTTAATAGATGAGTATTGACATTGCATTTAAATTTCTGGAGGTTGTAGCCGTCAGGAAAGCAAGAATATGGGAGCGAGTTCCACAGGCGGGAAGTGCGAGAGAAGAAGCTGCAGGAGTAGAACTGTCGTCTGCATTTGGCTAACCTGACTGTGAATGGGTGGGACCCAGTTGCCAGTCTGGATGCACGAGTAAACACCTGTTGAGGAGGCACCAGTGACTTAAGTTCGTTCGAGTAGAAGCTATGAAAGTATTTATAGAACAGACAAAGGGAGGCCACATTTCGACAGTGGGGAAGTGGCTGCAGTCGAGCCGCCAGATCAGTACCTATCACATTACAGACTCTCCTTTAGAGCCTGTCGAGAACACTGAGGAGAACGGCAGGGGCGCTTGACCATAAATGGCAGCAGTAACTCATGCACGGACGGATGGTTGACTTGTATATATGCAGGATGGATTCAGGCGGAAAAAAACATCCTGGATCGACATAGTGACCCAATCTTCTTAGCAGTAGATTTAGCTATGGATTCAATATAGTGGTTCCATAAGAAAGATAAATGCTTTCCTGCATTTTTTAAGTTTTTGTACAGTATATGTTCTCTGGCATCAAATTTTTATGTTTATATATATATGATATATTTATATATATTGATATCTATCAACGCCCCCTCTAATACTGAGCACTTTTCGCCTATAAATATAGCAAATATTAAACAGTATATATATATATATATATATATATATATATATATAAGTGCTCAGTATTAGAAGGGGCGTTGATAGATATCAATATATATAAATATATCATGTGTGTGTATGTGTGTGTACAATTAGACAGAATTTGTTCTTTTAAACGTTTTAATGAAAAGTATGAACTTTCTAATCTGTTAAATTTAACTATCCTTTTTATCTAAATTGAGGATAATCTTCCTTAAACCTGACTGTTGGTGGTCTTTAGCAGTTATATTTTTCTTTATCTAGACTTGCCGCCGACCAAGATTATTGTTTTTCCTGCTATTTATTTATAGCTGGGTAAGTAGATAAGAGATGGATTCATACCTTTCTTAAGTGCATTTGAGTAAATTAATGTAACGATCTCGACTGGAATTCGAACTCAACTTGCCGATTTCTCACTCTGCGATGTTATTCATTACACCACATGCACGACCATGCTTACAGTAGTTGATATTCAGAAATAGTCATCTAGGTAGTGACCAGGATCAACGTTGCCTAACTTCGGTGATCGGACAAGAATCGAGGTTGCTTAACGCTATAGGGCTGATAGTAGCAAATTGTGGAAAACCATGTTCACCCACCTCTTGAGTGAACGGAGCACATCAATGATGATGACGTCTCAACCCATCAGTCAACACACTGTGAAAAGTAGTCGTCTACCAACGAGAATACCAATTATTGACGCCATGGTATCGATTACTTCATTTTGCATGGACGAATGATCATCGCCATATTGCCTGCCCATGTTTTGGAGAAGATCGAATTCGTGGGTAGAGGACGATCTAGACCATAAAAGGCGATGTAATCAACTTGTCAACAAAGTATTTTGCAAATTAGTGTTGGCTCTGTAATTATGTGAGTTGTGTTTTGTTCAGATCCGCAATAAACAGTGGAGAAAATGGAATCTGTCTTAAACATTATGGCATGTACAGATCTTACTGTAAGCCATTTTCACCACTTTATACTCTCCTAGCATTTCCTAATACTGATTGCTTTTCGAGCAATATCACACAACGCCCGCCATCATAAGTAAATGAAACCAAATCAGAAACGACCAACATACTTCCAAGTACTCCATTATCAAACGTTCTCGTTAGACAGGGTGAGACAGGTTGCAGGTCCCACTAAATTCTCTGTATAAAAATAGTTATGGAACTTGCATGTATAGTGGATTTTTCAGCTTGCCCACGTCGCTACAGAACGTGACACAAGATTAAGGTTTAAAGTGGGTTTAATGTATAGATATATCCACACAACAATTCCAGCGTCTCATAGACTCTATGATATATCGTGTAACCACCATGATTCTAATGAGGGTACAAGCTACATATCATGAGGGTTAGTCAGTCAGTTAAATGCCATACGTGATACAAGCTTAGGCAATCATGTCTCGAAAGAGACATGAGTGACAGGGCAGAAGATTTTCCTGCATTAGATTACCATTACTTTCTGCGGTAGACTGGTTGCCAACCAAGGCTATAGAACCCAATCTTCCCTCCTATTTAATAAATAGGTGAAAGGAAAAAGGACAGATTAATATCTTTCAACATTTCTCGTTGTAAGCTGATATCTATTGCAGCACAACTAACACACACACACACACACACACACACACTCACACACACACACACACACATATATATATATATATATATATATATATATATATATATATATATATATATAATAGTAATAATAGTAACTCCAAAGCTTAATGATTATAAGAGCATTTACTTTTCATCATATTTATTTTTCAATATGTACCGAGTCAGATTTTATTTTGCAATTCGATCTTCTTTACACAATAAAATTGTTATAAATCAACAGATGTTAATAAATTTTTCAAGATATCACCTTTTTATGTGCCCTTTCCCTTCCGAACATGACTGATTGTGTCGTTCCACAACTTCCTATATTTTGAGGCATTCAGTAATATTTGCCTTTCTACCATCCCTCCCTATCCGCGTTCCGCCATCCATTTCTATAAGCTCGGTGTGCCTCCCACTTTCCATTTTGTCATCGATATGTCCTGTGAGTGTCAAATTTTCCAAACCGTGCTTTCTCCTTATGTGTCCAGGAAATTTCAGTCTTTTTTCCATCCTTCCTTAAAACTTCCCCATTTTTTTACGCTTTGTTCCTCCTATTCTCAGCATACTTCTGCAAATCCACATATCTTTTGCCACAAGTCACCCTTTCATCGGCGAGGAAATTGCCAAGTATTCACTGTCATATTTCAATGCTTCTTTGGATTTCGATGTCATATTTTCCGTTATAAGTTGGAACACTTCTCAGATCTTTAAAATTATGCGCCTGATTGACTGTACATATATTTATAAGGGCAATCTATTGTCTGAGTTTCAGGTTATAATTTGTATAATTATTTAAAATATCGACAATAACTTGCTTTGAGTGTGTCAGGTTTTATTACGCAAAGTGCAACAGAGTTTGATTTTTTTTTTCAATCAATAATTCTAAAAGATACAAACCACATAAACATATAATCGGTTAACACAGTATCCCATACACCTGATAAATTATTATTTTATAGTGATATTAATGTAGTCTCATTTACATTCCATTACATTTATTAGTCTTTCAGTCATTGATTTTATAAACTTTTTTACTCTTTCGACTTTAAAATTGTCTGCAGCAGTTTTTACTGCTTTTCATTAGGCTTCCTTCTTTAAATATTGTTTTTTATTCTTTTTGTGAACGAGGTTGAAGCCTGTTACATTCATTTAATGTATTTAGAAAACGTTTTAGTAAGGTGGACAACAATCAACTTTGTAGATAGTGAAGGAGAATTGCATTTCTGCTTTAAAATTATTTAAAATGTCTTTTCGAAGATATTTCACCGTGCGATTTCTTTTCAATATAGGCAACAATTTATTAAAACCTTCTTACAAGAAGCAAAAGTTGACGTCTGTTTCTTTTGTTGTTGTTGCTGTTTTTGTTTTGTGAAGACATCAATTTTCTATTTAATTACTCAAGTTGGGTAGAAGGATGATAACTAAATTGAAAGTTGTTTTTTATTTTTTATTCACTACTACGTTGTTGTCTTGATTCGTTTATTTACAAAATGTCACCGAGATATTCATCAGTTATTTCATTTAAAGCTCTTTTAATCTTCACAGATTTTTGTTTGGTTGGTTGGTTAGTTTTTTACAGTGTGGAGGACAGTTCACTTTCTGCTCGTCTTCTGATTAAGTTTTGATTTAAAAGACTATCGTTAAATCATTAACTACAAGAAATACAGAAAAGTCACAAACGAGATGCATAACTTTTTATTTTTCTGTTTATGAACCAGCGGGCAATTCTAAGCGAATTAGAAATCCTTCCAGGATTCATCATTGGTGGTTACAATGTCGACTGTATAAGACATGTAGATGACACAGTGATGATGGCGGACCTAGAAAGGAAACTACAAAATCATTGAATGAAGCAAATGAAAACGAAAAAAAAAACATAAAATCCAAGAAAACTAAATGCGTGGTCATCAGTAAAAAGATGAGCCCAAAATGCAAATTCCGGGGATACTAAAATCAAGCAGGTACATAAATTTAAATATCTGAGAAGCGTTTTAACAGAGGGTGAAAAGCGCAACACTAAGATCCGAAGCCATACTGGGTAACAAGAAAATTTTCGTTTGATACAAAGAAAAGATTACTGAATTCTTACATGATATCTGTCCTCCTTTATGGCAGCGAATGCTGAACAGTTTTCTGAAAGATAAAGAAGATACTCAAAGCAACAGAAATGTAGCTCTACAGAAGGATATTGAGGATGCCATGGACTGAACACGTGAGTAACGACAAGGTTTTGGAGAGAATAGAAACAAAGAGGAAACATGTACTTAACATCAGGAGCAGACAGTTAAAACTTCTGATAGATGTGATAAGGAAAGAGGGCTTGGAAAATCTGATACTCATAGAACGGACAGAAGGAAAATGGAACAGGGAAAAACAGCGCGAACCATACTTGATGGGTTTAAAAACTAAGGAGTACCTACCGTAGTGTAATAGTTAACACGGTCGCCTCACGAACCAGTTCACGAATATACTAAGTTAGATTAACACTTGGTCCTTCACATTTTTGGTCTTAAGCTGAATACGAAAATAGATCCATAAGCCTGTAGCCAGATACTCGTTGTCATGGGAATTTTGGCCTTGAAATGTTCACTGTATAATGCTTGATCCATACGTTTCATATTCATCATTCAATTAAGTGCTTTAACAAGAATGGAGATTATGTTAAAAAATATGTATTTTTAAAATAAATACATTTTTTTTTTTCATTATTAGACTTCAAAGTTGTATCTGCTTAAGTGTTCGTTGCCATCCTCGGAGTTGAAATATCTTCAATTGGTTTCAAAGATCAGTGTTCTAGCTCAGATAAAAGTCATCATTTTTTAATATTGATTTTCTTGTAAAGAATAACATCTGCACTTGAAATAGTGGCGTAACAATTTCACCCTTCCACAATTGTTCGTACTAAACTAAATAATGTTCATTAGAAACTATCGAAAGCAAGCCGCTATTTATAGGCTTGGAAATTTTCATTTTTAACTCAACCATCACAAATAATTTGGCCCGAGAAACACTAGATTTTCCTACTTGAAAAACAACATTGAAGAATCAATAACGATAACAAGCATTAAAGAAAAACTTCGTGGCAAAGAATAAAAACATTTTGAAATAAGAATTAATACAAACAAATAAATATAAATAAATGTTTACGAACAGCAAACATTCCGGATTTAAAAACTATTTTTTGTCATATTAGACACGCTCTCTTCGTCTTTTGAACTAAGACAAACATAGAATGGGATGAAGTTCTAGTAACATTCGATATATTGTCCAATAGTTTTTTCTTACTATTTTCTGTTTAAATCAGGTATCTTATATTCATACATGTCTGAGAATGGCATTAAATAAGGTACTTAAAATCAAGAATTTTGTTCGTCAGTATTTCATTTTATTCGATAAATTGTACAAGGTGATTACAAAAGAAATAAACAGTTTCAAAAATTGTATTATGCCACAATCCAGATCTTGACATTCACGATACACAAATGTAGTTATCAACCACCATGTAATCCACTTTAAATAAATAACTTCCTATGTGTATCTATTATTAGAAACAAATGGTCTTGATAGAATAAATAGACTAAAACTCCTTTATTAATCCATACAAAAAAAAACTCAATATGTATTTATAAATCTGTAACATGGAGGTAGTTATGTTTTAATTATTCATGTTCTGGTGGATTTGCTTAAGTGGATGTTCTAGCGAGTTCTGTAGCAATAAACGAGCTCGAAAATAAACTAATTTCAAATTAAACGATACAAGAGTATCGTTTCCTCAAGACAGATTACTTCATAAGAATTCCTAAAATTTCAAAGAGTTTATACATTTTTGTAATTAATATGGAATTATATACGTTCCAAAGCGTATTTGTTATGTATGTAAAAATCTAAACTCCTCTGTGTACACACGTGTGTGTGTGTGTGTGTGTTTGTGTGTGGAACGATAATCGTTAAATACACTCCCGATCAAAAATTTAAGACCACTTAAAAATCTTTAAAAATATTTTTTTTTTTACGGGTAGATTTTAAACTTCTCCCACTTAATGTTACCAATACTACAATCTAAAAGGTTATGGAAACAAAAAAGCTACATTCCAAACATTTTATTTAGAAATCTACATTTTTATAAAATGAGGCGATTTACAGATGATCAAAATTATAAGACCAGGGGTATAAATTATTAAATCTATGGTAATTCCAATGTTTTTAGTTCAGTTAGAGATTAGCAATCACTGCATAAAGGTGTTACCATGCCTAAAGCAAGCAAACTTACCGAAGTTGCGCGTTCTCGAATTCTAGAATTCCATAAGCAAGGTTTGTCACAGCGGCCGATCGCAGCTAAGGTAAATCGCAGTAAAACTGTGATTTGCAACTTTCTAAAGAACAGTGAGAATTATGTAAAAGCAAAATCCTCTGGTAGGCCCCCCAAAAAATTTTCCTGCATTAAGTAGGAGAATAAGACGGGTTGTTATAAAAGACGAGGGACTTTCTTCTAGTCAGATTAAGGCAGTCACAGAAGCTGATTGCAGTCCCGTAAACCATCAGACGACACTTACGACAAAAAGTCATGGTAAATAAAAAGCGTAAACAAATTCCTCGGCTGCTTCCACGTCACAAGGTACACGCTTAAAGTTTGGTCGTAAATACCAAACATGGGACGTTGAGAAGTGGAAGAAATTCCTGTTTTCTGATGAGAAAAAGTTCAATCTAGATGGTCCTGATGGCTTCCAACGATATTGGCATAACAAAAACATGCCTCCTGAAATTTTCTCCACACGTCATATTGGTGGAGGGTCCCTAATGGTATGGGGTGCTTTTTCTTACAGAGGGACGATGAAGCTCCAGGTGGTGCAGGGTCGTCAGACAGTGGCTGATTATGTTAGCATGCTACAAAAAGTATCTTTGATGATGGAAGACCATCGTTTGTAAGGGGATGGATGGTTATTCCACCAGGATCATGCTGCAATCCACGCTGCAAGACGGACCTTGACCTTTCTACAAGAAAATGGGGTCCATCTCTTGGGACATCCTGCATGCTCACCAGACTTGAACCCAATTGAAAATGTTTGAGGATGGATGACAAGAGATGTTTATCGAAATGGCAAACAATATTCAACAAAAAATGAACTTCGTGAAGCCATTTTCAGAAGCAGGAGCAACATCCCCCGCACCTTAATGGAAACGCTTATTTCTAGCATGCCCGACAGAATTTTTGAAGTCATCAAAATCAGTGGAGGTAGAACTCATTATTAAATTTGGTTGTTGAATGTTTTCATACACTTTTCATACACATTTTGTACAATTTCGTAGAATTTTTGTTTCTGGTCTTATAATTTTGATCATGTGTAAATCGCCTCATTTTATAAAAATGTAGATTTCTAAATAAAATGTTTGGAATGTAGCTTTTTTGTTTCCATAACCTTTTAGATTGTAGTATTGGTAACCTTAAGTGGGAGGAGTTTAAAATCTACCCGTAAAAAAAAAATATTTTTAAAGATTTTTAAGTGGTCTTAAATTTTTGATCGGGAGTGTATTACGAATCCGTAACTCATTAGGGTCTTATAGGCTCAACATTTACTGTAGCAATGTACCTAAAGCAATAAAAACTTATTGTGCCTATCCTATTTCAGGTTGGTTTAATAATATATCCTGCTATTTAATCAATAGCTGAAGGAATGCGAATTCTTGATATGTAATTATTTGATGAAAGATAAAAAATGACCTACAGCTAAGCTATTAAAATTATCTTAAACAGTGGTATAGGATTTTAAATCGGAGCAGATATTGCGTTTTCATCATCGGCGAGTCTTGCATTTTAAAGAAAACACTGCAAACTCAATACAGATATCACTCTGTATGTAATATTCTAATAATTTACAGACAAGATGTATCTAGTAAGATCAGATAAAATGGCTTTGATAAAAAATAAATGAACTAAAACTCATCTCAGAATTAAATTATTAATATACATATAAAATCCCTATATAAATAACATATTACCGCAACATATAAATGTCGTACGTTTGCCATCCTAGGTATGGCGATAAATTACATCCGGCTGTAGCCGTCTGGTTGGGAAATTAGAAATTTTAAGGAGCGTAGAACCACATCTTAACTGTTGTTGGTCCCAGGTCCACCCTGACCCACTATGGCAGCATCTGTTAGGGTCCCAGCAAATAATGAATCCCCAAACAAAAAACAACAGTACATTTTTACAATAAAATTACCAGCAATATATTTTGATATTCGAATTGCCAACAATAATTTTTAAAAAATACCGTCAGTACTTTTTATCATCTACAAACTATAGATCCAAAAAACCTACGTTTACCCTGAAAGTATAAAATGATGGACAAAATAACTGTCGATAAAAACTTAAAACTGCGTCCAAAATATTTAGATTTCGGTATTAAAGAATCCATATGTCGCTAAACAAAATCAACCAGCCAACCAATCGCACGTTTGACTAAGAGCTAATAAGATATTCAGCAGAATCTGATATGCCATTATCAGGGAAAATTTAGGAAGCAATTAGAACTCACTGG
The DNA here is from genome assembly GCA_037127315.1 of Ascarosepion bandense. Lineage (NCBI taxonomy): Eukaryota > Metazoa > Mollusca > Cephalopoda > Sepiida > Sepiidae > Ascarosepion > Ascarosepion bandense. The sequence continues at coordinate 1,355,673 of JBBBDQ010002492.1, forward strand.
GTGTTCTTATAAACGTAAAAAGGTATTTAAAAAAGGGCGTATCTCTTGGTGTGAAACCTTCGGATAAAAGTGATCATGTGACTAAATGTACACGCACTGAGCATCTGTATGACGCTGTAACAAACTTTAAATGATCATCTAAAGAAACTGCATCGTCAGTATCAAGATTTGAACTAGTTTCGGTATCATAAATTTTCAAAACTATTTCCTTCAGAATCACTTTGGATAATAAAGAAATAATCGTAAATTTATAAACTTTGCCAAGTCGTTTGAAAAATGTCTAAAAGAACAAGAATTGAAATGATGAGTCAGCAGTTATGGCTTGATCAGTCTTCTCATTTGATGAATGGTTTAAATCTACCATTCCCCTCTGCATTAAACATTACTATCATATTCGTTATGGTCTTCCTATTGTATATCTGGAGATTCTTGGCAAAATAAAAAAGTGTCAGTTACTTTCCCATCGCCGTGACATGGCTACCCTCAGTCTTTTTACAGATATTTTCATGGCAGTTTTACGGTTGAAATAGCTAGAAGCAACCGTAAGTTCTATTTTAATATTTTCTTCTCTCATCAGTAGAACTTTCTTCTGGTTTCTTTTTCCCGATCTTCAAAAATGTAAATTCAGCCTCACTCACCATCTTTTGTATTACTGAAAACGGTCCTTTTATTGTCCTTTCTCTTCACCAAGATTTTCTCATTTTTTCTTAACCTAATCTCGTCTTAGTGGCATTATCGCCATGCTTTGTGAAATGCAACAGAATGACTAGAAACAATATTCATCTTACAATATTACACATGAACCTTACGCCATAGTAAACCGAAAAGTTCTGGGACTTCAAAGCTAGCCTGGTAAGATATACACACACTTAAAGTACTTTACTAGTGAATAGACAATTATTTATAAGTTTAGATATTCTCATAGAATCTCGTCAAAACTGTACTCATTGCCTTTGTCTACAAAATCTACTGAAGAAACTTTAAATCAAGGTCGATGTCTTTAAGCACAAGCAGGGCAATCCGATGTTTCTCAGGTCAAAATACCTGTGATTGCTGCTGAGCTAAAAACAGGAAATTTTCTGGCTTATAAATAGCGGCATGCCTTCGATATATTCTTCTTAAAAATGACTGATGTGTTGAAGAGTTTACATAATCACGGACACAGTGAGCAGTTATACATTTTGTTTGCTTAGGGACAGTAAAAATAGAAACATTCATTATTACGACGAAAATAAAAGTCGGTGATCTCGACTTGTTAACACAAATAGTATATATTCCATGAAGAACGATGTTTATTTATACATTGGAAATACAAAGAAACATCTTCATTTGTATGATTTAACTTGAGTAATTAGAAATTTTTCTTTTAACTTAAAAGCAGTTTTGTTAAAGTTCAATGCAACTGGTTTAGAACAATTGGCAGAACGTAAATTTAACAAGAAGCTTTCTACCAATAAAGTTATTCCACGGTTGTCAAAAACATTTTTCAAGATATACACATATGTTTGCTAAATGGAACATTTTCGTGAATTTGGTGGCATAGTAATTGTGAGTTCAATCTCTGGAATGGGTAGTACAGACTTGACATTCAACGGAAAAAAGGCGAGCAGTAATTGAGCACTACTAAAAGTAATGAGATGCGGTATCCCTAGACATGAACAGAGAAACTAAATCAATCTATTAGATTAAATAAACGTTCAGTTTGAAATTGCTTTAAAGTTACCTGAATCGGCAGACGCCTGACGAGGACACAACGGCTTTCTGCGGTAGACTGGTTGAAAACCAAGACTATAGAATCTAAACTACCCTGTATTTGACCCATAACTGGAGGGAAAAGCGAATGATTAATACTTTTCCCAAAGGGTATTTGCGCGTAGGTGAATGCAACGAATTCAACTGGAATACTCCGATTTCTCGTTCCCAGTCGATATCCACTGCACCGCAACGCATATCCTTGAGAAACATGGTACTGAATAAAATTAGCATCAAATTATATTCAAAATGCAGTGACGTTACAGAGAGTAGGTATTTAACTTGCAACAAAAAATTGGTATCTTTACAGTATTAAAACCTGCAAAATGAAAAATTAAACAGTAAACATATTTCGACAAAATATGAAAACATTTAATTTATAGGGAATCACTCAAAGAAGTTTTCCAGAGAGACGCTAGTCTGCAATTCCAGTGCAAAAGCAAAAACATATCCTATTAGTATACTGTCTATGTTACTTAGAAATATACCTTCTTTTTTCATCTTTTTCATCATCAATGGATACTGAAATTCAAAATATGCCTCTTATCAGAGAATTTACTGCAGTAATCTTAGATCCAAACAGGCAGTTGTCTCAGTCAATATTAACCTACAGCTGCAGATGTCCATCATTTGTGAAGTGTTTGTTTTTATTTTCATTTAATAAAAGCTTGGATAGAGGAAACTGGTAAACAGAAAGTAAACAGAAATAGTAGATAAATTATTGAGTAATTAACATGCTTATTTTGTTCCATTTAGTCGGATGAACCTGACATCATTGATAACAAACATCAAAGAGGAAACAAATAATACTATGTTTGCTTATTTACAGATCATATTATTAATTAGTTCCAAAAATGCAATTATCACCTCAAATTCATTCTCTACTTTTTCTTGTATAAGATTAAATCACAAATTGCTGACTCATCACACATAAGAATAATTTTTCTCGTGTTCTACGTATGATTTTGATTAAATTTCGATAGTTATATACCTATGAAATTCGGATTCCAGTAGAATTTATTACATTCACTTAGGAAAGGATTGAATCAATTTCTTCTTAATGCTATGAGTAAATAGCAGGACAAACTGGGTTCTTTAACCTTGGGTGGCGACTGGTCTAGAAGAATGATAACCAGCCTGGAGCTCTGCTGCTGTACAATATGTGGACTTGTATGCAAGTAACTTGCGGGACTGGAGTGTTACATACGGCACAAACATAAAAACTGAATGAAGTTGTTTGAACCTGATAGGTCGAAATCGACTGGAGAGACCATTATTATCATTAAGTTTGGTTAAAAATCAACAAATGATTTTCATTATTTATTTATTTTTCTTTTTTTTTTTTTCTTTTTTTGATATTTCAAATCCTTTACATGGCTGCGGGTACATATTTAGATACAAATTTTCCAAAGGCTGGGTATTTTCAGCTTTCATTAGCTATTTTTAAAGATAATAGTATTAATTAAATATAAAGATTAGAGTTCATCCTTTTCAAGTAACTCCTATGTTTCAGTGGGTTCACGCGATAGTTCGTGTCGTTTGTTTTTGTGTTTTTTCTTGTTTTTTGTTTAGTATATACATATAGTCAAAAGAATGCTAGAGTTGTGAAGTGACAGTCACTATGCAATGTAGATTTCTGTAGCTATTCTCTCTCTCTCTTTCTCTCTCTCTCTCTCTCTATATATATATATATATATATATATATAAAGAGAGAGAGAGGACGACTGAGATAAGTTGCCCTTTTGTTTTTATTAATAGTGTCCTTTTATAGTTATATTCTAATTATATCTGTGAATATCACTAGTGATGGCAACGTTATGCCTCGCTTTACCTTCCAACAGGGCCTTAAACTCAACACGGAGGCCTACATCAAGGAGTTAGTGTCAAGAGGGTGGCTGATAGATGTCTAGCAAAAGTTGTCTGGCAAAAGGACCCTAAAACATACCACACATGCAAGAGAACCATTTACATCTAGCCACCTAACCCCTCAGACAGCAACCCCCTTGATAATTATGAGTGAGGTACAGTAAAGAGAGAGACAAACAAATTTCCTTGTAACACCAAAAATGAACTGAAAGCAGCATTCACCAACGTAAAAAGAGTTGTATAAGATTCTGAGGTCGGCTGGAAGCCGTAATTGAAGCCAATGTCGATTTTATTAAATAAATTTATTCTTTAGTATTTCAAGATATTTTGTGCAATTTTGGTAAATATATATGTTAAAAAGACATATCAGTGTTATTTTCTTTTTTTCCCATTTTCTCTATCTCACCCTATATATATATATATATATATATATATATATATATATATATATATATATATATATATATATATATATATATATTGAGTTCTCCCAAGAAACATGCTGCTGTACAGTCTTGTGCAGAAATGTTTCACCTATCCAGCAGTTAAATTGGGTCTTGTGGCTTCTAACTTTGTACAGTAGATAAGCAACCAGGCTTTCAGTTATACTGCCTTTTTAAGGCCATTTATGGTTTTGATTGATGGTACCAGCTCAAATATTTAAATAAATTGTTCACAAACATTTGAATGGGTGGGTAAGAAAGAAAATG
>JBBBDQ010002492.1:1365000-1452500 GCA_037127315.1 Ascarosepion bandense
GTACAGAGAGTATTGAAGAAAGGATAAAAGATGAACGGGATACAAGAAGATAAGAGCTTACAATTGACGCTGCATTTAAATTCTTGGTGATCGTAGCTATAAGGGAAAAAAGTAAACAGGAGTTCCACAGGCAGGAAGTGCGAGAAAATAAACTATTCGAGTAGAAGTGACGGTTACATTTAACTATTTCAATGGTAAAAGAGTGAGACCTAGATGCCAGTCTAGTAGCACGCTTAAATTTACATGTAAAAAAAAGCTCATTAGAGTAGTTGGCATGAAAATATTTGTAGAAAACACAGAAGGAAGCCACGTCGATGTGAAAGTGACTGAAGTCGATATGTCAAGTCAGGACTGATTATATTGCAGATCCTTCTTTGCATTTTATCGAGAACCTCGAGATGAATAGAAGGTGCACCCGACCAGATACGGTAATAGTATTCAACGCGAATAATATCAATCTAGTAGAAATATTTACAATATTTACAATAACTTACTTGGTAGTATGAAATTTTGTTAAACAGCATTTGGGTTGTTCATTATACTGTACATCTGGCTAAAAGCAATCGGATGTCTAACTGTACTGATGAGCTGTGATACAGCGAAACAGATCTGTCTGCGGATGACTATATATATATATATATATATTAAAAAAGGATTAATTCAAAGATGTTGAATTGCCATTTTTTAATTTCTTTGCAATCTATTTAAAAAGGAAAAGTAGACTAATTTTTCTCCAGTTTCTGAAAGGTTTTTTCTGTTGCTGAGGTGATGTGTCGTCCCCCGTGGGGATCTTCATATCGAAATGGCCATTCAACATCTTTGAATTAATCCTTTTTTAATATATATTTGCTCTGTAATATTTTATTACATGGAGATCTCTTCCTGTATCATTTTTTAATATTAAAATAAATTTTTAATATTAATTAGGATCGGGTTTTTTGGAATTTACCTTCCTGCTTTTTTCCCTTGGATTGAAGTATCTGAATTAAAATATATATATATATATATATATATATATATATATATATATAATATGATAGTTATTGATATGTATTTTTTATTTCTTTCTGATAGAAGAAGATTACGATGTGTTGAAAGAAAAATATTAATGTGTTGAAAGAGAAATATTAATTAAGGGATGGGAACAAAACATTGTTATCGGTGAAGAAGAATTTAAACAAAGATCGCAAACCAAAACAAAAAGAATTAAAAATATTGGCAAACAAAATAAGAACTAGAAAAATGCTGATTTTAAGAATATCAGAAAAAGTGATTTGAGGTTTCTTTAAAGGGGTCAGAAACAATAAAAATACATTGAGTATCAAGAAGATATTTGATGGATTTTCTGGTATTGCGAATGTAAACAGAAAGAAAAGACAAAGAACATGAAAAACATTGGTTAATAAATGAAAACACCGTTAAGTAAATATTGCAAAGAAAAGTTATTAATCTCTGGACCAACTGATTTCTTAACAGTAATTATTAGTGATAACTGTAGAGCTGCATTGGATAGAACTCGTGGGATAGATGTTCGGTCCTTCATTAAAATAGTCAACCAATACAAATTAGACGAAAACAACGGTGAAGTAAAGCAATGTTTTGGGCTATTTACATTATTGGAATTGCTAAGACTGTATCCTCATCTTCGTTGACATACTTAGAACGATTCGGCCGTTCTATATTCCGACCTTCTTCAGGTGATTAGAATATTAAACTCAAACCTATATTTCGTTCACTAGGGTAGATTGTTCTCGTTTCATGAGTCATGCTATTTCCAGATGTCACTGTTATCTCCATTTAACTCAACGCTATACGTTTTTTACTTTGTGTTGTTTTGTTGTTGTTTTTTTTTTTTTGGTTTTGTTTTTGTTTTTGTTTTTGTCTTTTGTTTTTTTGTTTTTTTTGTTTTTTGTTTTGTTTTGTTTTTTTGTTTTTTTGCGTCGGTTGGATTTAGTGACGTAACCCAAAGAGTTGTAAGTTCAGTACCAGGCTACGGCAGTGTTGAACAAATCACGTATAGAGTTGAGTTAAACAGGCATAAATGAAACATCTGGAACGGGAACAATCTTTCCCAGTGAACGAAATAATAGGTTCAGTTCAAAATTCCAATTATCTGAACAAGGTCGAAGCATACAACGGCCGAAACGTCATGAATATGGTAACAAAGATGAGGACAACAGTCCGAACAATGTAAACAATGTAAATAATGTGAATAATTACAATACCTCATCTCAGATATATGAACAAATATTGCTTTAGGTTAGTGTTACTGTTATAGGTCCCTTCAAAGTTGATGATTTTATCAAGATAACTGCGGTGAATTAATGTAAATTTATTGACAAGATATATTTTGAGCAGTGCAGATCCCAACAAAGAACCTTTGAACTAATGAATCTATTTGGGCAAGACAAGATTCCTTTCCATTCTACAAAGCTGGCTATTACCCAAAATGTTTTCAGTGACATCAAATTAATGGAATGACTGCCAGTCTCTCTAGATAAAATAAAAGTTGCGGTCCATCATTAAAAGACATTATTTATGAAAACGGAAAAATAGAAAAATAGAGAAAATCTAAAAAAATAAAAATAAAAGCTGGTATAAGTAAAGCTTAAAAGCCGAAACCGTAGAAATGTTAAAAACAATGGTTGAAATACTTATTAAGGTTATAGGATGTCAAGAAATTTATATTAATATGTAAGGTATCCAAATTATATATATATATATATATATATATATATATATATATATATATATATATGAATAGAATAAATAAAGAACAAGTAGGAAAAGTAGTAGTCTTTAATCTTTAATTTGAATTAGATTAAAGACACTTTTTTTATACTTGTTCTTTATTTATTCTATTCATCTTATCGGATTCCGATCAATATATTCTACTCATATATACATATATATATAAATTAGTTTTTGGTCATAATTACATTAGACCAGTATCCAGTTGTATATATATATATATGTGTGTGTGTGTGTGTGTGTGTGTGTGTGTGTGTGTGTGTGTGTGTGTGTGTGTGTGTGTGTGTGTTTTTCTGTGAATTTTGTAGGTTTTGCAGGAAATAAAACGGGTATTAGGAATCAGCAAATAATAACGATCTTATAGAAAAATGATCAATCTTAACACTTTAAACAAATTGATCGATCTTATATACAATTAATTCATCACAACAAAATAATATCCCAAGTAATCATCTTTTGATTTAAGAGCCTTTAGAGAAAAACATTGAAAACATTTTTAAACACCCTAATACCCGAAATATTTTCCAAATGATTATAAATGCAAAGCCTACAAAATGTTAGGTTACTCTTATGTTTGCATAAAAAAACTTAACATCTTTCAAACAAGTTATTGTCAATATTTTCAACAATGAAAACATAAAATGAAATCCATAGGATATATTCTTTATATAAAATAATCTAGAATCATTTTGTCCATACAAATTTGATTGGGAAATTTAAAAAAAAATATTGACTTTCATCATAAAGTCTAACAGAGTGTTTATAATTAAGTTGCTATATCAACAACAAAAAAAAAGGTTCTACAAAATTCACGATACACCACGTCTCTAAAAATTTCAAATGAAAAAAAATATCATAAAGGATGGCACTTTTCAAAGGAAGCTTTCCCAGACTTTAGGATGAACGAGAATATTGTTTTCATTGTTATTTATCGCAACAGATTCAAAGAACATGGACGGTTTAATTATTCCCTAAATAAAATGGAATGAAAACAATAACTGCATTTGATGATTTTGTTCTTTGCAAAAATTAATAATCAGTGTCAATCTTTTTTATAGATTTTCATAAATAATATCAGTAGTTTTTTTTTAATTTTTGTGCAATAATAATTTTAGGTCTACAGGCCAACTGAATAGTAAAATATTATGTGCATGTATACATATACATATTTGCATTATATATATATATATATATATATATATATATATATATATACTCGCTTAAGCTTTGAAATTCATACGCAAGTAATTATTCATATATTTTTCTAGTATTTCCTTTAGCAACAGAAATTAAAACTGTAAAAATCCGATCAAAAATTGAGTAATTATCGTTATTCCATCAAAGAAATTAAAATTTTTAAATTCCTTTGATAGCAAGTATTTCCATTGCATTTTGAAAACTTGCAAATACTTAGGCAAAATATATATATTATTAAATATGTTGATTTATTTGTGTCAATATAATTTTCTTATATTTATTTTTTATATTCGTCTATAAATTTTAAATACCAAGTTACGGTTTAATATCTGTTTGTGTTAAATTAATTTTATTTTCTTTCTCTTCATACTTCTTTCTTTTTTCTCAGTATAATTATTTTCAATTTATTGTAAAAATACGCATGGTCAACAATTTAGAAATATTAACTTACTATCCACGCGTATTTTTACAATAATTTTCCGAATTAATTAACTTTATTGAAGCTAAATGTTTTAATGAGGATAGAGATTTATGTTTTGGCAAATCTTTTCATAGAAATATTTTTTCAATTTAAAATTTTTTTTTTATATATATTATTTACCGGAACAGAACGGTATCGCCTTTGATATCTGCTAAAATTGGTGACAGGTCTTCAGGGGTCACTTGAATATTGATGCCTGCTGTGAATCATTTAATCTCTCCGTCATATAATTGAACATTCTTTCAAAAATGAATTATTCATCATTATTTATCTATTTTTATAAAATTCAGTTTAAAAAGTTTTAGATTTTGTAAAATCAGATTTATTGCTTGTGACTTATAAGTTAAGTCAACTTAGGAAATTTTTATTCATGATGTTGGCATTTACTCAGCTTTATTTAGTCGGGCTATGAGTTGAGGATATTCAGTGAGGATCGAACTCATTCCACCAGGGTCCATGACTAATTAAACAGTGTCCATCAGCGTGGTGCCAACGCTGCATTGATAATCATCAAACAGATATATCAATTATGTATTAATATAAGTTGCCAAAAATTAAAAGCGCAAAATATAATTACTTATCTGCTGTTTGTTTCTATAGGTATAGTTTAGTATTAGAGCAATGGGCTATGGTTTTAAGGCTCTGTTTCCGGTACCGTATTAGTGACACTCGTTAGGTCAATAACGGATAAGAACATCAGTGCTTTTTATTTTATTTTTTTCCATTCTTTAGGACGAAGAGAATAGTATATTTTCTCTTACAATTTTTTTTTAAGTTTAAGTTTGACACAAGGTCACGTTCACTTAGTGAAAAATAGACTCCTAAGACTGGCTTGTCAGACCAGTATTACAAAGATCGATCTACAAGCCTGGTGGCATGGCAGTCTTCTTATGTCTCATCAGGATTTTCTCTTTTTTTTATTTTGGCGGGAATGGGAATATCTCACGCGCGTGTGTGTGTGTGGTGTCTTTTGTTTTTGTCTATGCCTCTATTTTTGGCAAAAGTAAATCGCTCATTCGCGTTATGTTATTTTCGATAACAAACAAAAACGAAATCAAGTCGAAAGTCTGTTTGTACTCACCTTCCACGATAGTTTCATTTGTCTGTCCCGTGTCCGGTTCCGACAGTAAAGGTAAGCCAGCATAGGTGACCGGCAGCAGGTGTGTGAACCAGAATAAAAACAAAAGTAAAAGTTCCAGAGTCTGTCGCTTGTTAATTCCCTCCATGAAATGAAATTACACCAGCTAATCCGAAAAACCAAACAGCAATGAGATTTAGCGACTCCGAATAAGAAAGAGATGCACACGACACAGTGATTCACTCACTCGAGAAGAAATCTTACGACGAAATAATATAAAAAGTTAGATACAAATGACTATTAAACCTTTGCATAAATATATATACATAAAAATCATATACATATATCCGTATCTGTTATGTGCATCGGATTATATTTGTTTTTTAATTGTTTGTTTTTTTGCTTTTGTTTTTGTTTTTGTTTGTTATTTTTTTGTTTTTTGTTTTTTTGTTCGTTTTTGGTTTGATTTTTTAATGGAGGGTGATTTCTTTCTACTTTTCCTTTTATTTAATTTTGTTTTCTTTCTAGATCTTTTGTGTGTATATAATAAGTATTAAATCTATAAAAAAACTTAAGATTATTTACCTATATCTATATACTTCCATACATATGTTTGTATGCAAGATAGGTGTGTGTGTGTGTGTGTGTGTGTGTGTGTGTGTGTGTGTGTGTGTGTGTGTGTGTGTGTGTATTTTCCGCTGTCTTGTTCTCTTTTTCTCTATTATCGTCACATTAAATGTTTCTTTTGTCTTTCCTTTTCTTTTTTCCCTTTTTCCTAAATAATATTTTTCTCTTTTTCCTGAATATTTCCCTGTTCTATTTTCTTTCTTTCTTCCTCTGAAAACTACTTGGTCAACTCACCAAAATAGTCTTTTCTGTTATTCGTAAAAAAAAATCATGTATCTGTAAAAGGTATTTTTCTGTATTTTTCCTTCTCTTTTTTTTTTTTTTTTTTTTTTCTCACGATGAGATGCGTGTCTCTGTGTTGGCGTGTATGTATTATTCCAGATTATATGTGCGTATATTTAATGAAAGGTGAGTTGGCCTTGAACGCTGTTTCGTTGTCACAGAGCACATATATGTTTGAGTGCATGTACATACGCATGTGTAGAAAAGAATTTCAATACGCTTTTTATATGCTACGGAAAAATGACAATTAAAGTAAAAATTGGAAGTCAGACAAAAAAAAAGTGTATGTAATCATTTATATATGTGCACGTTTGTATATCTGGGTAAAAACGTATATACGTACGTAGGAATACATATATAAATAGATTATAGTAAATTAAATTGTGAGAGTGTATATGTGTGTGTGTCCGTAAGTGTGTTTGCGATGTAAAGACGCCTAACAAGTGTAAAGGTTGATTAGTTTTAGCCTAAGGGGGTGTGGCTACATATCGCAATGGAAGAAAACTTTTAACCAACGAAAAACATGCTCCTCCCAATTTTCTTTTACATTTTTTCTTCTTTTATTTTTTTTTATTTTTTATTCGTGCTTCACTTTTACCTTCTCTTCCTTCTTTTTCTCCCCATCCTTCCATTGTCTTTATTCTTTCTTTATCTCTTCTTTTCCCATCTCTTTTGATTGCCTTGTTGCAAACGATATCACTGTTACTGACACTTTAAAAATCTTGTAATCGGAACAGCTATACACAGGGTGGAACTCGCTGAGCGCGACGCTCGTTTACTCATAAAACAATTATTTATTTATTTATTTGTTCATTTATTTATTTATTTCGTACTACAGAAAAGTATGCATAATAATAATAATAATAATAATAATAATAATAATAATAAATATCCGATGCTTATATATGAATCAAAAATTCAAATCAATTTTTATTGTCTCAGCGCCTGAATATAAAAACGACTTAATGCTTATAAACGGATACAGATAGATAGATAGATAGTAGATAGATCGATCGATAGATAGATAGATAGATAGATAGATACATACATACATACATACATACATACTTTTATTTTTTTGCTGAAAAAACAGCATAGCATGTTGGTAAAAGACTCCAAGTCCAAACTTAATAAAAACAAACTTTTAATCGCCAAAATGTTTATGTTATTCTTAAAAGAAAAGACCAAAGTATTTTTAATACTTCTTTTATTATTTTTTTTAACCTTTCTAGCACATTCAAAATTTATTTTGGTTATAAATCTTTTTTTATCTTTTTTTTTTGTGTCAAAGGTCAACGTAATGTTTATGATTTTAGCGTTTTTTTTTCTCTTTTCTTTTGTTCAGGTTAAAAACACATTCATTTGAAATTCATTGATTTGAAATTCATTGATTTGAAATTCATTGATTTGAAATTCATGAAAAATCAAATAATTGTCGGATTTTAATGAAGCTATTAAGACAAACGAATGAAATTATTTTTTAATTCTTTTTTATATTTAAAATATATTTTAAAATATATTTTAATTTTTTTGTCATATATGTTACTCACTACTTGCTTAATTTCATAAAATTTCGAAAAATTAAATTTTCATCAGAAAATATTTTATCAGTTAAAAGCAGCACTCCTTGGAGAATTTTTTATTTTATTTTTTTTAGACAACTACACATTTCCAAAAAGTCTGTTCTGAAGTGTAAAATAAAAGATGCAATAAAACTATGACATTATTTGATTAGAAAAGCGTTTAATTGCTTTTATTAATAAGATTTATTAAGGACATTAAATTTTTCGATGGATAATGAATTTTTACTAGATTTATTTTCACTTTTTATAAATATATTTTTAATTTTTATAATTTATAATATATAAATCTTTTAAAAATTCTGCATTACTTTCATCTGTTTAAGTGAAAACTATGTTTACTAATCAAAAATTGTAAAACCTAATACAAATCATTTTGCACCAAAATTTTTTACATAATTTTTTATCTTTTATGAATATAAAATATTACGTAACGTGCACATTTCTGAAAGTATGGTTGACAATTCACGACCTTATCAGAAAATATGATCGATGACTATAGTAAAAATATGATCGATGACTATAGTCTAAAATTAGATTACGAAAAATATTTTTTAACATTTTTAAGATTACTGAGTACTTCAAAATTATATAAAACTGGTGCTCACGTCATTTTCTTAAATTATGTTTTACAGATAAATTCACCGTAGAACAACAATCATTATGTCAAGACCTGCCAGCGCCTCGTCAGTTACAAAAAATATGGCAATGTTGGTTAAAAGACGGCTACTCTTTTGTTTTAAAAATACATTTCTGTGTTATTTTAAACTTAAAGTAAATAGTACTTGTTTCAAATTAGATTAATTAAACTTTAAATCAGCTTATATTTCGCAAAAAAACTTTCGGAAAAGTACATTAAATTTTTGGAAGATTTTTTAAGTACAGAGAATTACATTGTTATGAAAGACAACTAAAACCGCGCTAATCAGCTATTTTAGAAAAATAATTTTAAATCGATTCTCTAATCAATCTAATTTATGTTTGAAATACACCATAGTATTTACTTACTGGAAAAACTACATTTTATCCTTTAACTTTCAATTAAAGCTTAAATAGAAGCTTCAAGAAAGCTTTTCATTCATGAAAATTCATCTTAAATCATAGATATCAAAAATTAGTGGAGGATAGATAGATAGATAGATAGATAGATAGATAGATAGATAGATAGATAGATATTAAATAAGCTATTGTATACACATTCATGGTATAACTTCACCTATATATATATATATATATATATATATATAGGCAGGTTTCATCAAAAATCACAAAAAAGGTATGATGGTTAAGTTTGTTATGTAATTTTTTGTGTGATCTTATTTATTTATTTCTTTAGAGGACATAAATTATATAAAAATTGTCCAAATGTTTTGTTTATCCAAGCGCTTTCGGCTATACTTTTAAACATTTTCGAGGAAGTACGAATGCTATTTTACGTGTAACAGAATGTAAGTAGTGTTATGTATAATGTGGAGTAGGGTTATGTGTTACGTTTCGAACACAGTAAGCATGTTGTTAGCGCGTTCGCAATTGATGTTATTGAGTGTTGGGTTTTTCCTTTTTATTAATAAAACCTCCATTATTTTTAGTCTTTTTTTGCATGTGAATGACGCTATGATATTTGTGTTGTCAACAAGCATTTTCCGTGTGTATTTAAATGAGATCGAATTGAGCTCCGTTGAGAGAGATGTAGCGTTAGTCTTCGAGTCAATTTCGTCGTGCTATGGCCGATATAATTATTTACGAAATTAGAATCAGGAAAGCAGTTCTTCAAAGGACATGTGAATTCGTAAATAATGTTTCTTGGTTGTGGTTTGTATCTCGCGGGGAATTGTTGTTTTTGATTTTGAGGCCCCTGGTAGAAAACACACTTTTTTAAAAAAATTACCAAACTCACAATATATGTCCGCTATGTAGATGGTATTTTCATTCTTGCTCAGAACAAAAAAAAAATTCCGTCTTTAACTTTACATATGAGCTTAATCAAAAAAATAAACTCCCGTTCTTAGATGTCCTCGTGGAGTCTCGTAATAATACTTTCATTATTTCTCTATATAAAAACCCACCAGTAAAAATTCCTGTTACCTTAATTTTATTAGTTGATGTCTGCTTATATTTAAAATCGGCGTCCTTAAAAATTTCCTCACGAGAGCCTACGATGATTCATTCTCTCGAGCACTGTTCTTCAAAGAACTCCATAACGTCAAACAAACAATCGATAACAACGGATTTCCAAATTATTTAGTTGGCTACTATATTACTTTTCTTTCGAACCTGAGTAGTAACATTAGTAAACACACAGAAATAATAACATTAATATCTTTTAGAAAACTAAATTCATAGTAATTATAAACAGGATGAACATTCACTTCGAAATATCATTCGAAAATATGCAACTCCCGTCGACGTAAACAAAAAAATTGAATTATCTATTACAATAAATTTAAAACAGCTAACCTCATCATCAAAAGCAACAATTCATCCGCGAGATACAAACTAAAACGAGCCAACATTATTTACGAATTCACACGTCCTTTGAAGAACTGTGTTCTTGATCCTAATTTCGTAAATAATTATATCGGCCATACCACTACGAAACTGACTCAAAGACTGACGCTGCATCTCTCTGAACGGAGCTCAATTCAATTTTAATTAAACATACATGGAGACCTAGCAAAGCCTATTCGGAACATACTTGTTGACAACACAAATATCATAGCATCATCCACATGCAAAAAAAAAAGAATAAAGAGGACTTATTAATAAAAACGAAAAACCCAACACTCAATAACATTTAATTGAGTTATTACGAACACTCTAATAACATGATTACCATGTTCGGTACATAACACATACCCCTACTCCACATTATACATAACACTACTTGCATTCAGTTACACGTATAATAAAATTCATTCTTCCTCGAAAATGTCTAAAAGTATAGCCGAAAGCGCTTGGATAAACAAAACATTTGGACAATTTTTATATAATTTATGTCCTCACAAGGAAAAAAAATCATAAGTTCACACGAAAAATTACATAAAAAACTTAGCCATCAAATCTTGTCTGTTATTTTAATGAAACATGCATAAAAGAGAGATTGCTACCCAAATAATACATACTGTGACTTCTATTGTGTGAACAGTAATAAAATATATATGTGTGTGTGCATGTGTGTGCGTGTGCATGTGAGTAAACAATAAACATTATATCTCTACATTTTACAGTTATATGCACATTTATGGTTCTATAATGATTATAAAGTATTAAATTTTAAACATCTTTAAGCCATGAATTTTTTGAAAAAATTTACAGGAATTATTGTAATTTTTTTTTTTTTAATTGAAGGAATTTTTTTTAAGTAAATGTTTCTTACCGATATTACCTTTTGTCTCCATTTTGTTATATTTAAAACAAACAGCATCTATTGTTTGCACTACTTTAGAGAAGAACTTGCACTATTCCCGTGAGTTATATTTCCATAAATTATCTTTTTACAGGTTTTTATATAACAAATTTAATTAATTATCTTTCCACAGGTTTTTTACATAACAAATTAATTTTTTGCGCTTAAATCCAAAGAGAAAAACTATGCATTAAAGGAAATGTGTCGATTTATTACCCATGTAAAGATTCGTTTTATCACATAACATCGAATTGATCCGAATTAGATAGATAGATAGATAGATAGATAGATAGATAGATAGATAGATAGATAGATAGATAGATATAAGTAGTTTATTTATACTGAATTTTGTTGTGTCGTTGATAGAGGCTTCACTGATGCCTTTGTGGGAAATTAGCTATCGCTATAAAAATTCCGTTTTTGTTCTTTTGGGGCTAAGAATGTACAATCAAATTTTAAGTGACGTTTTAATTTTCCGAAGTGAAAGAGAATAGAAATGTCAATTACGTTTTTATTTCTTAAATGTTCTGCTCAAACATCTGTTAATTGTAAGTATTCCTTGTGAAAACCTCTGAGTTTATACATATAACAAATAAGTGCTCGATTTTTGATAGAGGAAATAAAATTTATTTAAAATTAAAATATTGGACGATTATACTCTTCTTTCATTTAGAAATATTTAGCTTCATGTGGAACTTTGAAAAGATATGTACTATCAATCTTCTCTCTCTCTCTCTCTCTCTCTCTCTCTCTCTCTCTCTCTCTCTCTGAAGATCCCAAATGACAACATTGAGGCAGTGCTTTCTTAACTATATGAGGCATTGTCTTTTAATAAATGACGTTAATTAAACAAATGTATTTTCTTTTTTACCGTAACAAAACCGCATCTAGAACGGAGAGACTTTTGCATGGCAATCAACAACTTCATTCTTTCATGACAGAAGCCTCAAAATGTTTCCTTATTAAAATTCTTTTCCCAAAATTTTCTTTGACGTCTGTGACTTAACCGATAGTAATTTACAAATCTTTGCTTAGTTTGGCACAAGCCCAGAACTAATGAGCGCCAACAAGACTTGAACACACTATTGATGGTCAACTAGATTCGTTTCCTTTAACATTAAACAATCCTGAGGCGTCATTTCGAATTATCGCGTTGAATGAAATTCTTCTATGTTCACGTCTTGAGATGGACTTTGTGACGACTGCATACGATAAGTGACAGTTCAATACGTTTTTGCACGCGCGACATTTCTTTTGGCATATTTGAAATTAGAACTTTCATTCATTTTTTTTAATATCTCCATTGCTGATAATGCTGCCTCAGACCTTTTCTTTGGAACTAAATCAACAAGTTCAAAACAAAATGACAAATAATGCGTGAGTTTTATTTTTTAATGCTAGTATTAAAGTTAAATTTACATAGAAATTAAGTAAATTTAAGCGTAAATCTACGTTGCTGATATTCTTTTTTTATATTAATAGAGAGAAATCGTAATGCAGAGTTTTAAAAATATGCTGTAATCAATGTAATTCCTATTTTAAAAAACAAATTATCAATTGTATCATCTGTTCTAAATTTTATCATAATTAAACAATTGCAAATAGTCAGTCAGTTAAGTGACAAACGTGATACACATTTTGGGCGATCATGTCTCGAAAGAGACATGACATAGCGGGCAGAAGATTATCCCGCAGTAGGTTGCCATTGCTTTCTGCGGAAGACTGGTTACCAGCCAAGGCTATAGAATCCAGTCTGTCCTATTATTTAACCCATAACTGGAGGGAAGAGCCGGATTAATATATTTCCCAAGAGTATTTGTGCGTAAGTGAATGCAAGGAATTCAACTGGAATTCGAACTCGGCCCCTCGATTTGTCGTTCCGAGTCGATATCCACTGCACGACAACGCACATCCAACGCAGTTGCAAATAACTAATATCAAATTGAAAATATGTGGAATTTGACGCCTTAGGATCATCTGTAAAACTATTTTCAGTGGAGTGACATTTGTATTGTAGAACCTTTGAATATTCTTCATTTGGAAATTAGTTATTTCCGCAACCTAGGTTTCAACCTTTCGGTATCTTCAGGCGATTTACAGTAAGTGATTTTACTGTTTTTCAAACACTTGAACATGCGACTGGAATTTTCAAAAACCGAAATACTTTCAAAATTAAGGAGGAATTATTTAAGGATCTTAGAACACTTTCCTCCATGTTTGTATGATCGTAGTAAGTATTTATGGGTATGATTACATCTGGACATCATTTCTAAGTTTTCATTTAGTATTTTTTGTTTCTTTCTGGGAACGACATAATAGTTCATTTTTCCTCCTGGCACAATCTTCATACGTTGCCACTATTGTATGGTTTTGGCTATTTTTACCAAACTACAAGTTATATCAGGTTTTTTTCATATTTCAGTTTTAATTTCCACACGTGGCTAGTCAGTTTGGTACAATATTTGAAGTTTTCTAGTTGAAATATAGATTTATGATTATCCCGTCTGATTTTAAAACTGTCTTTGATAGATCGCAAATATGTTTTACTTTGACCATCATGTACCTCTGCATTGTAAATAATCCCTTCTGTTTTACAAAGTCCGTTAAGTGGCATTTGTTTTTGTCCCTACGGTTACATTCCTTATTATTGATAATTATTTTGTACATTATTATTTAGGTTTCTGGCGTTTTGTTTTTTATGTAATTTTCTAAATTACTTGTACAGCTATAACTTAATTTGATTGAATTCCCATTGAAAATTTTGTTTAATTCTGAGGTTTTGGGGAAGTGTTTATTGATTAATTTTAAAAATATTTGTCCAATCTTAGTTGGGTTGATCCATATAATGTTTCGATTTCTATTACTGTTTTTCGTTTGTTTGTTTGTTTGTTTGTTTGTTTGTTTGTTTGTTTGTTTGTTTGTTTGTTTGTTTGTTTGTATTCTAAAATGTCTTTATGGCCAGATTTATTTAAGGCATTTTCCTAATCTTTTTTCTTTTCATCTTGCTTTGTTTGATGAATTTTTTGATAGCCCGTGCTATATAATTTTATGGCTGTGTTTAATTATGCTTATTGGATAGTTAAATCTTGCGTTTACGTACTTTACAAAGTTGTGTTTGTTTTCATATATTGAGAATTATCATGGGAGATGTGAATTCCGAAGATGACCAAGGAAGAGAAAGTGAAACGGTCGGCAATTTCGGACTAGGACACTGCAATCGCCGTGGTGAGAAATGGGTCTAATGGTGCGCAACGAATGACCAGATAATAACCAACACCTGGTTCCAAAAGTATGCAAAAAGACTTTGGACATGGAGAAGTCTAAGAGGAGAAACTAAGAACCAAATTGACTACATTACTATCAACAAGAGATTTAGAAATGCAGTCCTTCACTGCAAAGCCTACCCAAGTGCGGACTGCGGAAGTGACCATCTGCCAGTCGTATTCAAACTAAGAATAAAACTGAGAAGATTAAAGAAACTTAACACTGCGTTAAGGTTGCAGTACAATAGACTCATGAATGACCCGAACTTACAGGAAATGTATACGGAGAGCATGAAAATGATATAGGCAGGACAAATTGGAAATGGAAGCTCAAAATGGGATGCACTCAGAGCGGTTCTAGGGACATTGGCGAATGACATCATTCTAAGGGAAAAAGCACGCCAGAATAAAAACGAGTGGATCACCGAAGAGATTCTTGGCCTGATGCAAAAGAGACAGAAAACGACGCCAAGATATGGAACGTAATACAAGAGACTATACAAGGAAATACGGAGCAAATGATAAAAAAAAAGATGGTTCAACGACAAATGCGCCGAATTAGATAGACTGAGCACAACAAATAATGGAGACACGCATAAAAAATAAAAGCACTAACAGTGCAAAGAACATGCTCAGCAACAGGATGTATAGAAGCAAAGGATGGCACACTAATATTAGAAAAAGAAAAAATACATCAGAGATGGGACGAGTACATCGGAGAACTCTTCCACAAGAGAGAGCAACCAGCAATGCATAAAAATACGGATGGACTCGGCAATGACCAAATTGAAGAGAAACAAAGCAGGGGAACCAGACGGGGTTGTAATAGAGATGTTGATGTGCCTAGAAAGCTTTGGAGTAGACATACTAAAAGATATAATAAATGAAATATACAACAGCGGCAATATACCGGAGGAAATAAGCAGATCAATCTTCATAACACTACCTAAAAAAACCAGGTACAAAGGAATGTGAGCTCTATCGAACAATAAGTTTAATGAACTACATAACAAAATTCATCATCCGGATTCTGATGAACAGAATGCGCAGAAGAATCGGCCCAGAGATAGGACAAGAACAATGTGGGTTCGTTAAAGATGCTATATTCATGCTCAGAATGCGATCTGAACGAGCAATTCAAATAAAGAAGGACCTTTATTTGTACTTTATAGACTAAGCAAGGGCATTCGACAAAGTACGACACAAGGACTTGATAGAGATGTTCGACAACCTCCACATTTACGGAAAAAACGTTAGGATAATCAAAAATCTATATTGGCAGCAAACTGCTTGTGTGTGGATAGGAAGTGAACTCAGCATGTATGCAAAAATAGAGGGGTGTAAAACAAGGATGTGTTTTCTCACCGAACTTTTCAACCTGTACAGTAGAGCAATTATGAGAGAAATAAAAGCCCTGCCAGGATTCGTCATTGGCAACCACAGTCTCAACAATATCAGATACGCGGATGACACGGTGCTGGTAGCAGACACGGAAAGGAAAATGCAGGACCTTCTAGAGAAGTTAGAAAAAAAGTGAAAAGAAAGAGCTGAGCATAAACTTAAAGAAAACTGAATGTATGGTCATCAGCAAAAAGAGGAGCCCAATATGCCAAATGCAAGCTGGAGAAACTAAATTAAAAGAAGTAAAAAAAATTCAAATAACTGGCATGTATGTTGACAGAGGATGGAAAATGTGACATGGAGGTCCAGTGACGCACTGGTATGGCCAAATGCGCATTTCAGAAGCTAAACAGAGTACTAAAAGACAAGAAAATCCTATTAGAAACAACGAAAAGAATGCTGGGTTGCTCTGTGATATCTGTCCTTCTGTATGGAAGTGAATGCTGGACGATCTTATCAAAGATGAAGGAGACGCTTGAGGCAGCAGAATTGTGGTTTTACAGAAGGATACTGAGGATACCATGGACTGAGCTCGTGTGCAACGATGAGGTGTTGGAAAGGATTCAAACGAAGAAAAGAAACATACTAAATATCAGGAAGAGACAAATGAGGTTCCTGATACACGTAATGAGAAAGTAGTATCAGGAGAACTTAATACTCACAGGTCGGATAAAGGAAAGGAGAGACAGGGGAAAGCAACGCGAGACGTACTTTTTATGTCTAAGCAAATGGAAGAGATACCAAGAGAAAAGGTATTGAGAGCGACAAGAGACGGGGCCAAGCGGAAGTTCATAATCGCCAACGTCCTGAAAGGACAAGGCACATGAAGAAGAATAATCATATCTACTTCAGTTTTTGTTGGATTTATGAGCCGGTACGAGGGCCTATTGGGAAAAGTATTTTTGTGGTCTTTTATCGTTAGGAAAACTTGCTTATCGGTTAAAATTTATATCTTGTTGCTTAAATCCAGCTTTTGTGTAATAATTTTAGCTTCCTCGTTGACATTTGGAATATAGGAATATGGCTCCTTTTTGTAAGATTTAGTGATTACGTCATTTATCTTTTTTTCGCATTCCTTTGGGTTTATTTCATATATGTTGTTAGATTTGTCTTTTTTATTTAGGATATTTTGTTTATATATATATATATATATATATATATATATAGGTATACACATTAACGTATACACTCGTGTCTCAATTAGATGGGCCGAGCTAGCTATATAATATGTTTTTTTTTTTTTGTTTTTTTGTTTTTTTCAACCCATCCATAATTATTCCTGGTTCCTGTTTTTTTTTATTTGTTTTGTTTTTTCTTTTTGTTTTGTTTTTTTTCTTTTTGTTTTTTTTTTTTCTTTTTTGTTTTTTTAATTTCTCTTTTTTCCAAACTGTTCGTTTATTATAAACCCATCTTTCTCCTTTTTCAGTTCAGAAAAAAATTAATTTTGAATGAATTATCCAACCTGCTCTTTTATTCTAACCTCCACCCCTGTTTCGGACTTTAATACAGAGACATATATAATCCGTGTTTTAAGCATCACTCAGCCAGCATTCTGAAAATCATTAATTTGTATCTGACATTTTCATTGTGTGATAGTTTGTCTATTAATTAAGTGAATCACTGAATTAAGTGTGTTGACAACGAAGGAGATTATGTTTAAAAATGAATATTTATTGTATAAACTAAAAGCTTTTTCCGTCGTCAGCATCGATGATACTATTAAACATTTTTTATCTATTATATTCTTAATCAAAAATAATAATAATTTACTACAATACAGGACATACATACACACAGGCGCACACAAATACACCCATATATATATAAGGATGTATGTATGCCCACATGCACAAATAAAAAATGCTTGAACAAAAAAAAAAAACAGGACGGGACTTATTTCAGGACATAGACGTTCATTGCTTTCCACAACGTCCTGTCCTTTGCAACTCTTAGTAGGTTTTGGCTTTTCGCTATCCTTCCTATTCCCTGTTCTGCCAACCATTTACATAAGCTCCTTCGTTACGTTATTGACAGCTTTACTTGCGTAGAAATATTAAAATCCTATGAATTCACCTCATCAGCTACTAGACCGTCGATGTACCATATAATGCCCTTCATAGTGTTTCTCGTGAAAGTGAAAGGATTACAGCAGAGAGCAATAATTGATTACAGAAGTGGCTTCATGCGTTTTCATTGAGCACAAAGTGAATACAAACTACTTCAGTTAGAATTTGAATCCGGATTGCCGATCACATTTACCATTAGGCCAACTGCAGACCTTCTAAAATGTATGAGTAAAAGGAATTCGTAACTGACTTTATACGAACGTGTTTTCTTTACTTAGATTTTAAACGCTTCCCAAGATAGATAGATAGATAGATAGATAGATAGATAGATAGATAGATAGATAGATAGATAGATAGATAGATAGATAATGAACAGACAATGAACAGACTTAGATAGATAGATAGATAGATAGATAGATAGATAGATAGATAGATAGATAGATAATGAACAGACTTAGATAGATAGATAGATAGATAGATAGATAGATAGATAGATAGATAGATAGATAATGAACAGACTTAGATAGATAGATAGATAGATAGATAGATAGATAGATAGATAAGAACAGACTTAGATAGATAGATAGATAGATAGATAGATAGATAGATAGATAGATAGATAGATAGATAGATAGTGAACAGACTTAGATAGATAGATAGATAGATAGATAGATAGATAGATAGATAGATAGATAGATAGATAGATAGATAGATAGATATCTTTGTATATCAAATTAAAATGATAATACGAATTAATTCCACTAACAGCCGAGATTTACTTCAGAAAAGTTACAAGGGATGGTCCTAAATATCCTAATAGTGATTAATTTTTGTAAAGCTCCACTTCCTCATTTCAACTTTAATTAACAAAGATGTGCTTTTTGTCCACTTGGACGTATTCGGATTTCTTTGAACAAATAAGTGTCAATATCCGAATAGCTTTAGCAGATGTCTGTTAAATAAACATAATTGGAAAGAGTATGAAGATTAGATTAAAAAAATACTTGTTGATTGTTTATATATTTAATTCCTTCATGTACAATATTTGCCCGTATCACAAACTGAATTCACATTTTTCGCGCCAAATATATTTCCTCTACGACTTTCATAAACACAAATGCAAATGCCTAAATATAAATCTATCAAGCTATTTGTCTGTTTTGCTAATGGTTCACAAAAATACATAGACCCCCTTTATATATATATATATATATATATATATATATATAGTAATACAAAAGAGAAAGTTGTAAAATATGTGTGACTATTACCGACAATGCCTTCAGGGTAGATAGGGTGGTTGTCGTAGTCGATATCTACATAATAGTTGAAGAGCATTTCCGACAACTGAAAATTGAGTTTTACTCTGAAATTAGTAGTAATGTCAGAAATATATTCAAAATCGTGGTTTTAAAAGTTTTTGAATGATTTTAAAATAGATTTTAAACATTAGTCTATATCCTAATTTATATACATAAACACACGCATGAATATATATATATATATATATATATATATTCGAGCAGTTTTAATGTTTGAACGTTGTCAATTTTCCTTCGTTCCTTATTCACTTGTATATATATATATATATATATATATATATATATATATATATATATATATATATATATAACACAGTTTTTAACACAGCATTTACACACACACACACACACACACACACATATATATATATATATATATATATATATATATATATAAAGAGAGAGAGAGTATTAAAACTTATTTAAATAGAAAGATGCTCACGCAAATTCCGGTCGCACACAACGCACGAAGGCTTAAAATAAACGGTCTAATTCAAACAACACAAAAATAAAATACAATTTATCTGTCAAAACACAAGGAAAAAAATAACAATAACAAATACAAAATTCTTGAAAATGGCTAAAGAAGTGATTGAAAGCGCTAGGGACAATTAAAGAAAAAAATTCTCCACTTCCTTACTCCTACAAAATAGAAAAAGCGTAAGAATACTGAAAAACTAAATAAAAAATTAATTAGATTTTCCATGTTTGTCGTATTTAATGAGGGATGTTTTAGAAAATAGAAACCTGCCTATATATATATATATATATATATATATATATATATATATATATATATTAGAAGTAGTGCAAACTAATGGGTTCACTGTTCGTAGTGATTGATTTATTAGAAGTGCACGATATTTAGTAGACCATTATAAATGGTAATATTTTTATTATAAATTTAAGGTAAAAACAGAGTTTACTGCAACACAAGAGCCGCTGTATTTAGATACTATTTAGGTACTATCTTATTAGCACCTCGTCAGTCAGTACTAAAAAGATAGTACCGAAACACAGCAGTTGTTGTGTTGCAGTAAAATATGTTCTTATTGTAAACTTATAATAAAAATATTACCATATATATATATATATATATATACTGACACCAGTTCGGTCGAGTTCCGATCCCGGCTTGAAGCAAGTGGGAGTCTAGCCACACTGATGAGCTCTGATACAGCGAAACTGGCTAGTATGTGGATGACTAATGCATATATATATATATATATATATATATATATATATATATATGTGTGTGTGTGTTAAAAATCAAGAAATATCTATAATCATATCATACTATTACATACATAATTACACACACACACACACACATACATATATATATATTAGTACGTTAAATAGGTTCTTGCAGATTTTTCATGAAAAGTAATTTTTATTTACAAAAATTAAAAAGCTTTACACTGAAAGTCTTGTCCATTCCTAGTCACTATTTTTCCCATTTTTCTCGCAGCATTTGAATTCTACGTCGGTGAAACGCCATGTCTTTTAAGGCTAACCACGAGTTAATCCATTGTATGGCATTTTTATAAGAATGAAAATGCTGCTCAGCCAGGCCATGTGTCATCGATCGGAACACGTAATAATCGGCATTATTATGTTGTAAAATCACTTTGTAGTGTCTCTGCAGATATAGTGGCCGTTTTTCTTCAATAATCGGCTCAAACGCATCAATTGTAGCTGATAATAATCTCCCGTGATGGTTTCGGTCGGTTTGAGCAACTCATAATTAACTACCCAACTGATCCCACCAAATGCAAAGAAGAAGCTTCAAACCATAGATATTCGTCTTTGCCGCCGATGTTGATGCATTACAAGGCCTACCTCACGATCTTCTACGCTTAGGATTATCGTAGTGCTTATCACTGTTCATCGCCGATCACGATACGATGCAAAAAACTTTCTTTTTCTGCTGTTGAAGCAAAACATCATTCAACGTATCTCGGATTCAACTCGTACGGCACCAAATGCCTTCAAACGTTTCGAAACTGTTGTGCAATCAACTCCTAATGAGCTTGCGTCTGACATGTGTATTCTTGAAGTAATGCCTCTAATTTTTTATTTCAACCTTTTTCGGTGCACCAGAGATTTCTTTATCTTTAACATCAAAATCATTATTTCTGAGGCGTCTAAACCAATCTCTGCATGTTGTTTCCGACAGAGTATGATCGCCGTCAGTCTCAACAAGAATTCTGTGCGCTTCAGCTGCACATTACTTTTAAATAAAGTGTTGCAGTAAAATTCCACGCAAATACACTTTCTTTGGCCCAAAATCCGACATGTTTAACGCTATGAAAAACAATGTTATTTACACTTCGGTGAAATGACATGCACTGAATTTTAAGCTTGCCTGTAATAACTCTTATTATACACTTTATATATATATATATATATATATATATATATATATATATATATATATATATATATATAAAGAGAGAGAATTAATACAAGTAAAATGTTTGTCACTTACCTGATTGATGTTATCTTAGGCATCCCGACTCCAAAGTTTCGCAGACGGACCTTCCAGGAATCACTCCGTCCACTCGTCAGGGACTATCAGCAACTGACTGCTTATACTTCTATTTTTTATTGGTGCAAGTTTTTGTTTCATAGTGTATGTGTGCGTGCGCGCGCGCCCATGTGCCCGTCTGTGCGTTTGTGGTTACGTGTAGAATGTTGTCTCGTTGCCGTAAATATTTTATTCCAAATATTAAAATAAACACGGTTTCATATTTTAATTCACCTCATTTTTAAACAACATCGTAGATTAATGGTAGTGTTGAAAATAGCCGCTTTCCATGACTGAACATTTACCCTTATCGTCGGTTGAAATTTATAAGATACTTTTCTTAAAACATGTTTTCACGAAATTATATTCTAAAATTCACTATTATCGCTCCTTCTGTTATTGATGGGATTTTCCTTCCAAACATTTCGATAGGGTGGAAAGTTAACATCTTGATAACATCTTATGGTATAGAGTTTATGAGTTCAGTCCTTGGCCAGGTAGATTTGGACTCAGTCAAAACAGAATGCGCAAGAACTGAGCAGCAATAAATAATAAGATGACAAAAAAAAATCTAGATATGGCCATCAGTATATTTTTTAATAATCTTAATTCGAAGTACTTTGAAAATTACGCAGAACGACAAAGACCAGAGGAAGAGTGGGTGGCACAACGGATGAATCTTTTAATAACAACAACAAAAGTCGGGACAATAGTACGTTCAGTCCTTCCTGAATATTAAACTAAGCTAAAAAATAAAACTAAATACGTGTAATAAATATTAAAAATGCTTAAACGCTAAAAAATAGTTTTCATTTCTTCATCACCAACTGACTTAGAAACTGACTTCCATCTCTTTCGTTCAATGAAAGAGGTACTGAGGGGGGAAATGTTATGGTGGTGATGAAGAAGTGAAAACTGCTGTAAGGAATCAGTTACATAAGCAGCCAGCTGAGGTTTATGATGCCCTCATTCTTAGGACGAACACTGCCGTTGAAAGAGGTGGTGACTATGTTGAGAAGTAGGGATGTGAACCTGTGATGTATATCTTGGTGTGCGATGTGTTTGATTGTGTTACCTGTTTCTTATACAATAACATACATTGCATTACTTTTTAACTCACCCTATCCGACAGTGTGTCGTTTTTAGTGAATTACAGTGTTTACTGAAGAAAACTTGCAAAGGCAGAATTTGGGATCCTCATTAACTTTCCTTTGAGAACAGAACACAATGTTCTACTATCTGCATCAGCCTTTTGATAAGAAATGGCAATTCTTTCATTTCTGAATCATATGATGAGAAATGTGATGAGAAATTTGTTTTGTATATCAACGGAAATTTTTTTGTCTGGTAAAACGTAGTTACATTTCGAATACCGTAATGTATATTTATAGTTCAAGCTCTTTATCATATTCACGATTAAAAAAACTTCCAATTCTGGTTGAAATTAATTAAAATTACTTGCGAATTTTATAACTAGCAGACTGTTACTTATATATGTGTGTTTGTACGTATGTGTGTGTTTGTACGTATGTGTTTCTCTGTGTGTGTGTGTGTGTGTGTGTGTGTGTGTGTGTGTGTGTGTGTGTGTGTGTGTGCGTGCGTGCGCGCGCGCATGCGCTTTTCGGTTCAGATTGAATACAATTTACATACTCATAACATAAATTTTAGCGCTAGTTTTAATATTCTGATGCGTGTTTGCAAATTATTTTATCACCGGAAGAACTTCGAGAAGGAATAAATTGCAGAAATAAAGAACCTACTTCGTAGATCTTGTTTGCCCATTATATTCAAAATAATGGCAATTAACAATACGTTTAGAATGTATATCTTACTATAAATTAAAAAAAAACTTTCTGTAGAATGAATCATTCAGCTAAAAACTAATTCGCATCATATCCTTGACAGAAGCCGAACTTCTCTATCTTAAAAACTAGTAATAAATAAGTCAATGAGGTGAGTAATACGTGCGACAGATCTTTCATAAACACAAACCATGACTATATCGACTAAAAATACAGGAATAAGACCACATGCTGATGCACTACTAGTTGTAGGTGTCTGGTCAAAGAACTGAGATTCTTGAAACAGGAACCATGTCTGCGACAAGAGAAGAGACAGAAATGGGACCGCATGGTGATTATCAAATGCTTGCAGGAGTGTCTGGACAAAGAAGCAGCAAAAATTGTCTTGCGTTATAAACTCGCCAGGATGGTTCCTATTAAAGACGGTTTCAATGTCTTTTTAACGCCACATGTCGTTCAATGTAATTACATTTACTGGATTCACCTTACTGATTTTTTCTAGTGATAACGTAATCATCACAACATCAATTCTTAGTGTATTTTGTACCTTAAAAAAGACATCACGTCATATCTTGAAAAAAAACATCACGTCATATCCACATCTTCGAAGTTGAATATTTGACCAACGAGTGCTGTTTGCACGCATACACACCTTATATATGACGAACCATCTCTCTGTCTCTATAAATCTCTCTCTCTCGCTATCTCTCTCTCTCTCTCTCACACACACACACACACTCAACACACACACACATTCACACGCGCATGCGCGCACACATGTGATATTTCTTTTGGATAAGAACAAATACAAAACCATTTCATTTATATCTAAATGATGCCAATGTTTCCAGCGCCATTTTTGCAAAATATTTAGAAAATCAAAGAAATAAAATATTATCTTGGTTTTTTATCAGATGACACACTGTCAGCCATTATCAATATGTTGCTATTTATTTCGTCTTAATTTCAGTTGCTTTGCATCGCAGCTACTCAAACCAACTGAAAATAAGATTAAAGAAATATCCATAAAAATAAAAATAATAATTAATAATTATCTGAGAAGGCAAATGTACACATTTCGCGTGCTGTTCAGAATTTGCGTTGTAACAGTCAGAAAAAAATTGAGATGACTACGTCTACAGTTGTTAAAAACGTTAGATTCTATCAAGAAAAGAGTGAACACTCCTTTCAGATATACCAGACCTCAAATCACAGTAATATTCGATACACAGACGAATAGTAAACTTATAAATGTGTAAGGTAGATTCTGGTGAGAATAATTGTCTAGTACGATATAGAAAACTAACTTTTCTGGCGGAAGGCCTAACAGTCGATTCAATATGCCAGTTTCATATCAGTGAGAAACGTGAGACTGAGAAGGCGCAACGAGTTTTTTCTACTGGAGGTTAGCATCAGCCATACCGATGAAAGGCAAAAAGGGGTTCTCTGAGACGTTTAAGAGAGAGAAGTTTCGTTTTGAACGCATTAAATCTGAACAAAATATTTCTTTCCCAAGTTAACAACAGGTTGACTGTCATTTTTTAGATCAACTGTCAATTTAAATTTATCAGACTTACGATGAGACAAGAGTAAATATTTGTGTCATCAGCATAAAGATGACGGGAAAGACGGGAAATGAAAACATCGGAAAGGTGTTTGATGAAAATAAGGAACAAAGTAGGTCCAAAGATAGAACCCTGGAGGACACCCCCGTTAATTCAAAAAGATCACGAAGAGTGGTCGTTCAAGACTTTCATACACAATTTGATAAGTTCGAATTAATTTTAAAAAAATAGCCAGAACCACCATAACACTTCAACTTGTGAATAAGACCAGCATTCAAAACCCTGCGAAATACCTTTAAAATATGTTCTTATTATTAGTTATTTAGTCATTATCTATTTATCTATTCCAGTATTATTATAAAATCTTTATTTTTCATTGCCAGCCACTTTTTAGATGCGCGTCTATATAATTAAAACCATTCAAGCATCAGTAAAGGACCAAGTAAACTCCATAATTAAGTCCATAGAATGACTAGAATAAAAGATTTATATTGCCTCAATATTTTTATTGGCTACTCTCGTTTCCTAATCTTGACAACATATAAAACCGAATTGCCACAAACAACCAATTTCGAATATACAACCAATTCAAATCGGCTGAATATTCTAATCGAAAACCGACAATATTTGAAGCCGGATATTAAACAAACTCAAAAACGTACAAATAAAATTCAATCATCGAAAACGAAACAAAATAGTTCAATACAAAATTCAGTTTATATTAAAGAAATACGCATCAAATCATATGGATTAAAACGATAGAAAAATGATTAATATTGATTTGATGCAACTTTCGTGTTCAGTTCTAATAAAGAGGTTCATTTTGATAAAGAAGTTCAGAGTTTTCTAACTTATCGCCTGTTGGCACTTTCGGAAATTAAATTTTGCCAAAGAATGTTTCTGAATGTAAGGAAAAGAATGACGTTCTCGATAGAATCTACCTCGTTTGGCGTTTAAGCTATGATAAAGGTAAAGGCTATGGTTTTGAATGCAGATTTTCAAAGCAGAAGATCCTTACCATTTAAAAAAAAAAACAGATGCAAAACATTTTATATTTAGCTCGGTGCAAGATTACGTTAGAAATATTAGAACGTTTCCACATCTTTGTAATGTGTTATTTTTCAAGTACGTTTATATACATACAAGGGTTACTGCATAAATACACATTATATAAAGTGTATTTAGGCAGTGCATTTTCTTTATCAATACAAGTTTGGTCAATGTTTAACTTAAGTACCTACAAAAACAGTCAGTCAAAAGGACATTTTTTTCTTAACGCCGCTATTATTGCATACTTCTCTCGACATCCTCTGAAAATATGTTTAAATTTATAACAAAAATGTCAGAAACGATTTAGTTGTTAGATTATTTCTTTACGAGATTAATTTTATATTTACAAGTTTATAAAAATATGTGAATATTCGAATTGATTGTCAGTTAGTTGATGTTTTGCCAACTATTCCAAAGTAGACGATTCGCCAGCTTCGACAATTGCTTTGGTCAAGGTGCTTAGTTTTCCATCTTCATTTTAAATTTCTTCATCAGTCATCAGTTGGCTGACAATAGATAATCTACCTGCAAATTTCCCAGGCTTGCTTCATGCAAATTTTTAGAAAAACTAGCAACAATTCTTTTTTTATTATTATTTCGAAATTACGTTTTTCAAAAAAAGTGTAGGAATGGAGCTTGGCATCCGTGATACTAGACCAAGATTACATATAAAAAAAAAAAAAAAATTGAACATCTTATGCTACTACGTATTCACGCTACCACTATAGTTTACAGATATTATGTACTTTTAATGCTATGGGGGGGGGTTATTAAAAGTACTATAAAATCTCTCTCTCTCTCTCTCTCTCTCTCTCTCTCTCTCTCTGTTAAAAACTGCGACATGAACATCACTTAGCAGCAGCAGATTGTAACTTTAAGAAGTCAAATCTTGTAGCTAAATGAAACTCTCATGTGCGTAACAAGGAAAGTAAAGAACTGAACTGAAGAGAGAAAGAGAAAAGTAAAACATAAATAAAAGAGAGAGAGAAAAGAAAAAATGTGATTTCAGACAACGGAACAAAGTTAAGTGCCTTTTTTTTTTTTTTTTTTTTTTTTTTGCGGGGTGAGGTTTCCTTTCTCATATCGCATACATTGCACACACCTTTCCACGCAGACACATTTCCTTGAATTATTTTCGCTCTCTATTAAATCTTGGTAAATTTTGATTCCGACCCTGCGAAAGAAACTATTTACTACCGGAGTGGAAAACCTTGGTTATACCTTTTGGCAACACGCTAAACATTCTTTTTTTATTTATTTATTTTTCTTTTTAAATTGTATGTTGAGGCTATTTGGTCGAAACAGAAAATTAAAACAAGAATTCCGAGATATAAAATAATCTGAGAAAAATGTATAATGTTTTGAAATTTTTTTGTTCTATAATTCACATTATACATTTATGTATAAAAATATGTTCATGTTTATTTATTTATAAAATGTTACATAGTAAATATTATGTTTTAGTTGGTTCACATATTTTTATAATATTACACATATTATAAAATCAGACAAATAAAAGATAATTGAATGATAAACTGGAAACGGTGAACGACTAATACATTGAATATATTGTTCTTTAAAAGTCCCTTTTGCGGCCATACAATCTTTTATTTAGATTCCTACATGATTCACCTGTGTATATTAATGTGTATTGTGGTGCAGTAGATTTCAGTTCAGAACGGAAGAGCTGAGTTCGAATTCCTGTTGAATTCGTTGCATTCTCTTACCTTGGAAAAGGTATTAATCCGTCGCTTCTCCCTCCATCTATGGGTTAAATAGTAGGACAGATTGTGTTCTATAGGCTTGGTTTGCAACAACTCTACCACAGAAAGTAATGGGAACCTACCGCGGGAAAATTTTATGACCGGTCAGTCATGTCTCCTTCGAGACACGATATCCCGTATGGCACTTAACTGACTGATATTGGGGACATTTTTTTCGAAGACTATTTTAGTTAATTCTTACTTCAGGTTTAAAATTGCTATCATTTTGTTTCCTGTTAGTTAAATCTATTTTTAAGTATTTGTAACAAACTTTATATCAAATGTAAATAAATTATTTACAAATGTAATCGTTATTGAAAGCGCTTTTAAACTCCACAAATATCCTAACTATTTCATATATAACGCAAAAAAGCTTACAAAATCCACAAAAACAAAATAAAGAAAATAAAACAATTACTCTTGATAAAACTAAGCGATTAATACTTCTTACCAACTCAATAACGGCTACAATTTTTAAAAAAGTATTTCAACTTTATATAATTTTTACTACTACTTAAAATAGAGAAATTTATTTAACACAAAACAACATAACAACCTTAAACTTGAAGCTGGAAATAAACTTCAAAATATTCCCCTAAATGCATAGGCGAAGTATCTAGGAATTTAACTAAAATAATATATGAACACTAAATGATGTTTTACAAAACAACCCACTCAGTGCTTTAGTAGTTCATCGTAAAAGATCTGATCAAACTATCGATTAATGCAGTTTTAATTAAAAGAAAAAAGAATTTATTAAGGCGGAAATGTATTGAAAGTGCACCAATTTCAGAATCTTCAGCGTTCAGTATCATACAACATAACTACCTTCTTGACAAGACTACGGTGATTCAAAATAATAGCTTTAAAAAAAGAAACACAAAAGCGATAGAATGAGGAATGAAGTCGACTAGATTATGCGTTTAGATAAAACGGAAGTCAATTTTTTAATGCTAAGATATACATATATATATATATACATATGCATATATATTTATCTTTATATACATATATGCCTTTACCTATTCTATTCATCCTGTCGTAGTTCAATCCATATATAAAACTTATATATATATATATATATATATATATATATATATATATATATATATATGCCCTATAAATAACTGATTCCATCAATAAAACATTATTAATCAGAAGTTCTTTTGAGGGACGAAAAGCGTTTTCAGATTGTCATTTGATTGCCCAAGTAGATTCGATAACTTAAAGATAATGTCTGTTAAGGTCGTAGTACTTCGTTCATACAAGTTTTGTTAAAGACAATAGATATGTTTTCAGGTAATTTTCATTGGTTTGTTATTTAGAATTAAATAAACAGGTTAATATTTGCATATCATTAAATATGGCAATTTATTAGCCGAATTGTTCAACTTCTTTCCAGAATCGTGGTTGAAAGATACACAAAGCAATTGAGGATTTATGTTCCAAAAAGAAAGGGTTAATTTATACACAAGCAAATTGCATGCGTAAAGTAAGAGAAAGTAACTCAACAAATGTTCTTATACCGGTCTTTTTTATAGCTTCAAGTTTCTTTCTCGAACATAAATAAACTTCAGAACTTTTTCTTTTTTTTTACTTAATGATCTACAACTAAGTTCTACTCTCAACTGCCTGTCTATGAATGTTAGTATTAAGATCAGCCAATGACAGTCGCTGTTTCTGTTCGCCTATTTATAATCAGAATAACACTACAGGCCTTGTTCTCGAAGAACATTTATATGGACGGCTATTAATAAAGACATTCTAACAAGTAGGGTGACAGCAAAGAATTGAGACGAAATCTGAACGCTGCTGATTGAGAAGAGCATCTAGAGTATCGGTCACCCCCTGTGAATGGCACATTGCGGCAAGAGTCTGTCTCAGCAGGAGACTATTGTTCATGACGATCTGAGCTGGCAAGCACCGCTTAGTTCAACCAGGGTTTTATATATATATATATATATATATATATATATATATATACAAGAAAATAAAAAAAAACTATACACACGCACACATGTTGATAAGGGGTTCCCAAGAACACCTTTATAAATGTTAAAATAAAGCCAATATACAGATATATGTGTGTGCGCGTTTGTGTG
Source organism: Ascarosepion bandense (assembly GCA_037127315.1). Lineage (NCBI taxonomy): Eukaryota > Metazoa > Mollusca > Cephalopoda > Sepiida > Sepiidae > Ascarosepion > Ascarosepion bandense. Next base: position 1,395,267 of record JBBBDQ010002492.1, read on the forward strand.
CGTGTTATTCATACACACATACACATATATGAATGTATATATATATATATATATATATATATATATATATATATATATATATATATATAACAACAGACTTTAAAATATTTCAGTAACTTATATACTATTTACAACTAATGCTGAGAAAATTTAGCTAAGTCCGATAACTCTGACCGCTGTCTATTATCTCCCCTTCCCTTAGCTCTCCTGTACTTAAAGTTTAATAAAAGATTTTACGTTTTTTTGTGTAGACACATATAGTATTTTACTCCCTTCAATTTTGTCAATACCTAACCTTTATTCCGCAGCAGTATATCAACTTTAACAGGTTATGAGCCCAGGAGGGATAACAGACTCGACTTCAACTGGAATAAAGAAAAATGGGAAATTTGGGAAAAACAATATTCTTAGGCCATCTATGTAAACTCACTTAAAAGACGCTCTCTTAGTGTAAATCCCACGAGAGACGAAAAAGATACGAAGAAGCCTATGCTGAACTCATACAATTCCTAAACGGCAAAAGCCTGTCTGTAATAATAATAGAAGCCTCAAACGACAGATGAAAAGCCTGAAAATACGACATGACCACAATGCAGGAAAAGGAAAACGTAGGGTTATCTCGCTATACAACGCGTTAACACTACTTAAAATGAATTCTAACGAAAGCGTCACCGAATGCGTTATAAGTACAAAAACCACCTTAACGGCCCTGAGAAATACCGTACAATTACTGGACGATGCCCTAATTATCGCAATTGTACGAAAAAGCTCACCAAAGTAATTCAAATCTAGTTAGATACACCTGACTTGCAATGAACTAACATTCTCGGAATTTAAAACCGATCTTCGGAGTTTCGAAGACACGGTAAAACACGAAAAGAACCCAAGTTGCGACCACGTAATGAGATTGACTTCCACGTCCTCAAAAATTACGAAAACGGAATACCACGTCAGACAAGAAACCTGGAGAAGGAAAATATGGCTAGAGATATGCGCATATAACTACAAATAACAAAAGAATTGTGCAACTACTGCAAAAGCACCACCTACAAACGGGTATCATGACGTTATAAAAGAAGAGACACCTTGGGCGATCATGTCTCGAAAGGAACATGACTGACTGGGCAGAAGATTATCCCATAGTAGGTTGTCATTACTTTCTGCGATAGACTGGTATAGAACCCAATCTGTCCTATTATTTAACCGTAGTGATATCCTGCTTTCCTGTCTGTTGGAAGTCTTCCTCTGTAGTTCCTACATTTAAGAATACTGGAGAACCCCCGGACCCCGCAAATTACCGCCCTATCTGCCTTCTTCCGATCTTTGGCAAAGTGTTCGAAGCCATTATCAATGCCGTGGTGGTTCAGCATCTCACAGCCCACAGGCTCCTCCCGGACAAGCAGTATGGTTTCCGCTTCACCAGGTCTACTGCTGATATGCTAACGATCATCACCGAGTATATATAACAGGCTCTCGACAAGAATGGCGAAACTGGAACCGTTGCCTTGGATATCTCCAAAGCGTTCGACAGAGTCTGGCATGCTGGCCTCCTACGCAAACTGCGGAGCTATGGTATAACTGGACATTTGTTTGACCTAATCCAGTCATTCCTCTCTAACCGCACAATGAAGGTAGTATTAAACGGACATGCCTCCCAAAACTACCATACGAACGCGGGTGTCCCTCAAGGCTCTATCTTTGGTCCTACGCTCTTTCTGATCTACATTAATGATCTCCCCGATGCCATAAGATCCCAAGTAGGCATGTACTCCGATGACACCGCAGTTTACTCTCACCTCGATCAAAAATCTGGTGTGGGCGACAAAGCGAACCTTGCTGCCGAGCTTGAGAAGGACCTCAAATCCGTAGTGGACTGGGGTAAGAAATGGCTCGTAAATTTTGATGCTTCCAAAACGAAGCTGCTATCAATTAACCATCATTAATCGCTCCTACCTCCCATTAGCATGGAACAGGCTTGCCTCCCAGAGAGTAAAACACTACGCCTCCTTGGTCTTACACTCTCAGCGGACCTCAAGTGGAATGACTATATCGAATCCATTACTAAATCCGCTGCTATGAAAGTCGGCTCTCTGTGCAGGGCCCGGAAGTTTTTCCCGTCTGAATCTATCCTGAACATTTACAAATCTACCATCCGCCCGTGTATTGAATACTGCTGCCACATCTGCTCAGGTGCCCCTGCTATTCTCCTTGGGGTTCTTAACAGGATACAACAGAGAATCTTTAATGATCGATACAGACTTGGCAGACCGGTTGCAGTCACTCTCTCACCGGCATGACGTGGCTTCCCTGTGCCTCGACTATAAATACATTCACGGCTTCTGCTCCGATGAACTTAGATCACTGGTGCCCCCCTAGGTATGAATTTGCACGAGATACTAGATTAGCAACTATGTCCCACACTTTTCCAGTGAAACAGATAAGATGTAACCGCAATTTCTACTCCAATAGCTTCTTTTCTCGCACTTCCCGCCTGTGGAATTCCCTTCCGTATATTTGCTTCCCCGACAGCTACAATCTCCAGGAGTTTAAATGTAAGGTCAATAGACACCTCCTAACACACTAACTTGCAACCATTCTCTCAAACACTATTCCCATCTACTCAACCCTCATCAATAGTGACAGTGAAATGCCTTGCTTGGGGTGAAATGATTTTTAAAAAATCCATGGCACACCCACTGCGACACTCTGGCTTAATAAGGTTTTGTCCGCATTGTACAGCTCGACAATTTAATTCTTCAAAGAATCTGTCAGTATTATGAGAACCCACTTTTCACAGACCTTTGAGCATCCAGAGACGGTACTATACTTCACGCACTATCATGGATTAATTTAAGGCTTTCACAGTGTTTCTTGTTTGTAATAATTCTGTCATTCATAATTAAAGCACCAGTAGCACCTGGCCAACCAGCGTGAGGACTGTCATTTAGGCCAGTTTCTTCTTTCTCTCTAGAACTACCATTAACTCTACTAATACAGCTCTTTACTGTGCTTACATTAAGTGCAGCCTTTCTTTAAACATTCACTATCTTCGTTGGAATATTTGTAGCATTTTCTTTTACAAAAACAGAAATTATATGACAATTTTTTCTAAATATGTCCATAGTTACAGCCTTTTTGAAAGAAGATCATCGATAAGAAAAGAGAAAGCAATTTCACAAGATTCGTACCTGAGCTTTTAAGTACTTTATGGTTTATTGATAAAAAAAGAATTTTGACTTATATTTTTAAAACGAAATTAAATAATGTCATAGCAAATGTTCTGACGAGCTAAATTCTTTAGTACAACCAGCCCTGCCTTTTACAGCGAAGATTCACCGTGTCATATCCTCTGGAAGGAATCCTTCCCATTTCCTTCTGGGTGTCTAAACACACTTATCACCAGCAATGGCTGGTGGGGAATCGGTTTAATCGCCGATGACGCTGACACGTCTATGCGGTAGATTGTACTAGGTTAGCTGATACAAGTAGTAACTTTATATCAGTATATGCTGATATAAAATTGTTTATTATTAGAGAATAAATAAACGCATTTTTCTACAAAAGTCACAAATCCACGTGCGCTAGATGTGACTTGTGGATATGTTATTCTTTACTTCCGGTCCTGCACTGTCGATTTCCTGTCGTAAATTGACAGCCTGATTATTGCTGATATAAGAAAGAAACAACTACAAAAATTGATATGGAAATACTTACAAGTCAAAATTAATAATTATGTGTATTATGTTCTAGATTAGGTTTAGACGCTTTAACCGTTAGCACGTTGAGAGATAAAAAATATTTTTTGAGTTCATATTTGATGTCATAGATAATCTAAAAAGATATTTCGCTTTATTGAATAGCTTAGTTTTTTATACACGTTTTTATCATCTTTCAGACAATATCCTAATGCCATCCACCCATAGCATAAAATCATTATAGATGGTTTTTGCAGTATTCCAGGATAATTATTCTTTTTCTATGACAGAATTGTGTAAAATGCTGACTAAATGGCTAGCCAGGAGTTAATACTGCAGATGAATTATAACATCTCATCCAAGTCGTAACAATTTTTGTCTGGTCACCAGGTAAACGTGCAGACCTTGCGTTATCACGCTCTTTATCCTAAATTCCAGACCCTTTTCATCCATTGATACCATTGAAATAAGTTGGTCTAATAGGTGAATTATTTGTACGAATAAAACTTTCGATTCTCCTAAAGAAGCTCATAATAGAGGTTCCTTTTTTAAACCTATCAAATATATAGATCACTTTCTTTGGATAAAGATCTGTCTTTGATACTGTTATAGTGATGATACATTTCTCAGTGTTTCAAGATTTTTTTTTAAGTATATACTTAAGATCGACTCACAAAATTTACTTAAAACTCATACATTTAAATATAGTTTATTAGATATTTTACGCCAAAGTCACACCTTGGTGAAAATGATTTTCAACATAAAAGTTGAATATTTAAAATTCGACAATTGAAATCTTTCATTTGTACTGGGCTTGATGTTCAACCCCTAATATTAGATAGTAACAGTTATAATTATTTTATGCATAGTTTAATATATAAGCTGTTATCTAAATAAAAAAAAAAAGAAAAAAGAAAATTACAGATTTATATGCTGATTCAGTCAATCAGTTAAGTAACATACGTGATACACGCTTGGGCGATCATATCTCGAAAAAGACATGACTGACTGAGCAGAAGATTTTCCCGCGGTAGGTTGCCATTACTTTCTGCGGTAGACTGGTTGCCAACCAAGGCAACGCAATCTGTTCTGCTATTTAACTCATAGCTGGAGGGAGAAGAGACCTTTCTTAAAAATATGTGCATAAGTGAATGCAACGAATTCAGCTGGAATTCGAACTTGGCATTCCGATTAATTTTTTTTTTTTTTTTGAGCCACTGCGCCACAATGCGAATTCTATATTGATTAAGTACACAAATAATTTTGAGGCAGGCAGTTGTAGTGGGCAATTGTCAACAACCACAATAATAATCTTGTTTTAATGCTGGAATTTGAAAACTGAATTTTAATAAATGACTAACATCTGAAATTATAGTTTTTGCCAGCAACCATTAAGGTCTCACATCATGATACTGAATACGCGCAGTGTCGATGCAAGGGTCTCGTGGGCCCCCACTGAATCTATGATACGAGGCCCACTAAATCTATGACACACCCCCGAATTTATGATATGGAACTCTCACTCAACTATATCTGAATTTTTATGAGGTAGGATTCATATAAAATATAAATTTTAAATCTAATTATGTACAATAATGATGCAATATAGGTAACCAGAAAAATTAAGAATAAATACAATGTATACAAGGATGTGCGTTGTGGCGCAGTGGATATCGGCTCGAAACTAGAAATCGAGGAACCGAGTTCGAATTCCAGTTGAATTCCTTGCATTCACTTACGCGCAAATACCCTTGGGAAAGGTATTAATCCTTCTCTTCCCTCCAGTTATGGGTTAAATAATAGGACAGATTGGGTTCTATATCCTTGGTCGGCAACCAATCTACCGCAGAAAGCAATGGCAACCTACTGCGGGATAATCTTCTTCCCAGTCAGTCATGTCTCTTTCGAGACATGATCGGCCAAGCGTGTATCGCGCATGGCACTTAACTGACTGACTGACAATGTATCTAAATACAAATTAGGGACATACTGTAATAGGTCATTCCATCTTAAAAAATGTTTTGCAGCAATTTTTAAGAACAACTTGAAAATTTTCTTGTTAAATGTTAAATAATTTTAATACGTTCAAAATTATGGATAAAAAACGGTGAGTTTTATGGTATTTTTTTGTTTTGTTTTGTTTTTGCCTTTTTTGTTTTTGTTTTTTGTTTTTGTTTTTTTGTTTTTGTTTTTTAGAAGTTCTTTTCTAAACTTAGCATGGATACAACAAATTCAGGGATTTGGACGAAAAAAGACCCCAGAATGATGTTAAATTCTGAAAAAGTTTTTTTATCCTTTAATAGTCAGTTGTGTTTAGTTTAATTTATCTAAATCTAATCTAAACTTATTTATAAATGAAACTTTGTCTGTGTGTCTGTGTGTCTGTGTGTCTGTGTATCCGTTATCTATAGACTCCGAAACGGCTGAACCTATTTTCTTCAAAATTTACACAGTTGTACTATAAGTGTCTGCGTGTGTTCTTAGCTAGGTTTTGTGTCGAGGTACACCCGATAAATATCGAAAATCGATAATCGAAAAATCGGGTTATAAAAGGAGTAGTCTGATTTTAATCAAATTTGATACACTCATAGACAAAGACATAAGAAACGATATTCAGAAGTTTGAAGGTTGCAGATCTTACAATAGTGCAGAAAATCGACAATATATATATATATATATATATATATATATATATATATATATATAAAAGGCAAGATGTTTGTGTGTGTGTCTGTTTATTTCTCTGAATGTCCCTTATACAAATACACAATTTTTATCCGATTCTCACCAAACTTCACACAAATATTCTTTAGGCTGAGTTTGAGCTCCAGGACCATGGATTAGTTTTAAAGCTTTCATTATATCCGAGCAACACCGGGCTATACTGCTAGTTATGAATAGAGGTAGAAAAAAAATAAAATGTTGATAAGAAAGTGTATCTCTTGAAGCATTGCTCTGGGCCCCCAATCAAAAAATTAAATAAATATTCATTGTCTGTGAATTTGAATTATTTAAGCATTAATGAAAAGTTGCTGTCTAAGATTGTACTATTCTATAAGCGAATGTAACCAGCCATAAGACACTATTTCGTAAATATCCGAGCCCACTTAACAGGAGATAAACCGTTGTCGGCTTTAATGGTGGGATAACATTGTTCATAATTTAGAGGGTCGGGCCTTGTTAGTGACAATGATATGACAACTTCACATCCGGAACAGTTTCATGAGGCAGCTTAGGGAAGAGATAGTCTTCCATGTCTGGGCACAGAGGGAAGAGGTCGAGGTGGGGGTTACTGAGTGTAGAAAAGAAACGTTAGGACCTGCCCACCCACGGCCAATGAAATGTTAGGAGCTATCATTTTCTATTAAAAAAATTAATGCGTGCAAGTGTGTATAGACTCGTGGAGATGGTATACAAATGTTTTTATATGTATGATTCTTCAGCAGACAGGGGCGATGTCAACGTTTTTTCTTCTTTCTTATTTATCAACGGACTCAGGTTTGGTCAGAGAATTTCGGAAAGTTTGAATATCATTTAAAAATGCTAACAACAATACATAAACAAAAATGCCAAACAAAAAGAGAAGAAAAGATTAAGCACTTTCCTGTCAAGCTGATAGCTTTTTCAGTACTCCTGGTAATACTATTTCTTATTCCTTTACTTTACCGGTCGTAGGGTGTAACGACCTAGAGAGTTGGGATAAAAAACAAAAAGAGAAGAAATACTAAAACTAAGAATGAAAATACTTTATCTAAGAAATCAAAATATGTGATTATTACTATTACTTCAGTAACTGATTACTTCATCCTCGGTCAGTCAGTTAAGCGCCATAGGTAATACATGCTTGGGCGATCATATCTCGAAAAAGACATGACTGACTGAGCGGAAGATTTTCCCGCGGTAGGTTTCCATTACTTTCTGCGGTAAACTGATTACCAACCAAGGCAAACCAATCTGCCCTGCTATTTAACCCATAGCTGGAGGGAGAAGTGATGGGTTAATACTTTTCTCAAGTGTATTTGTGCGTAAGTACATGCAACGAATTCAAACTCGGCTCTCAGACTTTTCGTTCGGGAGGCCGATATCCACTGAACCACAACGAACATACATATTAGTTATCACATACCACATACTATTACTACAAGGATGTGAAAGACGTTAACACTTGGATCACCAAGTCCATACAATTAATAATATTGTTTAATAAATAAAAAGCGACTATTCTTTGTAAAAACTTGTGACAAGCTTCTTTTTTTTCAGTTAATCTTTCGAAACCACCATATATTCTGCTTTCGCGTCCTTCTTTCATTAAAACGTAAATTCCTACTTTGTTTTTCATTTTCATTCATGACATCTTCGGTGACAGCAGCTCTCAACTTGGTATCTACTCTGATGACACAACAATTTACTCCTGTCTCGACAGTAACGCTGATCAGTTTTATAAGGTCAAAATGACAACCGATGTTCAAAATGATTTCCTTTCTGTTAACTGAACTAAAAGATGACATTAATTCTAACGCCTCAAAAACTAAACTTCTCTCCATTAATCATCTGAGTGAACCCTCTCTGTTTTCCATCAGCATGGCTGATGTTAACCTCAGTGGCGATTGTGGAACTCTTAAAGTAGGGGGAAACTTAGGGGCCGAGATTTTTCTGAGGAGGTAGAGGGATAAACTCAAGCAGCGTCTTTATTTTCATACTACACCCCTATCGTATACACAACTTAGGAATGAGTTTTCACTAAATTAAATGGGATAAATTTTCATTCATAGTAGTGAAGTTCTAAATCTATTCTTGCCCTCTTTTCCACTCTCAAGCTGTTGGAACAAAAGAGAGGTTAATTTCAAAACAAAATCAAAGAGTTAATACTAACGTCAATACTAGCAGAAAAGTGTGATTTGTCTGCTCTGTTTTTTGTTTTTTTGTTTTTGTTTTTGTTTTTTTGGCGGGTTTGTGGTTTTTTGAGGCTTTTTAATGAAAAAGAAAACGTAGAAGAAAAAGTGCTGAAGCTTATAAAAAAGGTGGATAACCAAGGAGTGAGCCAAAATTCTGGAGAGGGACCTTGGCCCCTTCTGGTCCTTCCCCACGTAGAATCGTCACTAGTTAACCTCCGGGAAAGTGACTTGTTGTGATTTCTCAGGCTCACGTTCTCAGCTGTCATGAAGTGTAAAGATTATATTGAAGCAATTGCTAGGACAACTGCTAAGAAAGCTGGTTCATTGGGTCGGATGAGACAATTTTTCTCTTCGGAATCTATCATAAATATCTATACTTCTACCATTCGTCCATAGAATATTACTGTCATATATGGTCCGTGCTCCTTTTATTTACTTTGAGCTCCTTGATAAAATCGAAAGAAGAATCATCGATAATATTGATCCTGATCTTGTCAATTTCCACCGCCGTAATGTTGCACCTCTGTGTCTTTTATATAAATACTTCCATTCGCCTATATTTCTGAGATGAGGTAACATTTACAGTATTTACATTATTCGGACTCATCTTTGTTGCCATTTGTACGACGTTTCAGTGCCAGTGAAAATCATTAATGTCAAAAATTGCAATATGAGCTCTGGTAAAAAATACTAGAGAAAACCATTAACATAAAAAAAATACTAGAGAAACCATTAACATCAAAAAATTGCAATATGAACTCTGGTAAAAAAAAAGGGTTACTGGACATTAGGTTTATAAGTCCCAAAAATTCAGTTGTTCTTGTCTTGTCATTAAGGACACAGTGGATATTGACGTTGGTTAGTTTTTGTGACTTGACCCAAAGAGTTGTGAGTTCAATACCAGGATACAGCAGTTGTGAACAAGTAACTTACAGGGTTAGAGGGTGATAACTCATGACTTCCAAAAGGGGCACTACTACTACGCAAGGGATGAGAATGAAGATGAAAATGATATACCCCAGTGATTGTAATAAAGGGTTTGGTTCGAAATTCCTAGCAAGTACAAGGGCCGAAACGTCGTACAAATTGCAACAAAGACGAAAACAACAGGCCGAATAATGTAAATACTGTAAATACTTTCATTATAAATACTTTCATGATATTGTTTTTAGATGAGCTCTGGTATCTAGTCTTTTGAATTTAAGCGCAGTACTAGACTGGTGTCGAGATCTCATCAATTTACAGTTGGGCTGACTAGATGTAACCGTCTCGCTTCTCGTTTATGGGACTCCCTTCCGGACCCATGCTTCCCAGCCAACTTTAATCTTCAAAAATTAAAATACAATGTCAATCTCTTTCGAGTCCTGATAACTTTTTTCTCTTCCCGCTCCTTAATAATGTTTTTGTTTCTAATTCTTCCAAGCCCAGTAACCCCTTGTGTCTTAGTAGCTTTACTACTTTACATAGGGTGAAATCGTTTAAAAAAATCATACTATATATATTTTTCCAGTGGGTTCTAATATCAATGGATATCTGTTCTGATAAAGCTTTAGAGTCCGGAAGTTTTTCACCTAATTAAAATTTAAAAGAAACCTTGAATTTCCATTGGTTCTTTACATTTCCAGTCAATTCCGAAATGTCCAGTGATAAAAGTTGCAAAATTTTCACTTTATTTCTTTCTCGTAAATATACGATTAGTAGTACCCGTTAAAATTTCACGGTTATTCCTTTTTGAATTTTCTTATGAATTAAGTCAGTGATTAGATACGCAAATTCCACGACTGTAAAACACCCGAGGAAATTCTTCTATTATTTAGTTATTTTAGTTTTAAAAATTGCAATAACAATAGTCAGTCAGTTTAGGTGCCATACGTGATACACGCTTGGGCGATCATGTCTCGAAAGAGACATGACTGACTGGGCAGAAGATTATCCCGCAGTAGGTTGCCATTGCTTTCTGCGGTAGACTGGTTGCCGACCAAGGCTATAGAACCCAATCTATCCTGTTATTTAACCCATAACTGGAAGGAAGAGACGGATTAATACCTTTCCCAGGGGTATTTGCGCGTAAGTGAATACAATGGATTCAGCTGGAATTTGAACTCGGAAATATGAATAAAAAGGATACAAATGAAAAGATTAAAAAATTGACAAAATTTCATTGAAGCAGACGTTAAATGCATGAAAGCGTTATTACCACCTATAACTTTCCTTTTTTCTTTCTTTCTTTCTTTCTTTCTTTTTTTCTTTGTATTTATGCATGCTTTCTTCGCCTTACTAAAATCAAACAGCGTCTCTGATACATCATTTTCTTCTACCTTTCCTCGCAATCAAAACAGAATGGTCATTTATTTATCTGAGGTAATGACAGAGTGTAGCACACATGATAAACAACTAACAGTGGAACCAACCTAATTATAATATGATGATTGTGAGCCCGACTGATACAGCTGCCGAAAAAAACCATAGTTTTTCGTTCAATCTTCTTTTCTTCTCGTTAATAGTGCTAATTGTGTGTTGTACATTTTATTTGTTTGGTGATAGCGATATCAATCAGGACTGAAGATAAGAAGATTTAAATAATAATCATGGCCAATAATAAAAGACAAAAACATATTTATATAAAATATATGCAAAAATTGATTACAGTAATTGAAAATAAATTGAAATACATTTTAAGTAGCTCTTTAGTCGTAAAGTAACTTATCAAAAACCATTATTAAGATTTAATGACTTTGAATAGTTGAGATTAATTCACTTGCTCACGTGATACAAGGTCCGGTTTAATCTGGGACCCGACACGTGTACGTGTGGGTAAAGGTAAAATCTTCTAATGACTTGTGTTGTAAAGGCGTCATAGCAACAATTTCTTTTCCGTTACTGGAATGTAATGGTTTCTCCTCAGATTTGTAATCTTCAGAAATTAGACATAACTGCTTCAATTTCGTCCGCCGTTTTATCAGGGTACCGAAAAAAGATAGAAAGATCGAGACTTTCTTCTGCTGAGGAAAATTGTTAAGGAAAACTAGTTTTGAAATTTTATTTGCAACATCACAGTAAAAATCCTGCAATGGTTTCAGTTTCCTTTATCAAAGAAATATGTACTGATGGCCGAAAAGTGGGGATAAAAAATCTATAATTATTCAAGTTTTAGTTTATAAAACTAAATGCTAAAATACCTGATTACCTTTACAGTCAGTCAGTTAAGTGCCATACGTGATACACGCTTGGGCGATCATGTCTCGAAAGAGACATGACTGACTGGGCAGAAGATTATCCCGCAGTAGGTTGCCATTGCTTTCTGCAGTAGACTGGTTGCCGACCAAGGCTATAGAACCCAATCTGTCCTGCTATTTAACCCATAACTGGAAGGAAGAGACGGATTAATACCTTTCCCAAGGGTATTTGCGCGTAAGTGAATACAATGGATTCAGCTGGAATTCGAACTCGGCTCCCCGGTTTCTCGTTCCGAGCCAATATCCACTGTACCACAACGCACATCCTACCTTTACAGTAGTTTAATCAAAAAGCGATTTGTAATTATGTTTTGTTTTTTGTTTTTTTTTTTGTTTGTTTTTTGTTTTTTGTTTTGGTTTTTTTTGGTTTTTGTTTTTTACAGTAATGTTCACCCTGTAAGGCCCGGAGTCCAGTCAAGATAGAAGGCGACATTAAGATGCAGTTTACGCCGCTAAGAATAAAATAATGATTAACCCAAGATTTAAGCAGATTAAGATTGTAGTGATCGGGGAAACATCCTCTTGGGAGTTGGTTCCACAGAGCAGTGGTTCTCGGGAAGAAGAATCTATTCGAGTGGAACTTAATTCTCATCAATGGAATACAGAGAGAAAGTAGGTGTTTTTTTTTTTGTTTGTTTTTTTTTTTGTTTGTTTATTTTTTGCAATGTAAGTAGCACGTCCTAGTCATGAAGGTTATAACTAGTGGAGACAAGGAATATAGTTCGTCCGAACACTTTCTATGGGAGGAACGACAGAGAAGCTTGTCACATCCTCCTCTGTGAAACGGAGAGGTTGGAAGGTGCTTCTTTAATTTATATTCTTTTTTATAAATCATATCACTACAATCGTTTTGATTCCAATATTTGCCATTTTAGGGTGTTATGTTACGTGTACGCAGTAAGAAATAGCCTGCGCGCTCGTATATGATACAAATCTGTCTTTAACTATCTCTAACAATGGCACTCCCAATATTAGCGCCGATAAAAGAGAAAAACAGCTGACATGCTATTAAGTACTATCCTGGTCTAGCGAACGTCGGGCGAGAGGAGTCTGAGTAGACAACTCAAAATCGAGATTTAGCTACGCCTTCATCCACCGAAGAAAAGAAAGATATTTTACTCCAACCCGCCAAGCTACATGGCTTTTTTCCTGGCTCACTGAACACACTGGGTTGGTATCTTTCGCATACCGATCACTGGGATCGAAGAGTTACGCAAGCACGCACAGCACAATTTAACAAACGCCTGAAACATGAGATTCGGGGATAAAAACATTTTATTTGGTTTCATGTATCACGTCAGTTTCTGGTAAATATTATAAGTGTCTCGTTTACGTTACAAAATGACCCAGTAATATGCAAGCTGGTGTACATGCATGAATCGGTATAACTAATAAGAGCCAATAGTCCGAAAAGTGTGTCTTTATAGACTGAAAGGATATTTGGTGTATTTTTGGAGCCGTTATATTCAGTACCAGATGCCTTCAAAGTTGGGTTATCTTAGAGGGTTTGATAATATTGTATTTCACTTTGAGATAAGGAATTTTTAATATTTATTAGAACTATTGTTCTCATTATGAGAATTTTAAATTTTATTACAGACACAACAAGCATTACCAGGGCAAAATGGCGCAATAATCAATATCTATCCCATATCAGCCGAAAATAATGAACACCTGAAGAAGTTCAAATATACTTGGCCAAAACGTTTTAGATTTTTTCTTTTAATTTTTATAGTTTATACAATAAAAAGCCCAAGAATCAGTAAGTATACACTAGGCTACGAATCTCTGCTCAGTAGGTCTTTCATAGAAATAAATACAATACGGGAGCCATTTATAAATAAAGGTTTCTCCACATTCTCCCTTCCATTATATGACAAGAACGTCTGTTTACTCAACAGCTATATATCCATAATTCCATCACTCAGAAGGATATCAGTGGTGTATTTTTGGAGCCTTTTATATTCAGTGCTAGATGATTTCCAAGTTTAGTTATTATGGCAGTTTTGTCATTTTGTATTTAATTTTGAGATGAACAATTGTCAATATACTTAGTTTATTCGAATTTTTCTAGAGACTTATAGATGTTATTATAAATACAAAGTATTTAGGTTGTTATTTTTTTATTTTAAAGTTGGGCTTTGCAATCTCTTCACAGGTGGGAAGAAAGCTGAAAGCAACAGAAATGTGGCTCTACAGAAGAATACTGAAAATTCCATCGACGACGGAGCGATTAAGAAACAAGGAAATCTTACAGAAAATGGCAACGGAATTTATGCTCAGAATCAGCAAAAGACAGCTCAAATTTCTTGGAGGCATAATGAGGATGGAGGGCTTGGAAAACTTAACTATCATGGAGCATATTGAGGTCAAAAGAGATAGGGAAAGGCAACAGGTCACTTACCTGACGAGCTTATGTGAATAGATGGCAAAACGGACGAGCAGAAGCCTTAGCAAAGAAGAAAAAGCAGTTAGGGGTCACAAGGTATAGGAAGTTATTGAAGTCTACGATCGCTTATGTACAAGAAGATAAATATGATTTATTGGTGGGTACGTGATGGTGGTAGACACAGAAAAAAGAAACTCATAAAGCTAGTGAAGGAAAGCAGAAAGAAAGGACTATAAAAAATTAGAATATATGGTCCTTCGTAAGAATTGGTGATGCCAAGTACATAAATTTAGCAGACGATGGAAAATACGACATAGAAATCCGAAGATGTATTAGAATTGCGAAAAACACTAAGGAACGAAGAATTTTAGTATGTAACACTCACAGGATCTATTGAATGCAAGAGGAGCAGAAGAAAATCCCAAGCTTGAGTAAATCGATAACAGAACAGGGAACGAGAGGGATAGTAAGAAGAGATGTTTCGAGCTACAAATGATAGAAAGCTGTGAAGAGCCATAATCGTCACGTTATAAAATAATAATAGTCAAAATTCTTTAATCATAAAAATAGATCTATATTACAAGGTCTAATGTGTACAAGAATTCTAATATCAAATGATGATCATTTGCTTTGCCGTACACGAGATTTTCCTCGGCTAATCCTACGATGAGCGTTTATATTTATATGCATTTAAATGAACTACTGGGATATTTAAATGAAAAATGAACGAACAACTGCTGACATTTTTAATGAAAAAAAAAATGAAATACAACATATTAAGAACACGTCAGAAGCAATGGGAGTGGACGAGGGTTTCTTTTTCCTCTATTTCTTCACAAAGCGT
Organism: Ascarosepion bandense; assembly: GCA_037127315.1. Taxonomy (NCBI): domain Eukaryota; kingdom Metazoa; phylum Mollusca; class Cephalopoda; order Sepiida; family Sepiidae; genus Ascarosepion; species Ascarosepion bandense. Next base: position 1,410,326 of record JBBBDQ010002492.1, read on the forward strand.
TATTCAAAAACGGTTAAGGGTAAGAATATCTTAGGTAAACAAACGGTAAACAGGCGGAAGAGTTCTGCCAAAGTCGTTTTCTCGTAGATTACCAAAGATAGAGAGTATCATATCTGCCCGCTTCCAAACAACTCGCTTTAATTGATTCGTCCATTTCTGTGAACTGCTTTCACAATCTGCGATCTGCATTGGCTTTTGTCTGATATTTGCGACGTCTCGCTTCTTGCTAAAACATTAATTTCCTATTAAATCGCAACGTGAGCAACTCTTTGTAAAATAGCGACAGTAAAAGGAACGGCCCGATTCTGGAACATTGGTCTGGAATATGTGCGTAAGACAATAATCAAATTGCTTGAATGTTTGAGATTTTAACAATCAAATTTTTTTTCAATTTTCTCAACAAATTGCAATTACTGAGAATACCATAGACTGAATATGTAAATAACGACGAAGTTTTAGAGAAAAATATGCTTAACATTAGAAAGAGACAGTTGAGATTTCTTGGAAACATAATGAGAAAAGAGGGCTTGGAAAATGTGATACTCACAAGGAATATTGAAGGCAAGATGGACAAAGGAAAATGGGATATAACCTACCTGGCAAGTTTGTGTAAATAGTTAGCAAAACATAGTTTAAGAGTAATAGCAAAAAAAAACTAAATTTATAAAGAGCTACAAAGGCAGGAAATTGTGGAGAACCCTAATCGCCAAGGTCATGAAGAAACATAGCACATAGAAGAAGAAGAAGAAGAAGAAGAAGAAGAAGAAGAAGAAGAAGAATGAATGAATGAATTTTTATTTTTTCTTAAACTGTCTTTTCATCTATCAATTAACATAGAAACATGCCTCCAGGGGATTATATTTCTGCTCTATGATTGATAAATATCATTTAATATTGATACGTATAAGTCAATCACTATTTTACTTTTCATTATAGGTATCTATAAAGATGAAAGAACATTTTCCGTTTCTTGAATGTGCTGGATTTCACTGTCCTTTTATTGAAAACCTATGACCTTTACCTCTGTTGAATAGTTGAAATTCTTCGTCGTTAATATCCTGAGCGCTTTGTGATAAATCTCGTCGTTTTTCGGTAACTCTCGTAAGCTAAGCTCAGTAACTGGCCCATGTCAGAATTATCTCCGAAATTTCGAAGAACGCCCTCACTGTCTCTGTAGGATTTCTTACATATTATTTGATGTGTTATCTCCTACGATTCTTACTGAAACATTTCATTTAACCCAAAAGGATGCAAATAAGCACAAAATCTATATATTTACTAAATATTCACTCAATATAAAGCCCAAGATAGTGGAATGTTGAATGAAGTGTGTGGTATTTATGTAAGAGTGGTGATTATGTTGATACGTAGGAGAGATGATGATTGACGCTAGCCTTAAAGAGATTACAGCGTTCAAGGAAGCATCCCCTCGGAAGTCTGTTCCACAAAAGTTAATTAATTTCAAAAGATAAATAATAATAACATAGGCTCAGAATTTGTCGACTCATTTTTCTTTTTTTCTTTTTTCTTTTTTTTTTTTTTTGCATCTGCATAAGAATGAAAGTGCTGCTCAACCAGGCTATCGGAACAGTTGATAATTGAACGGAGCAATGTTTGGTGAATACGGTAATCGGGTGGAACTTCCTATTTAAGCATTTCCGAGAAGGTTTTCGCCTGTTTTGCAACATGTGGCACGGCGTTATCATCTTGAAAAATCACTTTTTGTATCTCAGCTCGGATAGGGGCCGTTTTTTTTTCTTCAATGCTCGACTCAAACGCATCAACTGTGATGTTTTCGCACGGTTTGGGCAGATTATAATAAACTACACACAGCTGATCTCACCAAATACAGAGCAGAAACATCAAACCATTGATATTCGGCTTTGCCATCGATGTTAATGTATGACCAGGCTTACCCCCACGGTCTTCTACGCTTAAGGTTATCGTAGTGTATCCACTTTTCACAGCCGGTCATGTTACGATGCAAAAAAAAATTTCTTTCGGCACCCAATGTTCTTGCTTTTGAATAATCCCTAATGCTTTCAAACGTTTCGAAACTGTTGTGTGATCAACTCTTAATGATTCTGCAAGTTTAGTTTGCACCTGACATAAGTCTTCATGAAGTAATGCCTCCAATTCTTCGAGCTCTTTCAATGGGCCAGAGCGTTATCATCAACATCAAGATCATTATTTTGGAAGCGTCTAAGCCAATCTCTGCATGTTGTCGCCGTAAGTATCATCAAGATTTCTGTGTGCTTCAGATGCAAATTTCTTTTAAATAAATTAGTGCAGTAAAATTCCACGCAAATACACTTTCTTTGGCACGAAATCTAACAGGCTTAACTCTATGAAAAACAAAGTTGTTTAGATTTCGGCAAAATGATATACACTTAATTTCAAGCGTGCTTATAGTACTTACTTATAGATGCGTTACTATCTTAAACTACACACACGCAGTTCTGGGAACGCTATCTGTTGGAAAACATTGAGAACTTATTCAAGGTTCTCTAACCATGACATTCGTGTTCAAAAATTAACATTGTATATCTGCCGACAACAAAATGCTTTCTTTCTTCCCCTTACACCCACTATTCCTATTAAATATTTTGTAAAAAATTTCAATCTAATGAGTTGAATATTTTTGTAAATATTCATGAAATAAATTATCACTGATGAATTTATAAATTTTCCAATTTATTTTTATTATAAAACTCTGTTAATTTATAACATCGAGTTCTCATCGGATTACGATTCTCCGTGGAATTAACCTTACAAATTACCAAGGATACTGCTTAACTATATATATATATATATATATATATATATATATATATATATATATATATTAGTCATCCACATACACGCCTGTTTTGCTGTATCACAGCTCATCAGTGTGTCTAGACATACACTTGCTTCTGGCCGGGATGTTCCATTGAATAATAAAGTCTATTTTCATGCTGATCCTGTTCAGTCGTATAATCAGTTTGAAGTTGAGATTAAATTCATAATGTAAGGCGTCATAATTTTTTTTTTCTTTACTTAAGTACTTTCGACTTTTTCTAAGTTCATCTCCAGATTTAAAGTACAATGATAAACATGCTTTTGTAACTGCTATGAAATCTGCATTCCATTGCCATAATGATTTTTTAAAACACATGTAACATTTATATGCTAATGCCATTTTACGTTTCTATCGATACCTTGTCAGCTCCCTTATACGGAAACGTTTGTTTTGAAAAAAAAAAAAGAGTTCACAATTACAACAGATAAATTTAAAAATTCTAAAATAAATATAACAGAGCGCGTTCACGCGTGTTTTTAAAAAATCACTATGAGAGCAAAATGTAGATTTTGTCGCAGTTACAATAGAATTTTTGTCATTTCAGTTTATCTCTGAAGATGGCCTTAGAAAAGGTCGAAAGTACTTGGGTAAAAAAATAAAATAAAATAAATAAAATAAAACGACAGCGCCTTCTTTGATTAATTTCATCTCAACATCAAGAAACTGATTAGATATATAGAAAGGACCAGGATAAAAATGAAGAGACACAATATATCTATTCCATGAAACATGTTTGAATGAGGATATGCTGCATATATATATATATATATATATATATATATATATATATATATACGAAAAAAATCGCAAGATCGCCAAGACCTACCGCGGTTTCGCACAACGGCTCGTCAGGGGCCCTGACGAGCCGTTGTGCGAAAACCGCGGTAGGTCTTGGCGATCTTGCGATTTTTTTCGTGTGTTTTTGCTCTGCGTGACTGCCTCTTTGTTAACCCTTTTTGGTTAGTTTAGTATCGAGCACTTTTCTTTCTTTGTGGTTCGTTCCGTTGGAGGGTTTTTTTTTCTTTGCTGTGAAGAACTGTATGTATTGTCGGTGCTACGCAGCTTTCTTTTTTTTCCCCTCTTTGTCCAAAGCTTTATAGCCGAGGACAATAACGGAGTTAGATTCTGCTGGTTATTCGTGGTCTTTAAAAATTACTTGTGTAACATTTTAAGATTTGAATACGTACAGAGTCGATTTTATTATTATTATATATATATATATATATATATATATATATATATATATATAGTCCTCCACAGACTGTCCTGCTTCGCTGGACCATCAGTACGATTAGACATCCGATTGCTTCTATCCAGAACTGACATCAGTCGGCGATTGTACCCCTACGCTAAGGTCGCTCAGTGGAGGAAAGTAGATTTTAGCGTGTTATATGCACAATGTAAGCACACGCCAGTAGACGAGAGTGTTCAAATTCATTACTTCATTACTAATGCGTAAATAGCGGTGAGTAGCGACTGTTGTTAAAGTCCACCATTTCTCCATAGAGAGCGCAAATAGTCATCCACTGACAGTCCTGTTTCGCTGTATCACTGCTCATCAGTACTGTTAGACATCTGATTGTTTCTAGCCAGCATTTAAACCTGACCGAATCGACATCAGTCAGCGATTCTACCTCTGTTTAGCGTGTTATATACAAAATGTAAACACACGCCAGTAGCTGAGAATGTTCAAATTCATTACTGAATGAACAATGACTGACCTACACTATTTTCTATTACTACATCAATATGAATAGCATTTTTACTAATCCACATGTATTTATATACAGTATTTACAGTCGGAATAATGCTTTTATTTTTATCTTTGTTATCACACCATTAGTACATTAACAACAAAGATGAGGACATTAATCTAACTGTAAATAATTATTACTTCTCATCCCGAAAGTTCAGACAAGAATCATTCCAGATGTCTCACAAACCTCGTGTGAATGCCATAAAAAGCTGAATATTTTAACGTCATGTGTACAAACGAAAAAGTTCAAGAAAATAATATAATACATACATTTACCGTTAATTTCGTGAGCAGCATCATTTGTAAGATCCCTAGATATATACTCAATAACTCTTCGAAAGTGTTGACGAAAGCTAGATCTAATGGTTAATATTTTACCACCACATTCGATGAATAGGTTGAGAGTACTTTGAATATGTGTCAATGAGAGAGAGATAGAGAAGAAGACAGAGAGAAAGAGAGGAAGCAGAAGAAGTACTTACACATATACACATGCACGTGCATATATCTGAGTGTGAAACTATTTGTGTTTGAATGAAAGAGAGGTGTTCTCTCTTCTCCACGTATGCGAGAGAAGGAAAATGATCGGTACGCACGCATTCATACATGTGTGTGTGTGTGTGTGTGTGTGTGTGTGTGTGTATTTCTACTTCAAAAATTAATAAAAATCGAATATCTTTCTCTATCAGAGTTCCAGTGATTGCAACATATAAAAATACAAGCATTGTTTTGTGTATAAGACGCATATCTGGATAAGACAATACCTCTAAATTTTGTAGGCTCGACGGTAGAGAGCGTTGAGTGTGGGGATAGCTTTTAAGCCAACGGAATCGCTACTAAAAATTTGAACACTAAAATTAGTACAGATCATTTCCATGGAGAAGGGCTACTTTTATGGTGACAGTTTTGATATTTTAAGAAAGGCAGTCAGTCAGTTAAGTGCCATACGTGATACACGCTTGGGCGATCATGTCTCGAAAGAGACATGACTGACTGGGCAGAAGATTATCCCGCAGTAGGTTGCCATTGCTTTCTGCAGTAGACTGGTTACCGACCAAGGCTATAGAACCCAATCTGTCCTGCTATTTAACCCATAACTGGAAGGAAGAGACAGATTAATACCTTTCCCAAGGGTATTTGCGCGTAAGTGAATACAATGGATTCAGCTGGAATTCGAACTCGGCTCCCCGGTTTCTCGTTCCGAGCCGATATCCACTGTACCACAACGCACATCAACACATATATAAATCGAGGCTATTCTAGTTCTTTAGGTACCTCCACTAAATTGCTGAAAATCAGCATAGTACGAATAAAAAGGCCCCAAATTTAATAAAAACGGACTTTTTCCATCAAAATCTTTATTATTATTCAGAGGAAAGTTCAAAATACTTTTTAATTTTTTTTTTAATTTTTTAATCTCTTGTAAGACGTTCAAAATTTTAGTAAAATATCATGTTTTGATTTTAGTTACGAGAGTTTACAATGGAAAACGTAATATTTCATAATTCAGATTTTTTTTTTCCGGTGACAAACACATTAATTTGAAAATTCTTGCAAAAATCAAATAATTGTCAAAATTTAATGAAACTTTCAGGCTCTATCCTCAAATGAATTAAATTATTTTTAAATTATTATTTTTTAAAAATATTGGTAAAAATATTCTTTTAACATCTGGTAACCCCTCCACAAAAAGTTATTAAATTTTAAGAAATTAAATTTTGTTGCCAAAATTGGTTTTATTAGTTAAACGCAGAACTCATTGGGGAAAGTAAATCATCTATTTTTGTTAAACATTTTACCTTTATTTCCGAAAATTTGCTCCTAATGTTAAAATAAAAAATGCAATATAACTATGAAATTATTCAATTTGATTTGCTTTTAATTGCATAAATGAATAATATGAATTACGGAGATTATAGACTGAGGAAAAAATAATTTTTCCATTGATAATGAAATTTTAAAAGAATTGTTTTCGATTTTTTTATCATAATAATTTATAAAGTCTAAAAAATATTTTCAAAATATTTCAAAGATTTGTTGTGGTAAGTTTATAAACTTTTTAAGTGAAGATTATATTTACTTATCTAAAATTAAAAAGTTTAATACAAACCATCATGCCTTCCTATTTTTAAATTTTTTTTTATGTGTGCGTGTGTGTGTGTGTGTGTGTGTATTTGAAGATCTTTTTGTATTGTAATTTCTATGTGTACATTAAAAGATTATCTGTTTCAGGATTTTTTTTCCCTTACAGGAAAAAGTTTGTACAATTTTGTCACTTATGATTGCCATACACTTATCTTTTCTCATCTGTCAATCTGTCAATCTGTCAATCTATTTCAATTACTGTGGAAAGGTTTTAAAAAAGCTCATCTCTGTTTAGGAAATAGTTTTATTCTAAATTTCATGTTATAAATAAGTAATATTTGTGAAAATCAGATTAATTTAACATTAAATTTGATAATTTTTGAAAAATAATCTGTCACAGATGTATATTTTATTTTTGAAAGATTTTTCAAACCGACAATTAAATTTTGTTTACAAAGGTGTTAATCGATCAAAAATGGCCAAAAAATTGAAAGATTTTTAAAAATCTCAAAATTTTAGATTCCAATCAATATAATTTCTGTTTTAAATACACCAAAGTATTTTGCTTACTGGAAATAATAAATTTAATCATTTCACTTTAAATTAAAACTAAAATAAAAGTTTCATGAAAACTGTTTTTATTTTTAAATATTCAATTTAAAAGTTAGTTATCAAAAATGAATGAAGGTACATATCTTAGACGTTTTTGTACAACAATCCCCCGTGCCTAGCATTCATATCTCACGGTTTTATAAAACGTAGCTGAATTTCGAATTCTTTCTTTTTCATCTTCCTTTCTACTTTTATTTCTTTGATTGTGTTTTATTCCTTTCGGGGTCATCAGACCATAATAGCACGCTGTTATTTGGTCGCAATCTCTATCCACTATGAGAGTTTTCTTTGAGAGCAATGACGTTTCTTCGGATCACACATGTGTGCGAACTTTGCTTTGATAAGCCGACATATTTGCTATATGCGACAGTTTCAGTATGTATAATGGTTTGTGTATTTTGCCCTTGTAATGACAAAACTTGTTTGTGTTCGTTGCTGCGAACAGCGTTGAATAGTTTTCGGATATATTTCTGCTCGGTTTGTTTTCCTTTCCTTTTTCCCATTTTCATTGGCTTTTTTTTTCTTTTTTTCTTTTCTCTTTTTTTTTTTTTTTTTACAAATTTTATCTCATTTTTATTTTTATGTGATGACTGTGGTGAAGCTGGATAAAAAGAGGAATAAAGGACCGAACTATATTTTTTCACAATTCATATATATATATATATATATATATATATATATATATAGTCATCCGCAGACAGATCTGTTTTGCTGTATTACAGCTCATCAGTACGGCTTAGACTCCGGTCGCTTCCTAACCCAGGATTGAAACCCGACCGAATTGGCGTCAGTAGGCGATTCTACCTCGAGAGAGAGAGAGGGGGAGAGAGAGAGAGAGAGAGAGAGAGAGAGAGAGAGATAGAAAAGTTTGTCCGTTAAGAAGAACTAGAATAGCCACATCAGATTGAAAAAAGCCCTGAGGACATTATAATGGTGCCTTCACAAACTTCGAATAGACATGACTCTGCTCGGGTAACTGATAGACTTCTCCACATTAATCCTATTAATGCTCTATCTCGATACCCAGCAATTTACGACAAAAAAATCTGTTTTCCAAAATATCTTTTTATAAGTTAACCTCTGATAAAACAACAATCTTGGAACTATCACCATCAAAGCTCAACAAAATAGATAGATAGATAGATAGATAGATAGATAGATAGATAGATAGATAGATAGATAGATAGATAGATAGATAGATAATGCCTGTTCTTTACAACATATTCAAGAGTAAAGACATGCAAAAATGAACACAAAAGTTTCCGGGTTCCAAATATAGTTTCAACGGTCTCCTTCCTTCTCAACCGTCGCATTCCACCGTGCGAATGCATATACCCTTCACACAGAGAGTTCTTAGTTGCTTTTTAAGCCGCGTAAAAGTTGTCTTTTTCACCTGCTCGTCACTGAAAAACTGTTGTACCTCTTTCATGGACCTAAACAGCTGAAAGTTAGAGGGCGCCAGGTCAAGACTGTGAAATGTACTAGTTCAGAATTCTGAAAACCTACGTTGCATAGTAAGTGGCTGTATAGTGTAGCAGTATCGCGTGGAAGCATAAAAGTGATAGTCGCCATACAATGTTGATTCCATTTTCCATACTGTCTAGATCTATGTGGACATCTAATTTAAAATCAACAGTGATAAAAATAAAAACAAATGCGGTTAGAAGTAGTGTGAGTTCGGCTAAGTTGTGCATCTAGATTCACCGGACGGCAGACATTTAAAATTTAAATTTAAATATTAAAGTACTTGCATTTTTAGTGTTTCATTCAATGTATAAGTATAACCGATGTTTGTATGTCACTACTTTCTTATATATATATATATATATATATATATATATATATATATATACGCTCTCACACCCTGATTGAGCACTCTGGAAGAATGGTAGACTTTGAAAAACAGTAGCTACTCTAGCATATACGCATCGTTCATTCAGTAATGAATTAGAATACTCTCAGCTCTTAGGCGTGTATAATGATAATATACACGCTAAAAAGTCTGCCTTCTTCTACTGAGCGCCCATAGCTCAGAGTTAGAGACGCCGACTGACGTCAATTCGGTCGAGTTTCGATCCTGGGTAAAAAGCAATCGAATGTCTAACCATACTGATGACCTGCGAAACATATATGTCTGCGGATAACTGTATATATATTTAAAATATTTTATTCTGAAGATGTCTTTTTGAAGAACGAAACATATCACATCTCATTCAATTACCCAGCATCTGTCTCTGTCTGTCTTGCTCTCTCTCTCTCTCTTTCTCTCTCTCTCTCTCTCTATATATATATATGTATATATATATATATATATATATATTTTTTTTTTTTTTTTTAATCATATCACCCCAAGCAAGGCGATAACGCCACTGATGCACAGGGGGCTACGTAAGAGTAAAAAGATTGGAAAAGAGAAAGCCGGAAACCGCATCCTAAACAGGAAACAAGGGATGAGCCTCTTCACCTGTTCAATAGACGTGGGTGGAGTGTGAACCGGGCGATAGTTTTTAGTCTATCTACTCCAATTAGTCTATCTACTCCAATATATGTATGTAAATGCGTATGTATGTGTGTGTGAGTGCGTTTTCTGCATCTAATTTCATCAGCTAATTCATTATTTATGGATGCATAAAATTATTGGTGTCTAAAGGTATATTCATTGAATGATGATATTATATATTTGCGTAATTAAGATGTACGTTGTGGTGTGATGGATATCGGCCTCAAATGAGAGCCGAATTCATTTCATTCACTTTCACTAGAAAAGTATTAGTCCATCCTCTCTCTCTCTCTCTCTCTCTCTCTCTCTCTCTCTCTCTCTCTCTCTCGATTATTTTATAAGAGAACGTTTATTTCAACTGAGATCATTTCCACCGGCATGATTGTTCCAGACTTTATAAAAGACTAGTGAGTTTGGTTCTTTTGCATGAACCATTCAGCTTAATAAATAACTTCCAATGCAAAAGAATATAATAAAATTTCTTCATAATATTTTTTTAAACTTACTCGGCGAAATATTTCCCTGTTCCTTGTAGCCCTTAATAAGTTATTTTCCCAAATCCTGTTCTACCATCCATTTACTCAATCCCATCAAGTATATTACGTGCTGCTTTGTTCTGTCCCTTATTTTTTAATCTGTCCTGTGAGTATCAGATTTACCAATCCCTCTTTCCCTATTGCGTGTTACAGAAATCTCAACTGCATCTTCCTGATGTTAAGTATAAGTTTCATTTTTGTTTCTATTTACTCTAAAATCTTGTCGTTGCTCACATGTTCGGTCCATGTTATCCTCAGCATCTTTCTGTAGAACCACTTTTCTATTGCTTCAAGTCTCTTCCTCATCTTTGGAGAGATTTCCCAGCATTCGCAGCCATACAGTGGGACTGATATCACATAACAGTTCAGTACTCTTTTCTTAACGAAGTTTTTTCTTGATACTCTGCTTAGCTTTTAGAATGCATTTTTGGGCATCCCCAATGCGTCTTCGGATTTCAGTTTCGCACTTCCTAAAGAAATTCAAATTCACCTCGATAGCGTCGAATAAAATATTCTGGCCGTATTTCATTAAATTTGGTTAAAAATTGCATTTCGTACGCTCACCTGTTCTTAAATGTATGCACCGTGTTATTTTTTAAGTTACTTTTATTTTATATTTTTTAGCTTCTTTACTATGGTAAACTGAGGAAATCCCTAATGTATATATACTTCAGTACAATCTAATCCTCCGTTGGGTTCAGGATCGTAATGGTTTAATATTCCTTAGATTAATTCTGTTTATAAAAAATCCCAGAATCTGTGATTGACGGCTATACTTTCAAAACATTAATGAAACCTTACACAACTAACTCTACTTCAATTGTTTAGAGAAATTTACTCGTTAATACGTGTATAAACATTGAAAGTGACCTACTATACATATCAGTCCTTGATTAACAAATATCAGATAATACTCAAATTCTACTGATTAGCTGCTTGGAGTTCCACTGATCTTGACTTGTCTTCAGACCAAACAGATACAATACATGAATGCCTGTTTCCTAGCGCGCCGTCTTCCAGCTAACGTTTGTACCCATTGCACTAAAGGCTACTTTTAGGGTGCACATATTATTTAAGTCTCTCCACCACACGATAACTAATTGGTATGCTTACTTTTTTTTTGTTTGTTTGTTTCACTGAAGCAAGATATTTTTATTTGAGAAACCTTTTTGATTTCTGAAACAAAATAATCTCGCGGAACTGAGGAGTTTTTTTAACATCTACCTACCAGATGTGTATGTGTTTCCATATTAGATATTGGCAATGTATCAACAAATCGTCTTTATACTTGGTTAAAATTATTAAATACTCAAGAGCTAATTCACTTCAATGATATTGTGAAGTTCAAATATCACATGTCCTTGATAAGTCGATGACGTAGTTACCTAGCCTCTATTTTCATCCAATAATGTTTCAACAAAAAAGCATGAAAAGTGAAACTCCTACCACAATCATTGTAAAACCTCAATAGTAAGCATTTCAAAAACAATACATGTATCTACAGAGTTCTAAACCCACTTAAACATTTAATAATATGCAAAAAGTTGACCAAATATCATCTGAATGAGAAAACTTCTAAATATGAGTAACTAGAAAGAGCAGTCAAAGACCGCAAACCTCCGCCAAGACAATATCGTCATCATCTCAGCGATTAGCAAAACATGATTATTAAAATGAGAAAGAATAACTGTCATGAACTTGACCGCTCTCAAGAGTGAAAATACAATAAATGAACTCGACCGCTCTCAAAATTAAAAATTAAATGTACACTCAAAATGAAACAGGATAGATAATTCAATATTTAAAATGATCTAAGGGAGGTAATTCAGTATTTCACATTTGAAAGGTAAAAATTAAACTTTATTAACAAACACGAAAAAATAAGCTAGAAACTTTATCCGGTATCGGATCGAACCCAAAATCTAATCAGTTCGTGGGGCCAATCCTCCTTGAAAGTTTCATCCGTTCCCATCGAGCCGATCTTGAAATATCTTGACCGCGAACTGACAAAAAACAAATAAAAAACGGAAAATGCGACCAGATACAACACCTTCGCCTTTAGTTTAGAAAATATCTTTAAATTGCATCTACACAGAATATTCATTATAAATGCACGGAGTTTCATTTTCGATCCCAGGTTAAAGTAAATGTATAATTTTTAAATTCGGAAGCCTAACAAGGAAAAAAATAAGTAGGATCTTCTTTGTCTCGTCGATTTCATTTGGATTAGTAATTAGAGGTCAAATATTAATAGAAATTTGATCTTGAAGAATCAAAACATTTCCGCCTTCGTTCGAAACCGTCATTTTTCTATATTTTTGAAATTTGAGATTTATTTAATTGTCAGAGTCTTTGCTCGAAGAAGAAGCTAATACTGTCAAAAGTTTTAAATAAGAAAAATAACAACACGAATATTTTTCTTTCTTTCTTTCGTGTCTTTTTCTTGTTCAGAAAAAATGCAACAATTCTTTCCTTTTTAGTCTTCCATACTATAAAATTAAGAACGTTAGTTTTTGTTGGGACTAACAACAAAATAAAAACAAAGGCTATTTTCCAACCAAATTTTCTCTCTTTTTTATTCCTTTGCCTTTAGTTACTATCACAATACTATAAATACAATTGCCATATATGACAGAAAAAATTTAACCTGATTCCCTCCTACCCTCAAGATGAAACATTTTGGTGGAAAATGAAGTATTGTAGCTACAAAATAAGGAGATATATGTATAGTTTGGGAAAGCATTCTTTTAGCAAAAAAAAAAGGTTTAAAATTGTGTTGCTATTATGTTTTATTTGAATCATAAATATTTGAAGAAAATACGTAATTACGCAATTAAAATTAATTAGTAGTATTTATATATCTAAACAAGTGGAGGTAAATTTATGATTTCAAAAAAGTTATTGCTATTCTCGACGGACATGAAAAAGTATTGGATCTTAAACTGTCACGAATGAATTGGAGTAGATAGACTAAGCTATCGCCCGGTTCACACTCCACCCACATCTATTGAAGAGGTGAAGAGACTCATCCCTTGTTTCCTGTTTAGGATGCGGTTTCCGGTTTTCTCTTTTCCAATCTTTTCACTCTTTTCTTTTTTTTTTCTTTTTTTTTTTTTTCAATTGGAGTAGATAGACTAAACTATCGCCCGGTTCACACTCCACCCACGTCTATTGAACAGGTGAAAAGGCTCATCCCTTGTTTCCTGTTTAGGATGTGGTTTCCGGTTTTCTCTTTTCCATTCTTTTTACCCTTACGTAGCCCCCTGCGCATCAGTGGCGTTATCGCCTTGCTTGGGGTGATATGATTAAAAAAAAAAAGGATAATCAGAAAAAGGTTAAACACAAGGGCAAGTAACTCTTTAATATGTTAACGAAAGCGTTATTCTGAAACATTTGTCAAATCTTTTTCTCTCATTGTTTGAGAGTAAGCCTCAGAAATTCTCTGTTATTTTTTTCGTATATTTGTCGTACTTATTCTTTTCTCTTTATGCTTGTTTGTTCTAGCTTTTTTCTGACTGCAGTAAATGATCCAACGTTTATTCCCTTTTTTCTTTTCTTTCTTTTTTTTATTTTCGAGTTTTAGTGACCAGAGCACTGGACACATCTGGCAGTCATGAATATGTTTAAGGAAAGCACGTCTTCTTTATTTCCGACTCGGTTTAGTTGTGTCTCTGTCCCCACATTAAACTCGACCTTGAATCGCATCACATCTCAATGGGGAAACAGGGTAAATACCTATTTCTGACTCGTATGGCACTTCGACGTCGTATAATAGTTAACAAATTTGTCTCACTAGATCGATTGCGACTGAGTAGTAAATTTGGTCGCAATTGAGTGAAAGAAACTAAAATAAAAATAAAAAACGTAATGATAATTAACAATATTTCAGCTAATCATAATATTTATAATAATAATCTGGATGATATGTTGTAAAAGTGATTTAAAATCAAACCCAAAACTCTTATCTCCAAATTGTTAGTTCAGTTATTTTCTACGGTAAGAGTATTTGTGTTGAAATTTCCTCGATCTGTTTATATAGCTACTTACTGAATCTAATTTAATCTGGTACACAACTACAATTATACAGTGTCCAATGATGTTTTAAACCAATTTGATGAAAGATGCAAAGTTTGATGCAATTTAACTACTACGATAAAACCTGTGATTTATCGACTGTAAACGGCTGAAACACTGAAAATTAATCTATAGGAGTAACTTAAAAACGTGCAACTCCTTGTAGTGCAATGTTTAGCGACTTGGGATAGTGATTTCGATCCTCACAGTCTGTCCCATACTTGTAACTGTGTTTCAAAACTCAGACAGGCTTCATAAATAATAATTTTACTTGAGGATTAACATGGTATAGGTGGCGCTGATTTCTGAAGTCAATAGAGATTACTACAGCACAATTTAGAATCAAAGTTTGTTTCCGGCCAAATTTAAGGAATGGAATTTTTTTTTTTTTTTACATGATACCGTATATGCTGAAAGCACCCTAATTGTCAATGTCAATATAAATATTGATTTATTTATAAAAAATAGCAGTCCAGTCTAAAAATCGATTGAGATAATCTTTACACTATTGTCTTTGCGAAAGGCATAAATAGGAATAAATTATGCAACAAACATTGAAATAATGTTCTTGATTAAAATTAATTCCCATACAGTAATTTTATAAATAAGTCTAGTACAGTGTTTCTCAACCTTTTTAAGCTATGGCACACCTAGGAATAAATAAAAATATCACATCACATTTAGCAAAATTTAAAGGCATTCATTTAAATGTCATGAATTTTTTTTTTTTTTTAATCATTTCACCCCGAGCAAGGCGGAAACGCCACTGATGTGCAGGGGGTTACATAAATGTAAAAAGATTAATTAGAAAAGAGTGAGGAGTACAAGCTAGTTAGAAAGGAACAATAGAAAGCTGAGAAAGAAGGTGCGATGACAGATACATAGGAGGAGAGAAAGGGAAGGTTATGCAGGGGAGGGGAGAGAGCTAGAAGCCAGTGGTTAGTAGATGAGTATTAACTTTGCATTTAAATTTCTAGAGGTTGTAGCCGTCAGGAAAGCAAGAATACGGGAGTGAGTTATAAAAAAAAATATACACAAAAAATATTAACTTACAATGTTTCTATTCAACTATTTACGCAGCTTATTTATTGGAAAACCTGTGCCTGTTTTATTTTATTTTAAATTTTTTTTTTTTTTTGTATTTTTGTTTTTTTTTTTGGGGGGGGGGGGGGGGTTCGTGATTTCTTCAATATTTGTGAGAGTATATCACGATTCTCTTCAGATCGCGTGCACACTAGTGTGTCGTGACACGGCAGTTGAAAATCATTGGTATAGTATTTAAAAAACAACATTTTTCCCAGAAAATTGAAAGAAAAAAAAATTGTAAAAAGATACTTTCATTTAATTGCTATATTTACGCTTATATTTTGGCAAAATTTTTAAAGATAAATTAAAATTGTTTTATCAATTGCTTGAAGCATCAATTCTGGTAGAATCAACCTTCCTAGACTAATTGAAGATTTCGGCAATTAAACAATTTAAACATATGTCAATGAATTTGTATAATTTTTTTTAAATATTTAGAAATCCAGAACAGGTCATTTACTTCTGCTAGTAAATAATAATCATTCATTCACTGACTTTGTAACATACTTTAAACTCATTACTGCTCAGATTAAATGTCATGAGACTTTATACCAAAATTATAATGAAATTGTCTTATTATTGTAATATGATATTATTTATTTCCAAACTGTATGATTAACAGTTATTTATTATTATTCGGTACGCAAATTTCCAACTGGGAAGTAAGCCGAATTCGATGAAGATGAAAAAACATTTTACTTCCCTGTTTTTCATTTAAGACAGAGGGCTACTGCCGGAGTCGTCATCATCTCGGCTTAGGCAAATGATTCCACCAGTTACATTCCTGCAGCGGGTTGAGATCTCGTCGGTTGGAAAAAGAAAAAAGTTCCTTACTACCATAAGAGAGCGGTGGGGGTGGGGATCGGTTGTAGATTCGAGAGAACACGAGATTCTCAACAACCAAATAAAAGATAGAAAAAAATAAAGAAAATCTAAAACGGAAGAGCGGGTTTCTCTTGATAAAGGACCGTTTGTTATTTTATTGGTCATAATCAGTGCTCGTCTCCATGACCTCGGGTCGATCCATCTGAGAGACAGACCGCCCGTATGTTTATCTCGCCGGTTTCTCGTCCATCTGGGGGTCCTCATCAGTTGACCCAGCCGCCCTGCCAAATCCATTACAGAGTCTGGCTCAGTGAAGGCTCATGATCCCAAGCCCACAAGACGAGCCAAAGATATACGAAGCATTTGATCAAAGCAGTGCCATTCCTGTTTCTCGTGCGGAAGCCAGCATTTCCGTGTGCAAAACAAACACAACCTTTTTCTTACACAAACGTTACTATTTCAATACTTTGAGTTACAATGGAGGTCATCAGAAAGACACTGATACGCTACATCGACTCACCGCTCTCTGGGAATGTTTGGTGGCTGAGATTGTAGTAAATCCTACTTCGCTGCCTGTTCTCTTTGCATGTGTTAAAGTTAAAGGCAAAGTTTGGAAAGAATTGATTTAGAATTACAATTCTTTATTAGTTATCTAGGTGTGATGTGGGTTTTGCATACGCGTATATATGTGTATATTTAGAATGTGCAGTTGATGCAATGCATAGCGTCTCAGAATGAAAAAGGGAAGAGCCGAGATCGAATTCTTGTTAAACTTCGTTACATTCACTTTCGAGCAAATACACTTGGGAAAAGTATGAATCCAGTTCTCCTTCCCCCAGATATGGTTTAAATAGTAGGACAGACTGTATTCTTCAGCATTCTTTGGCAACAAGTTTCAGTGAGAGAGAATTATTCATATATCAAAATAGATATACATCATTTTGATAATTTGAGTTTTATTATTGCATTACGGACCAAGCGATGAAAGCCGCTTTGCCTACATGTCAGTATTTTCCTTCTCATTAGTAGGTTCATTCTAAGTACTTAGTAATCGTGTATATGGAACTGACTCGAAAGCCTTTTCACTTTTAACCTTCTCTCTTGTCAACTACGTGTTTTGTTTTTGTCTGGTATAAGACTGTAAATAAGGGACACTCAGTGAGAATCGATGTCATTCTAAAGTAATAATGATCTAGTAGCCTAGGATATGCGATTAGTGCAATAGCTACGAAAGTGAAACAGTAGAACCGAGTTCAAATTTTCGCAAAAGCTCCCTTGGAAGGACATGAATTTCTCTTTCTTTCATTTAGTTCTGGGTTAAATAGCAAAGTAAACTGGGCATTCTAGCCTTTTGATTGTAACCTGTCCAAGATACGGAAAATTATGCATTCAAAATCATGCAGAAAGGATTCGGAAAACGTCTTCACTATCTCTCCCAAGCAAGCATGGAAATTCATAGATAATAAAAAAAGGAAGCTGCGGAAAGCCAAAATCACCTACGTCCTAAAGAGACATTGCATTCATTTTTTTTTTAAATCAAGCTTGCGGGCGATTACTGAATGGCAATATATCTTTCTGTCGGGCACATCAAAGCAGTAAAAGTTTCTCAGCTTAGTCTCTGCAAGCAGAAGTTTCTTTAACGTTTTATCAATGACTAGTAACAGCATCTACCAATCTATTGCTAGCATGCTAGAGAGATTCCAATAAGTTTCCAGGGAAGTTAAGATGATGCAAAAACTAATGGCCTATAACAACTGCAGTGCTTAATTCACTTTCTCAAATTTCTTTATATTTTTATTTGTTTTGCATATTCGTTGTTTGCGACTCAACCTTTAGCCATTTTTACTTCGTAAAATAATTTCCTTTTAAAATAACCTACCTTGCTTAATAATTTCCCGATCCTTGTTTTTTATCTGTTTGCCTTTATCTTTTCTTTGCTCTCTACTCCTCCTTCCACCAAATTGAAAATTATTCCTTTCTCTCTCCCACTCCTCCTATTCTGCTTATGCCACCCATTTTGTGATCTGTTCTGTTTTTGTCCAACAAATCTGGTTTATTTTCTCCCCTTCATTTTCTCTTCTTTGTTAGATTATTTTTTCTTCTTTGATATATTATTCTTTTCTTTTTCCTTGTTTTGTTCTACTTCTTTTTCGTGTATTTTTCTTCTTTTTTCTTCTTGTTCTTTGCAATATGTTTTCTTTTCTTCTTCTTTGATATATTGTCTTCTTATTATTATTATTTCTTATATTCTTTTCCTCTTCTTTATCAAATTCTTGTCTTCTTTTTTCCTACTCTACTTTCTGTATTATTTTTCTGTTCTTTTTTCCTCCATCTCAAAATCGTCTCAGTTATTATGCTTTACTCTTTCCACTTTTCCTTCTCCAGATTTAATTCTCCTTTCATTCTTATTCATTTCTTTCTTTCTTTCTTTCTTTCTTTCTTTCTTTCTTTCTTTCACTCCGGATAAATATAGCCTCTCCCTTCCTCTCTTATTTTCTTCTCTCTCTTTTTTTTTCTATTCGTCCACTTCACTTACAGACACATGAGTATTTTCTTTCTTCCACTGATTTCTCTATTTTCGTCCTTTCTTTCTTTCCCTTCTAATGAGGACATGGCTTCTGTTTTCACAAACACTGGTTTGCTATGCCTGGGTGCGGTTCCTCTATTGGCATAACACGTCTCTTGTTGGAAACGAGCCACCCTGACCAGTGGAGCGTTGTCCGGTGGGTGCGTCTCCATAGCTCATGTCGACTCCGTTCCTATGTGATGACTTCATTAAATAACTATACAGCTGTCCACATGGTTTTACCTCCATGCAAAGACGAGAAACGCCACCGGTAACGTTCGAATTGTACCTTAGACCTAACGCCTTCTAAGGCTGTGCCTCCCCCGCACGAGCCAATTACTGTGATGAGCACCAACTTGGAACGGGAACAGTAAAAGAGTTGCTCATATGTTTATAATACATTTTAGAATAGTTCAAGTTAAATTTCCAAAGAAAAAATGAAAGTGAAAGAGTAAAATAAAAGAAAGAGAAATAGAAAGAAAGAAAGAAAGAAAGAAAGAAAGAAAGAAAGAAAGAAAGAACTGGAAAATTAAAAAAGAAAGAGGAAAAGAAACAAGAAATTAAAAGAAAGAAAAACAGAAAACTAAAAACGTTACTCATACGTTTACATGACATTTTGTCATAAAAAAAGAAAGAAAATGAAAGCGTAAAAGAAAAGAAAAGAGAAATAGTAAAATTGAAAGAAAGAAAGAAAGAAAGAAAGAATAACAGGAAACTAAAAAATCGTTAAGCAGACTTTCTGAAATGGAAGAGAAACACAATGAGTTTTTACAGATGTCTTTTCCTGCGTTTGGACGAATCCCGTTCAGCGCTGTTAAAATCTCTTCCTACACCAATACTGAGTGGTTGACTTCTGTTAAAGCTTACAATAGACGTAGCAGCTTTGTGCTCTTACTATTAACTGAGTATTACTTACATGAAATGAGTTTGCCCAAATGTTTACTCAACGACTTTCTTTTGTATTCAACTTTAGTAACCAGCCATCGACTAGAAAAAAGAGGATCAAAATAACCCGAGATAGAAAAAAGTATACAGGGACGTGAATTCATGTCTTTCTTTGGTCGTTAATTCATACCCGAAGATAAACAGCAACAGCTTCAATTCGAATTCCATTTTCTGCGCACAACCTATCAACGGCAGCACGTGTTGGGCTTGATTCATCAGAAAGCTTTTGATTCATAATCTGTCTCTTCTCTGTAGCTTGTCTTTTCACAAGCTTGACCAAAACACAGACCCCATCTCTTCTGCGCCCTTCGCTGCCAACCCAATATTTTATGCTAATAAAAAGGAAATCAAAATAGTGTAACGAGAAGAGTAGCAGCAGATAAGGACGCAAAAACTACTCAAATGATCCAAAAGGAGGCAAAGAAAAAGACTAACGATGAACAAGAATGTCGACGTACGAGAGAGGGAAAGAAATTTGGCTATGACGTGGGGGAGTAAAATGAAGAAAAGAAATAGTTATTGCCATTTGTTATACAGCTGTACACAAGCAAGGAAACGCTCTAGCGTCGGGTATATTGTCAGCTAAAAGCGCTTGCAGTCAATGGGTTCTTTTTAGTATATTCTTTGGGTTAGCCAAACAGATAATTCTTTCTTTGTCGTTAGATAGCATTAGGAGAGTAAAGTCTTAAGTAAATTAATTCCCATGATCGTCTTCTTTTTATTGCTATCAGTTGTCATATCAGCGTGCATTAAAAATATCAGAATTTTCTTAATGTTCTATTGATTTTAACGCTGATGACCGAATGAAATAATAAATATTTTTGTCAGTTAATGATTTTGTGTTTTAAGAAAGATAAAAATGTGAATCACGCGCAAAAATTATGAGATTAGAGTTTATAGGTATTCTTAAAGGTTGAATGCGTCAAAGTACTTTGCAAAATTTCGGGGTGCTTCAAATAATGCTAATTCAGATTGAGGACAATTAATAATCGAATTTATTATACAACGCGGGAGTGAGTCAATTTTTATATTAAATTTCAACTAATACGTGGTTCGAGAGACATTCAAGGTGAGATTTACAAGAAAAACGGTTATGAGGTGTGTCATATAAATGGAAGAGAATGTGGTTGGAACCAATGATTATGACGATAAGGCTGAAAGATAAATATTGATACTTGTAATGAACGTTTCAAGAAAGAATCTAGTCTGTTCCATAAAGTGACAGGTCTTCGGAAATAGCTGTTTGAGTGAAACTTTCTTCTCAACTTTTGAACACAAGGAAATGAGGATGATTAGACTCTGCGGAAGAAGCATGGACTGAACTGATCAAACTAAACTATGGACCTCATCTGAACATTTACCATGGATATATCGACTGAATAGCAACAGGTTTTTAAAAAATTAACAAAATATTTAAATGAAGTGTTAAAAATTATCAGCATTATTAAGTTGCTTTTCGTGTTAAAGAAAAACACGACTGGAATGTATTTATATGTACGGGTTTTATCATTTTTAAAACAGATTATGCAAAGGTGATACTTTACAACAATGTGGAATACAATGTAGCAAGCGTAATTCGCCATTAGTAACCGTAATAAATACCAGTCAAAGAAAGTGATGCTGTGTATACATCGGGAATGGAAGAGCGTATTTTACTATGATCTCCTTGTTGAGAAAGAAACGACTGATTCAGTACTGCTCCTTTAGTCACTTAAATATCATACATGATACACGCTTCGGCGATCATGTCTCTTTCGAGTCATAACTGACTTTGCAGAAGATTTTCTCGCCATAGGTTGCCATTTATTTCTGCGGTAGACTAGTTGCCAACCAATCTGTCCTACTACTTAACCCATATCTTTTCCAATGGTATTTGCGTGAAAGTGAATACAACGATTTCTCCTGGAATTCGAACTCTGCCCGCCAAATTCTCATTCCGAGTTGATATCCAACTGAACAAATTCAAACAACGATAGGTGTCCATAATTCGCTAAGAGAAATGGCGTAATCAGAGTTACACTTATCTACTTATTTCTATGACCAACAGGCAAAAATTGTTAGAGCTTCTTTGAGAATGTTTCCTTTAGCTACTCTATTTAACAGAATTACCGTTCACTTTGTTTTTACAGAATTGATTTGATAATGATCCAGTTTCTATTTGTGATTGTGTTTACTACTGCAATACAGCAAAAACGGCACATCGTATCGATATTTTTGTTAACGCAATGCTGTTAAAAGTCACTAGCTTGAAGAAAAAAGTAAATTCCAGCCTAATTTCCAACTTGATAATATTATTATAGTGTCTGCATTCGCGTGTCTATCAATAATAATAATAATTAGCTGTATCCCGTGGAAATTCAACGGAGTTTTTGTAACACAGATTTTTAGATTAAATTATGAATACATGTACTGTTTATTCGACGTTAAGATTGATGTCAGATATGAATTACCTATTCGTGCTTTTTTTTTTCAATTTTAATTACCAACGTGAAAATAATTTTGATGAGGAGCTTTTAAACACCAGGTAGAGAAAAGTAGATGTCTGAAAGACAGATTTGCTTATCCGAAAATATTTACAATGTCAGCTTACATATGCCCATTTTTGACATATATTCAATAAAAATACAGTCATTTTATACTATATAGATAAATGTTCTAATAAAGTGTGTGGTAATTACTAATAAATTTTCAATAAGTTATGAATATGCATGTACATATAAATTATTTATTTCAATATCATAATTTAGTCAAATTCAGGGAAAACATTGTCAACTACAACAGTGTATCTTCATTGTGTCATTTGTAGAAAAATTGTGTTCAAAAATGTAATGACGTAAAACAATCTAGCGGAGGTAGTTCAGTATTTGGCGGGTTAAAAGTAGAAAAAAATATTAGTAAAAAAACGGAAAAATAACTCAGAAAATTTATCCCGTACTGTATCGAACCCAAAATCATGCCTGTCATGAGGCCAATCATCCCCGAAAGTTTCATCCAAATTCATCCTGAGTGTCTTGAGATATCTTACCATGGACAGACAGATAAAAAAAAAAAAAGACAAATGCGACCGAATACAATACCTCTGAGGAGTAATAAAATTGTTTTTAAAGGAATGATTACTTGAGATATTTTATTAATGTTGCCGTTGAAAGCAGTCTATTTATCGAGTGACCAAAGATGTTTGTGTGATTTTTCATATTTTCTTTTTTATCAGAAAGTTGACTGGAGATTTCAGGACATTTCATAAACAGCGATTTACTAACCTAACGAGCTTGTGTAAATAGGTGACAGAACAGGAAATGTGAGGAATAGCCAAAGAGTAACGGTTGTTAAGAGCTAAAATGGATGTGAAAATGTAGAGAGACATGAACTCCCAAGTCCTGAAAAGACACGGCACCTACGAGAACTAATAGAAACAATCCGTAAGTATTTTCAGTAGCACGAAACCTACATACATCATTTACATTCAGAAGATATACCTACAATAGTAACGAGTGAAATTATGGTAGCTTAAAATACAGTGGCGAGAACGTACATTTTGTACGAATTAGTATTTGGAACAAAAGTATCTGAAAGAATATTTACAGTGACGATTAAGTTAAGATGACGATAGTGACAGTGATATAATAAAGATAGATAGGCAGACAAACCGTAATGTGCTGCACGAAAATGCAAACAATGGTTAGGATCATCGATGATAACGGACTGAGTGCTTGTAATGAATCTAACCCATTCACATGTTTCTGATATTTTACGTTACGAGACAACTAAAGCAATGGAAATTTACATTTGCAGGTCAAAGACAAACATTAAGGAAAAGAATAACCTACTATTTCAGTAAATAAAACAAACAGAAAAATACACGAAATTTAGTAATTACCAAAGATACGTTAATAAATTTAATACATTTTTGAATTATCGAAGATGAGATAAAGAAGGATGAGTAACGTAATGATGATCGATGTTGAAAGTAGATTCAGGCAACCGAGTTCAAGTTCCGGCCTAGCCTGCTGTATTCACTTCAAACTAATATCCTTGGAAAAAACAAGAATTCATATTTTCTCTTCAACTCCAGAGACTGGGTTTTCTAATCTTGACTGGAATCCAGTCTAGGAGAAGAACATCTATGAATTCAAAACCCCGAAGAATGCAACGAGAAACAATTCCATTATAATTATCAAGAAGTCACAGTAATTAGCAGAAAATAAAGAAACGGAATTTGTAGAGAACCATGGTTGTCTATGTTCTGAAAAGAAAAGAAATTTTAAAATAAAAATAATATAAATAATAATAATTTTAATAATAAAATAATTTCTTCACTGACAGGTTTAAATGAATTTAATGGTCGTTTTCTAGAGCTTGTAACTTTCTTAATGACGACTCGGTTCGATAAAATGACTAATGATGTCACTGTAGCGCAGGTATTTAGAACCTTTACCTTTACGTATCATAAGGAAATAATGATTAGCAGGTAAATGACATTTGAAAGATCCTGACCAATACCACTTCAGCCTCTTCTCTTTCTAATTCAAGAGGAAAATTCTAAAACAACACAGTTTTGTTTTAAGGTTCGTTAGAAACAAAGAAAGGAGTAGAGAATTGTTATAAAATATCAGTCCTCCTATACGGCAATGAATGATGATGAAAAAGAGACTTGAAGCAACAGAAATGTGGTTCTACAGAATGATGATAAGAATACCATGAACCTAACTTGTGAGAAACAACAAAGTTTTAGAGAAAATGGAAACGAAAAGGACATTTCTACTTTACATCAGGAAGAGACAGCTGGAATCTCTAGAGCACATAATGAGGAAGGAGGGCTTGGAAATATCGGTACTCACAAGATAGGCTGAAGATGAGAAAAACAGATGACAACAACGCATAAACTACAAACAAACTTAAATAAATGGATGCGGAAACTAGGAGAGATGAGAAAAAGACAAAGTTTACTAAGAACTACAACGGGCAGGAAATTGTGGAGAACCATAACTGCCAATATCCTCTAAAAAAACGCCACATAGAAGAAGAATTTCTAAAACTTCATATCTTTATTTTAATATAGCCCTATGCAAGGCGGACCACCGCTATTGCGTAGGGAGGTACAGAGAGAGACAGACAAACAGGCAGAGAAAAAAAATATACAGGGTTATTGAAGAAAAGATATAAGACGGATGGAGTTCAGAGAGATAGAAGATGGCAAATGACGACACATTTAAACTTTTGGAGGTTGTAGCTATCAGAGAAGCAAGTAAAAGGTAGCGAGTTCCACAGGCGGGAAGTGCTAGAAAAGAAACTATTGGAGTAGCAGTGGCGGTTACATTTAACTATTTCAATGGGAGAAGAGTGAGACCTAGATGCCAATCTAGTAACACGCTTAAATCCACGTGAACAGAGCACCAAGGACAAAAGTTGATCAAAGCAGTTGCCATGAAAATATTTGTAGAAAAGACAGAGGGAAGCCACCTAATGTCCGTGAGAAAGTGAGTGAAGTCGAGATGCCAATTCAAGATCTGTGTAGTCTGGATGCTTTAAAAAAGCTAAAGTAGGAAAAAATGAACTCATGTATTCTTATTTATAGGAAATTTAGTCGCCCGAATTCCAAACAATAATAAAGCAAAAATAAAGCTAACATTGTCAGTTAAATGAATAATTTATATTTACTGATATATGTATAGGGTGTTCCATTAAGACGGATCAAAGTTAGCAGCAAATAAAAGAGTTATTGGTGAACTTTTATCGATTTCAGTATTGGATCATATATTTGAGTCATGACAATTCTTCTTCTTCTTCTTCTTCCTCTTCTTCTTCTTCTTCTTCTATGTGACCTGTCCTTTCAGGACGTAGGCAATCATAACTTTCCATGTCTCCCTATCCCTGGTGGCACGCTTTCTCCTGTTACACCACACAACCCTCGTTCTGTCATACGCCTGATCAGGCCCTTCAAATATGTTATCCGCTGCTTTCATGACAATTATGTGAGAAAAATAATATCGTCCAAATGTCCTCCAAGGCTTCGGTTGATGGTCGAAATTTTTTTATGATGTCTCTGCATAGTTGCTTCTCCATCTGCCCAATATTCATTATTATCTCATCCTTCAGATGTTCAATTCTTTTTGGCTTGTTGCCATAGACGTTATTTTTTAGATAACCCCCAAAGGAAGAAATTTAAAAGCGTCAAGTCGCACGCTCGTGTTTGCCAATTGACATCACTGTTTCGAGAGATGATGCGACCTGGGGATTTCTCATTCAGTAAAACCAAATGCATTTCTGTTTAAACGTTCGTTTCTGTAATAGGCTTCAAGAACTTTAACACATTGTTTGATTCTTCATCTTTTCATGGTTGAAATTGCCATAGTTGTTAAATCTGAAAGAAATTTAAAAAAATCATGAGACACTTAAACGTAATTTACATTTAAAATTGATCCAAGTTATTGGAGCACCGCATACATTAATTCAAAAGGGTTTAAAAACATTAAAAATAGTCTTTAGGTAAGTTAAAGTCTTTGGGTAGTTTGGTTCACAAAAAATATTATGTTTAGACAAGACTTTTAAGTAGTTAGTCCATAGAAAAAAGCTATAGTTGAAAAGATTTTATCGTTAGCGAAGATTCACTGGTCATTTTTGTCATTGTTGTTAAAGATAACTCGTTTGAGATCACCGACTGGCCATACTTGCTGTTGTTGTTGAAGATTTTTCGTTTGAAATCGTTGACACATTTCTTTCAGTTCGCGCTGGGAGGAAAAGAAAAAGCAAAATACCGATGGACCGGAAATAATAAAAACTGAAGTGGAAGCTGCACTGGCCAAATGAATAAAAACAAAGCATCAGATGCCGACAGCCTTAGACGAATTCGGCGTAAACAAAATTACAGAAATAATAAATGAAATCAACAACAGCGGTGAAATCCCGGAAGACCTAAGCAAATCAATTTTCTGCCTAAGAAACCAGGAGCAAATGAATGTGAGCTTCACCGAAAAATCAGCTTACTGACAAAACTCATGATCAGGATTCTGATAAATAGGGCGTGCAGTAGAATCAGGCCAGAGATAGAACAAGAACAGTGCGGCTTCATCAAAAGCACTAGAACCTTGACATATTCGGGAAGGACATTAAAGCGATTACCAACTTGTACTGGCAACAGGCCGCCTGCATACGGACAGGAAACGAATTCAGCAGATATACAAAAACAGAAAGGGTTCTAAAACAAGGATGTGTCTTCTCGCCAGATCTATTCAACCTACACAGCGAAGCAATTCTGAGAAAACTGAGAGTCCAGCCAGGATTTGTCATTGGTGGCCACAATCTGAACAATATAAGATATGAAGATGATACATTGCTGATAGCAGACACGGAAAAAAAAATAAAAGATCTCATACAGAATGTAGCTAAAGAAAGCGAAAAGAAAGCGAAAAGAAAGCATTAAGCATAAACTACAAAAAAAACTGAATGCAAGGTCATCGGTAAAAAGAGGAACCTAAAATGCCAACTACAAGTCGGGGATACTGAAATCAAACAGATACAGAAATGTAGATACCTGAGAAGCGTTCAAACAGAGAACGGAAGGTGATCCGAAGGAGTATTGGCATGGCCAAGGATACATTCCAAAGGCTGAGTAGAGTATTGAGAGACAGAAAGATTTCATTGGAAGCAGAGAAAAGAGTACTGGACTGTTATGTGATATTTGTCCTCCTGTATGATAGCGGATGATGGACAATCTTTTCAAGGATGAAGGTGAGACTCGAAGCAACAAAAATGTACTTCTACAAAAGAATACTGAGGATACCATGGACCGAATATGTGAGTAACGATAATGTGTTGGAAAAGATGCAAACGAAAAGGAAACATATACTTAGCGTCAGGAAGAGACAGATGATGTTTCTGGAACATGTAATGAGGAAGGAGATCTTGAAGGATCTTATACTCACAGACCGGATAGAGGGAATGAGAGATAGGGCGAGAAATACTTGATTGGCTTGAGCATGTGGATGACGGAAAGGGGTTTAGGAGAGATCAGTCAGTTAAGTGCCATACGTGAAACACGCTTTAGCGATCATGTCTCGAAAGAAGCATGACTGACTGAGCAAATGATTATCCCGCAGTAGGTTGCCATTGCTTTCTGCGGTAGACTGGTTGCCAGCCAAGGCTATAAAACCCAATCTGTCCTGTTATTTAACCCATAACTGGAGGGAAGAGATGGATTAGTACCTTTCCCAAGGGTATTTGCGCGTAAGTGAATGCACTGAATTCAACTGGAATTCGAACTCGGCTTCCCAATTTCTCGTTCCGAGCCGATATCCAATGCACCACAACGCACATCCCATTGGGTGAGATACTGAGAGGAAAAATGTTAAGGGCGTCAAGGGATGGGGGCAAGTGGAAGTCCATGATCGCCTAGATGCTGAAAGGACACTGCACATAAAGAAAAAGAAAAATTAGACGCGTCTTCATTTCGGTTTGGAGACAGCCGCATCTCTGTTCCTTGAATGACAAAACCTGATGGTTTTTATAATAAATTTTTCCTGAAAGTACGCTCGAGAAAATAAGGTTTTAGTTTTTCTCTGATTGGTCAAATATTTTATCTGGTAATGTTAATTTCTAACCAATAGACACTTTTATTTAAACTGTGTGTTGTATTGTAAGAATCTTTTCGGCATGTTTTTAAATTTGTCTGTTATTGGGGAGATAATAACGTTCGAGTGTTTAATATAATATGTATGTAAGTATGTAATTGTGTTGAAAATGTATGTAAGTATGTATTGAGTTTATTTCCTATAAATTAAGTGTTTGTAAATTTTATTATGCGTTTTTTTAAAACATATCAAAATATTTAAAAAATAAACGCGCACTTATGCACCAATTCACGTACAATCCGATGAGTCGACGATCGCATTATAACGGGACCACACAGTATAAAGCAAATTTGAACATTGAATGCAAATAGTCATTTTATTGAACATCGAATAAGATCTGTATATTAATCATTTCAAATCAAATTTGGCACAAGAGCAAACGAAGATTAAAGCCGCAATCATTAGCCTGGGGAGACAAGTACTAAAAAATTTGTAGAGCAAATTCTTCCACTCGTCTCGCTGATATCTTACACAAGAATAAAAAAGAAATACTTTCAACCCGTCAAAAGTTTTCCTTTTTCAATCATAAATTACACAAGTTGAGTAAAATTATTAAAGCTTGTTAATCTTGATAAAAGATAAGCCCAAACACTACTGACGGCTTTCCAAAGACTACTGGCAGCTCTGCAAAAGTGTTTTAACCAGATACAAACACTCGATCTTTCTTTTACTCAATAAATTTGAGGTCCTCACAGCCATAGTAGACAAGGCTGAGCGCTTTTCTCGCAAATTCTCCTCCAACTTCACGTTTGACTCCCTCTGGAGTACCCACATCTGACTTCCCACCTAGAAGTGAGGCTCAACTGAGTAACGTACACATAACCTCTTCCCTGGTTTCTAACATAATTTATAAACTTGATTCCCATAAAGCAAGCGAAGGCGATGGAATTCTAGCCGTTGTCCTAAAGAAATGTGCCCCTGAACTCTCCCCTGTCCTCTTTAAACTCTACAACTATTGCCTCACTGCTTCTTACTTTCCTGCTTTTTGGAAGTCCTACTCCTTAGTTACTGTTTTTAAAAACTCTGGTGAACCACCGACCCCTCTAACTATCGGCCTATCAGCCTATTACCGATTTTGGGCAAAGTGTTCGAGGCTATTATCAATGCTGAAATGGTTCATCATCTCACATCCCACAACCTATTTTCTAACAAACAGCATGGTTTTCGTTTCGCCAGGCCTAACAGTGATATGCTAATGACATCACCGAATACATATACGAGGCTTTCGATAAGAATGGTGAGGCTCCAGCTGTTGCCCTGGTTATCTCGAAAGCATTTGACAAAGTTTGGCATGTTGACCTTCTGCGCAAACTACAGGGCTCTGGTATACTGGACGTTTGTTTGATTGAATCTAATCGTTCCTATCAAATCGTGTAATGAAGGTCGTATTGAATGGGCATGCTTCCAGATTCTATTATACGAACGCGAGTCACCTCGGCGTGGTGTAATGGTTAGCAAGCTTGTATCGCTAGAATCCGCTACAGCTGTGTAGTGAGTTCGATCCTCACTGGGTGTTTCATACTTTCGGCCTTGTACTAAATCTAAGCGGCGCTTAGAAAATCAACTATCACACGAACACGGTTGTCCCTCAAAACTCTATCCAAGGTTCTACACTTTTCCTGACCTTCATCAATGATCTTCCTGATGTAATCAGTTGCCAAGTAGTTTCTATGCTGACGACTCTCCTATTTACTCTCGCCTCAATAAGAAATTTGTCAACGCTTGCTGCTGCTCTTGAAAAAAACTTCCAATTTGTGGTGGGCCGGGATAAGAATTGGTTCGTAAATTTTAATGCTTCCAAAACAAAGCTGTTTTTCTTTAACCCCCATAAACAAACTCTCCCGCCTCCCATCAGTATGGATCATGCTAGTCTCCCAGAAAGCAATACACTGCGCCCCCGCGGCCACATTCTATCAGCTGACTCCAAGTGGAACCACTGCATTGAATCAATACCTACATCTACTGCTATGAAGGTCGATCTCTGTGTCGAGCCAGGAAGTTTTTTCGTCAAAATCCATCTTGCACACATGCAAATCTACTATTCGTCTATGCACTGAATACTACTGCCATCTCTAGTCGGGTGCTCCTGCTATTCATGTCGAAGATCTTGACAAAATCCAAAGGAGGATCAGCAATGTAAACTATCCCGATTTATCAGCTCGATTGCAGTTACTCTCTCACTGATGGAATGTGGCTTCTCTCTGTCTTTTCTACAAATATTTTCACAGCGTTCCCTAGTACCCCCTCTACACGAATTCACTAGAGCTGGCAATTAGGTCTCATCCTTTTACGGTCAAAACATTCGCCATTTCTACTCTTCAGTTTCTTTTCTCGCACTTCCCACCTGTGCAACTCTCTTCCGTATACTTGCTTCCCTGATAGCTAAAATCTCTAGGAGTTTAAGTACAACGTCAATTGCGATCTTTTATCTCCTTGATTCCCATCTTTTTCTTATCCTTTCTCCAACATTTCTTATATCTTGTTCCTCTTTCTTTTCGCTCTCTTCTCGTGTAACCCACTGCGCACTTGTAGCAGTACTGTCTTGCTTGGGGTGAAACCATTAAAAAAAAAAGAAATTATGGGTAATTTGTCGTGAAATAATGTTCATCAAACTAAGATCAGTTGTAACCAAGCAGTGAGTTCGATCCTCACTAGATGCTCCATAGTTGTACCGACTTCCAAAACTCAGATATTGAAAGAAATCTTTTTTTATTATTCTATGCTTTCGTTTTAACTCATTTCTTTCTCATTTGGTAGGGTCAATATTTTGGTGAAATTCATCCGAATATAATTGTAAGTACGTTACTATATTGCAAAAAAGTTGTGCCTCATCCCTTCAGGCTATAGACTACCAAAGCTCACTACCATTTATAACTCTATGCAAAGTCTTTCTCCGTACTCTCCCTACCAGTCTCTCTTCCGCCATCCATTTACACAAGCACATTATGTAGGATGCCCACTGCTTAACTCTTTCTTTTATTATGTCCATTGAGTATCAAATTCTCTAAGCCCTCTTTCTTCCAGAAATTTTAACTTTCTCTTCCTGGCTACAAGTGTCGTTTCGTACCCATTTTCCATAAACTTCCCCATTATTCAAATTCTCCATCCATGGTATTCTCTGCAAAGAAAGTTGAAAGTTAATTGGTTAAAAGTAATAGTTCTGTTACAACAAATACACGTTTGGGTGATCATGTCTCAAAAGAAACATGATTAACTGGGCATAATGTTTTCCCGTAGTAGGTCGCCATTACTTTTCGAGTTAGACTGGTTACCAACCAAGGCTAATCTGTTCTGCTATTTAGCCCATAGCCGGAGGGAGAAGAGATGGATTAATACTTTTCCTAAGGGTATTTGCACGTAAGTGAATGCATCGAATTCAACTGGAATTTGAACACGGCTTGCCGATATCTCGTTCAGACCCGATATCTACTACATCACAACGAACATCCTACGAAAAAAAGGCTCGTCTGAAAAGGTTTAATGAATGCATCTATTTTCCTTGTCGTGAGGTAAGAGCCAAGAGATCTCGATGAACTATTATTTCTGAGTAGTAAGAACGATTTGCAGCTGGTGTTGCATATTTATGGCTGTGTGACGAAACTGAGTTATAACTACGTAAATATATACAGGGAAGTTACATTAGAACTATATCCGGAAAGTATCCACTTATTTAATTTTGATTAAAGAATAACCTATCAACAATGCTTCACTGCCTTTCAAAGTACTCCCCTTGGAACCTTGCACATATACATTAGTGTACCCCAACCGACGCTTTTTTATCAAAACAACCAGCAAAATCTTCTTTCTGGATTGTCATTATCTGGATCATCGCATTATTCTAAATGTCAGCGATGATTTCAGCTTTCAGAAAGGCCAAGGAGCCAAATCTGGTGCTGCACAAGGCACGTAGAACAGATAGACGCATTGTTATGTCATTTTATGCACAAATTCAGTCAGTGGTGTTTAACTGTCTATCGTGTAATCCCTTAAGAGAATCTCTGTTCACTCCAATAAGACTTCCTTTGATTGGTGGCTAAGCTACATCAAAACCTTGCAAGCAGTTCTCTTAGATATTCAAGATATACATACAGATTAGACCTCGAATCATTTGTTGAGTTAATCATTGGAAATTTTCTCAAAAAGACTGTGAAATTAGCTTTGCTCGAATCCATATTTATGGATCGTACAATGTCGAACACTGATGATCTATTTTGAACGAAGTTCTGTTTTCGTTGGATGGAAAATATTATCAAACTTTTCACCTAAAATATCTTTAAAAAACCTCAATTAACTTTCACAGGAAACAAAATTTTACGGAACTACGTTGTGCCCAACCTTTATAGACATATACAGATTGGAAATAAAAAATTTTACAAAAACAAATGTATTGGATGAAAAGGGCACAAATTATACAGTCCACGCGAAGTACATACAATGCATCTAAGGAAATGATCCTTTGCAATGACTCGAAGATCTCGACTACGGCCGACTCCTTTTTTTATTAGAGTGCGTCAATCACCTGAAGGTTTGACTACATTCAAAAATCAGTTTTCCAAATGCTTTAACTTAACTACAATTGAATATATTTTGCTGATGCTGAAGTTGAGCCCACTGCCATCTCAGCCACAGATAGACATTTAAAGACAGACATTGCAGGAATACCTTTTTTTATTTTTTCTCTATTCTACTCGGTCTTTCCTTCTCTCTCTCTCTCTCTCTCTCTCTCTCTCTCTCTCTCGCTCTCTCTCTCTCTCTCTCTCTCTATATATATATATATATATATATATATATTTGTGTGTGTCTGTGTGTGTATCTATTTATCTACCTATCTTTCTGTCTATTTATCTGTTTCTTGGACTCTTTATCTGTCTTTTACTCAAGCTGAGTTCAGTTAAAAGCTGAAGGACGCCAAAGGGAGAAGCAGTTTAAGAAGTAGAATGCTCGGTCGGTAGGTTGGTGTGTAGGAAGGTAAATAAGTAAGGGAAAGGATTGAAAATGGATCTGTATAAGAAACTACAGGAAGAAGGCGGAGGACTAAGGTGTGGATTGATTGACGAACCCCACCCACCTCCACTCACCCAGACAACCTACACATACGCACGCACCACATTAACACACCACCACCCGACACGTCATATCTAAGTGCGCCCGACACATTCGGTCGAACTTTCCAATTACTTTGGGTGCAAGTTAATACGGCTGCCGTAAAGCCCCGGGCTGTCTCTACTGTTGACCGCTTCGTCTAATGATCTATGGCCGGCATCTGGGATCTGGAGACATTCGAGCAGCATGTAAGTACGAGCGAGCCCGCCGACGCAAGGGCATTAAATCGTCCCCAGCCGCCAAGGCCCAGCTTGTCCTTCAATAGAGTAGGCGTGACCACTCACAATCTGCGCGACTGCAGTAAAAATCTGCCGTCTATGCAACAGAAGAAATGTTTGGGCGGACACAAGGCTAATGTATTTGCTACCTGGATGAAATATGATCGAACGTCTTTTTTATTTCAATGCTCTTCGGGTTGGGATGTTTTTGATGAGTGGTTGGGGAGATGGTTGTGATGCTGAGTTTTTGTGAGGGATTGCTCTGTTTTATTTTATATTATTTTATCTTGTTTTTCTTCCTTATTATTAGTGTTTTTCAGCTATTTTTTTTCTTTTTGCTCGCGGTCTTCTTGTCTCTAGATTTAAGGGATTTGTAGCTTTTTTATCCTTGTTTTTTGTTTAAGCGATGTCATTTTTTTTTCTGCGGAGGAAGGAAGGATGGAGTTGTTTAAAGTTCGGGTAGGCGGTTTTATACCTGGGGTACGCAAGCGGAGCCAACAAAATCTGACGAAATGGACAATCACTCAAAAGTTTGAACTGAAAATTTGCTTCTATAAAAGAAAGGGTCACAGAAAAAGAAGATGATGAAGAGGCAGAGGAGGGGTTGACAAAAGAGATTAAGAAGAAATCAAGAGAGGAGGAAAGCTGGTTTTAAAAAAAACAAGCGAATCACGGGAAAAAGAAAAAGATGTGACAAAGGGAGCGACAGGGCGTATGAAATAAAAATAGAAATGCGACGGGAAAATAAAAAAAAAATAATAATAATAATAAATTGGATTAGGCGAAAGAAAGAACTTCTAAAATAAGTTACTGCGTTTTCTTTCAAATGGGTTTGGGGAAAAAAGGTGCGAATTATTGTTGCAAACTGGCCGGTAGACTTCCTGCTTCATATCAATACACTGTACGGCTTTTCAACATGTATTACTCATGCACACCTACACACTTTTGCACATATATGCATACGGATGTTGTGCATATTTCAGCGCGTATTCGTTGACGCACATGTGATATTTTTATAAAACGTTGATGCAAATATATTTCTCTCTTGCTTTTTCTCTTTTTATCTCCCTCCCTCACTTTACACACACACACACACACACACACACACACACATATATATATATATATATATATATATATATATATATGCATTTCATATACAAATCGTATAATTTACATTTAAAGAATAGCTATTTCAACGGTTTATCAAAACCGTCTTTTCAGTTCTATGCCACAGACCTTATTTGCTCTGTAAATTAAATTTACATCGATTTACAGCAGACAGTTGCATATTATATTCCAAGTATCATGTGCGTGAAAAATAGTAAACATCCAAAATACATTATAACAATATTATTAAATAAATTTAACGATGCAGCATATATTTATACAATTCACTACACTACATTAGAACTTTTTAATAAGTGAATCATATCGGTGTTTGGCAACTATTTGATAAGTCAAGAGGCTATGTAGGTATGTTATTGTAGAATGTTATCTGTATGGTTGGAAAATTGTTTCACGTGACTTGAGGATAAATAAATAAATAAATGCATGTTGGTTTGCCGCCGTTACGTATTTTGAAATTAATATGAGAAAGAAGCAAGTATTTATTATTAAAAAATATTTTGAAAAAAATACCTATAAAAAATTAAAGTAAGTGCACAAAAAAGAAGCATTCTTACTTTATGTTATTTCAATAAATATAAATTTCCTTAAGCAGACGATTGCCGATTGTTCTTTTTTTTTTGTTTTTTTTTGTTTTTGTTTTTTTTTAATGACCGTCACCTTTGAAAATTAAAACATACAAAACACTAAACTTGGCATAAATTGTAACCCTGGAGCTACTGTTACTCGAATGGAATGTGCTTTAGTGAAATGTCAGTTTGCAATTCCATTCTAAAAAAGTAAACATTTTCTTATTAATTTCTTACTGAGTTCGATCTAAGTAATATTGAATAATGTAAGTAATAATAACTATTACAATAATTTTTATAGCAAATATAAATAGAAATATTTGTAATTAATAATAAAATTGATAATACTGTTGTCTCATTTTGTAAATTAACTGCTTTTCCAAGGAACCCAACGGGTTTAGGAGTGGTCTAGTACAGAGGTCAGAAACCTACGGCAGGCGAGCCACACGTGGCCCGCCAAGCAATTTTACAATGGCTTGCATCCGTAAACGACATCACAGAGTCGAAATCAATAACTACTTCAACGCCAGAAAGATAATTAGTTGTTTTAAAACTGCTCACTCGTTGAACTCCCTGCTTGTTTCACCTTCCAAGAGCACCGCTAATAAGGACACCAACTAATAGACAAGGAAATCTTTCCTACTAACGTAAGTCTTTTATTAATTCTACAACTACTCGTTTGAAGAACTGTTTAGGGCCTAACCTTTCACTCGAGATCTTTCATTTGTTTGAAGAGAATTGCTTTTGCTCTTCTTTCTTTCCTGTGAGCAAATTTTCTCTTACATAAAATCATTGTTAAATCCACAAAAAGTTGCCTAACACCTGAACATTTAAAATATTTAGAAAAATACGCTACCGATATTGAGTAATTGGCTAATATCATACAAGGTTATTTAATAATAAAAACTTTTTTAAATATTTTAAAACAGTTTATTTCTATTAATATAGTTTACGTATTATTGTATATATTATTGTATAAAATATATTGTAGAACTGATATATTGACTCTGACTTTTATATAATGCGTATACTGGTGGCACATTGAATGATTTCAAAACCCTATGTTGTCACATACTTAGTAAGAAAATGCCGGCCCTTGGTACAGTATCAATATTAAAGTGCAGACAGAAGCATCTTAAAGCTATAAATAGTAACATACATATTTAAGCCCAGGGTTGGGATCTGACCTATCCCTAATATCCCCGTCTTGTATGTCTGTGCACATTCAGATGGATAAGCTGAGATCGATACAGCAAGACAAAAGTAAAGCAAGAGTTATTTTATCTTAATGCTTTTTCATGATGAGTTTTACTAAAATCATCGTTAAAAGGAAAAGAATTCTGAATAACATTCTGATTGATAAAATGTGACAAGCAAGTGAGAATATTTTAATATCTTTATTCACATTATTGTCATACAAACTGAATATAGGGTGGTCTAACTCAGAATTGACAATATACTTAAGCCTGAATCGATTGAGTAGGACAAAGCAAAAATCTACTTAAGTTTATGGGATTGTCTGGATACAGAAACTGAGTTGAAACGAAGGTGTGTCTTCTGTCTAAGCAACCTCTTTAAGATTTTAATAGTCAATTTAAGGCACTGACAAAATATGCTCTTTCCAAAGAGATAAATATCTATTGAAAAATGAAATTGATGTGCATGATCTCATCAAATATGTGTATAAAAGAGGTAGATGTTATGACCTTGTTGAAGAATGTGTCTCTATCAGAATACACGAGGAAGTTGAACATTTGTGATTTCGACAAAACTGTTTTAACGCACAAAACATTTGAACACTTGTAAAAAGTAGGTTTATAGTAGGTACCATCACACATTTGCTGAAAAAACAGTATAGCTTGATGTAAAAGGCCCCAAACTTAATAGAAACAAACTTTTATCGTCAAAATGTTTGTTATTATTAAGAGGAAGGATCAATCTATTTTAAAATTATTTTATTAAATTTTAATCCTTTCTAACACGTTCGAAATTTCGTTTAAAAATCTTACCATTTTTTTTTTTCGTCAGCGACTGCAGATTTTTTACTACGGCAAATGTAAAAATTACACAACTCACTTTTTTGCGGGTAAAAAACAAATTAATTTAGAAATTCTTGCAAAAATCAAATAATAGTCGGATTTTGATTAAACTTTCAGGACTTATCCACAAATTACTGAAATTATATTTTAATCATTATTTTTATAAAATATTGGTAAAAATATGTTTTACATATGTCACTCACACCCACATCTCTAATTAATTTCCTGAAATTTCTAGAAACCAACTACTTGAATCGAAAATTTGTTTTATTAATTAAATGCAGGACTCCTTGGGGAATGTCAATCACTTTTTTTTTTCTTAGAGTTGCTCCTTTTCAGACAATCTGCTCTGAATAGTGAAAACGAAAATACAATAAAAATATACCATTTTTTATTGAGATAAACTTTTAATTGCTTTTATAAACATTACATATTAAACATATCATAGTTTGAAGAGAAAAAAATTTCAATGAATAATGAATTTTTACAGGAATTGTTTTCATTTTTATTTTTTAATTATAATAATTTATCAAGTTTCAAAAATCTTGTAAATTTTTTCCAGTCGTCGCCATAATTAGGTTATTAAGTAAATAAGTGAAGACTATATTTACTAATGCGAAAAGCTTGCAACAAATCTTCACGAACCAAGATTTTTAAAATAATTAAAACATTTTTTGTGAGAAAATATCTGGTTACCTTTTTTTTATTATGGTAGGCCATACATGCCATTTCATTAAAACGTCACCTGTTTCAAGGGTTGTTCCCCTTACGAAACGTTAACCTAGGCTTAATAAATTCATGGAAATTCTGGTCAACCGTTTACTTTGCTACATGGCATAAATGATTGATGACAAGACTGTTATCGCCAACTTAAAAGGTCAAAGATCTGTGATTAAGAAATTCTTTTATTCTAAATTTCATCAAATAAACAAGCAATATTAGTTTTAAATAAGATTAATTTAACTTTATATTTACTAATTTTCTAAAATCAACGTGTCAAAGATGTATGTTTTATTTTTACAAGATTTTTAAATGCGAGAATTAACAAATGTGTCGATCCCCTAAAAAATCTCCGAAATCAGACGCCCAAGTTCTTAAAAATTGGAATGACAGAAGAATATTCCCAAAAAGCAAGAAAGCAAGACGCAAAAAAGGCATTTATTGTAGAGTTTAGAGGGAACAGAAGCCAGTTTGAGAGAACATTTTTCAATGATTATTGCAGGTTAACCATTAAATCCACATGCTGTAAGAAGGTGGGTCCAGTTTAGAGATGATATCAGAGACAACCGACGGGATTATATGCATATCACTCAATATAGATTCAGTGCTAAGTGGATTGTCAAGCAAAGATGCTCAAGATGAGTCAAGAGTAGAATTGGAAGAGAATTTACGAGCAAAACATTCTGTTTTATCTGCAAAAGATTTTAACACCTCAAACTGAATGAAGAGAGGAGGGATAGAATCTATCTATCTATCTATCTATCTATCTATCTATCTATCTATCTATCTATCTATCTATCTATCTAGATAAATCGGATATTTTTATTACTTCAAGCATTACATTTTGTTGATACACTTGTTTGAATAGACGTCCCATTTTTAAACACTATGTATTACGTCTACCGGCCTGCACACTCGAGAATCTTGCTAGATTTTTTAATATTTGTCCTAAACTTTGTTCTGCCATTCATTTACTGAAGCTCACTAGGAATGTTATGCGATATTTTCCTCTGTTTTCCTTACCTTCAATCTGTTCTCTGAGTATCAGATTTGCCAAACTCTCTTTCCTAATTACTCTCCCTTGAAATTTTAACTGTCTCTTCCTGGTGTTGATTATAAGTTCCCTTTTTGTTTCAATTTTCTGTAAAACTTCATTGTTGTTCGGTTCATGATATTCTCAGCATCTTTCTGTAGAATGACACTTCTTTTGCTTCAAGTCTCTTGTTCATCACTGTGGAGATTGTCCAGCCTTCACTGTCACATACTAAAATAAGTACAGAACTATGATACTATACTATATTTTAGGTAACGAACTTAAAGCAACACTATGTTCACAGGCAGAACGCACAGACACTAACCGGATCTTACCCAGAAGTGCCGATTAGTAACTAAATAATAATGTCTTTTTCCATGAGTATTTTCTGTAGAGTAATTGACTATGGATAAATGGCACTGACAAAAAGACCCAACAAATGGAATTGTCAAAGTTTTCAACATGCAATAACAAAAGAAAAAAAAAGAATAGGGTAAAATAATACTAAGCAGAACATATATATATATACAAAACAAAACTAGTCAAGACAAATAGGCAAAAAAGTTCACAAAGTATTGTGTTAATACAAAAAGATGGATACAGTTTAGTGATTGTAGCATTCTGATCTCAAGAAAAAAAGGAACAAAAATATGGCAGATGAGACCGAAATGTGGTCCATTTTATTGATTAAGATGAAAATCCAGTCTGTATCTGTATATTTTGACTATAAGTTTGGAGAAGGGGAAGTGTTTGCAGTCATTCCTACAAGAACTAGAACCAACACTAAGTATACATGCATACATATATATATATACTATGAATGAACCAATTTAAAATCCAGTCAACATTAAAGGCTTTAATACAAGAACACCGTTTTTCTCTTATATTCCGACCGAAAGATGCCAAACTAGTGCAAAAAAGCTTTTCCACTTTGTCTCATTTCTCCACTTTTGTTCGGATACTATTTGAAAAATATTGTCTAAATTACTACGCTTACTTTAGACTTGTCCCACAGTCACATGAAGAAGATAGTTTTTCACCTTGAATGCCTACGCTGAAAATCTTTCACCAAAACTTGTCCCTACCGTCATCGATAAATATGTAACTATCTCAGCCATCAAATTAGTCAAACTTTACAATACATTTGTACCTCACTTCATTTTGCTGCGTTAACTATCATTTCATTAAAATATTGTCGACAAAAAATACAGTAAATTAAAAATCCACAAAGTTTGCAATAATCAAGATAAACACGTGACAAGAAACAACGTAATAGGAAATTCTTCGGGGAAGGTAACTGCTAGCGCGCTATATATTGTTATTGTTTGGTTTTGAATTGTGGCAAGAGGTGTCTCTTACAAGTCTTGCTTTGTATCTATATTTATTCTTGGTTTATTCTTGAAATGGCGGCTAGACGTGCTCTGTACACCACTGTTCTTTGTATGCACAAAAAAAAAAGAATCTAAGAGAAATGTATTTTGTAACAAGGAAACATACCGTCGGAACTTAAATCTTGTTTACTTTGTGGCTAAGGCTGCTACAGGTTAGCAATAGACGAAGTTACTGTTGTCTAACAATTGGTAGCGGAGGGGTGATGTGGAGAACTTTAAAAGTAAATTAACATTTTTTTAAAGAGAAATAAATTTCGACACAAGGACGAATGATACATACACATTTATGAAAAAATAATGTATCTATAAGCTTTGTTTGAAATTAAATTTACCGGATGGTGTAGATTCCCCGGAAGAAGAGACTGAACATGTCTTCTCACTACCTGGAGCCAAAAAGAGAAGAAAGTTCATATCCGTGCTTTTTATAGTCCTGGAGGATAATGTAAAGGTTATCGGTTTCGGAAATTGAATTAGGCGGCTAAATTCCTTTTCTGATAGATTCTGTTTCGTTCACTTGACACCAATGCCTGTCGAAAAGGCATGAATTCATCTTCCTTCTGCTATGAAAGAATAGCAAGTCAAACTGGGCACCCTTGTCTTCAGAAGGCAACCAGTCTAGGAGAAGGAAACCTCTGAAACTAAATTAAAGAGTGATGGGCTTTGTCAGGCTATCTTGTCCAGGACACAGAATTACATCTATGGCTGCAGTACATGTGATACCTTTACGATCCTTATGAGTTCTGGGACTCTTGATGATCTGCTTCTTGTAACTCTTTCCTCTTAAACTTTACTCATATTCCATGCTGAACCCCTCGACTAATACAGAAGCCCCTATTAATACAGAAGACTCTAGCGGTACCAATTTATTCCCAAGAAATTTCTAAGTCTCTCTTCATTAGACAACACCACTCTGATTTATCTTAAACAGGAGCAGAGGCACGTCTCTTGTATCCTGTTTAGAAAGGGGTTCCCGGTTCCTTTCCTCTTCTTAGGCCTCAATAATGGTTCTGTTACGAGATTTGTTTTTAGGTGGATGTGTTTGGATGATGGCAACATCTCTTCATATTGAGGCTATCGGGTTAGCTGCTTCCGACTGGAAGTTAGGAATCCTAAATCTTACGAAGGGTCTGGATAGACTGTTCTGATCAGCAGTTGAATAATATCGGGGTTTTTGCAGTGGCAAGTCGTGTCTCTGAAAGTACTTTCGGTGGGCAACCCTGAGGCCACACTCTGCTGTAGTTTGTGCCAGCTTCCTTTCCACACATGTTGCATTTGACGACTCTACGCCTCTCCTTACCAAAATAACTAAAAGCCATGACCAT
Organism: Ascarosepion bandense; assembly: GCA_037127315.1. Classification (NCBI taxonomy): domain Eukaryota; kingdom Metazoa; phylum Mollusca; class Cephalopoda; order Sepiida; family Sepiidae; genus Ascarosepion; species Ascarosepion bandense. The sequence goes on from JBBBDQ010002492.1 coordinate 1,452,303, forward strand.
AAACGATCAAAGATATAAAACTAAACCAGCCAAACAAAAAACAACGAAACTACATATCATTTCTTTCTTCAGCATCCGTGGATTTCGTATCAACTTTTGAAGTATATTATTCCTTCTCGAAAAGTCCCCAGACATCCTAGCACTCTGTGAAACTATCCTTAACTCTTCAACCTCTTCCGCTGATTTCTTTATTCTTGG
>JBBBDQ010002492.1:1457500-1782500 GCA_037127315.1 Ascarosepion bandense
AGCATTTTACAGTTTGCAGAAGACCTTCCAGCTCATTATCATTCTTAGCATATAACTTTAAGTCATCCATGTAAAATAGATGGCTTATTTTCTTTTGGCCTATTTTATAACCACATTCTGTCTTATTAAGTTGACTGGTTAGTGCTATTAATGATATGCAAAATAGTAAGGGAGATAAAGAATCACCTTGAAATATACCTCTTTTGATGTTTATTTCATCAGACTTATAGGTTCCATTTATATGATTGAGGTAAAGGGTTGTTTTCCATATAGACATGCACTGTTTGATGAAATTGATGATGACGGGCGATATCTTGTATATATTTAAAGTCTTTAAAATCCAGTCATGTGGCACACTATCGAATGCCTTTCGGTAGTCTATCCAGGCAGTACTAAGATTTTTCTTTGTACTGTAGCAGTTTTCCAGGATCATTTTGTTAATTAGCAATTGGTCTTTACAACCATAACAGCCACGTTTGCACCCTTTTTGTTCAAGCGGTATCATGTCATTTCTTTCTAAGAATAAATATGTCTGTTTTGTTAAAATAGATGTTAGTAGTTTATATGTTGTCGGAAGACATGTAATTGGTCTGTAGTTTTTCGGGTTGTTTGTGTCACCATTCTTGGGTAGAAGAAATGTAATTCCTTTGGTCATCCATGCAGGAATTTTAGTGGGATCGTCAACCATTTCTTGAAGTTCTTTGGCTATTTTTTTATGTGCTGCATTTAAATAATATAGCCAAAAGTTAGGAATTTTATCTATACCTGGGAATTTCCAATTGTGTGCTTTTTTAGTGCAAATTTAACATCGTCTTCTGTAATTCCAGACCATGTCTGTTCGGGTTTATTTTTCATTCGTTCTATCTCCTGCGTAATCCAATGTACTTCCTTGCTAAGTTATTTAGGGCAAGCCCATATCTTTTCCCAGAACTGTGTGACTTCTTCCATTCTGGGGGGTACTGTCACTTCAATTCTTTTTTTACCTATTTCCCTGTAAAATCTCTTTGTATCAGTCTGAAAGATCTTGTTTTGTCTGTAAAATCTTGCTCTTTTTTCATAGCGTCTTATTCTTTGAGCCTTCAGTTGGATTTTTTGCTTTATTTTTTCTTTATTTGATAAGACGTCATTTTCATTCCTGATGTTATATTTTTTTCGGCTCTTCTTCTTTTCCTAGTTCTTACATTTATTCCTCTACTCAGTTCATCCAGTACTGACAGTTCACTTCTTAGCTGTTCGATTTCTTTTTCAATTTTTCTTTTCCAAGGTGGATCTTCACGTCTGCGAGACTGCCTTGTTTTTATTTTGATGTTTAATTTTTTTGTTGCTGCTGTTGCTGATGCATATATTATTTCGTTAAGATTTGTATGAGGGTCTTCATCCCGTATTGATTTCAGTGCTGCATTGTACAGTTTAATAGTTCGGAGGTTTTGTTTTGTTGGTTGGAATTTTGGGAGCTGTTCACGTTCCTCCATTGTAATACTTTGTATTTGACTTAGATGGTTTTTTATTTCTATCTTGGCTTCCTGTATATTGTTCTTATTTTCCGGCAAATAATTATCTTCGATGTGTTCTGAACTCGTTTTATTTTTGTCTTTTAACTGACTCAGACTCAGATCACATCTTTCCAGCACTTTTAAACTTACATCATTATCTTCGCAGTGATTTGCGTGTTTCACGGTTTCTACATTATGACCTGTGATTTGTTTGATGTTATTACTTTTTATTTCTGGTTCCGGTTTCTTTTCATATTTTGTTGATTCGACTCTTCTTGTTACAATTCTTTTAATTTCATGAATTTCAGCCTCTGTCAGTCGGTTATTACGAATAATATACCTACGTACAATGGCCAATTTATTTTCGTCAATATACTTTCTATTTGCTTGACCAACTTTTTCACGCCAAATGTCATATGTTTGGCGAGTCATGTTTTTTTGAGGTTTGAGTAACGCTTCATGAAATGCAGTCATAACGACTTTGTACTCCTCACGAGACCATTTTATTTTTTCTTTCTTTAAATATACGGTTGTAGATCTAGCTGGTGAATTTTCAGGACCAACATTAGGATTATCCTGGTTGTGGGGACCTGAAGATACATTCTTTGTGTAGGAGTTTGTTCCTATGGCAGATTTTTCGACCTCAGGTAGGTTCCCTCCTGAAGGACGGGCTCCCTGTTTATCCACTGGAAGAGCCATACTGGACTTTTTATTTCTATTTGTATTTTCCATGTTTTTCCCACGAGTGACGCACGGGTCCAAAAGTCCACCCAATTATTATTATTATTATTATTATTATTATTATTATGTCATTTTTCATCATATTTCGATTTCTGTTATGGTCTCACTACCTACCAAGTCCGTGGGAAGAACTAAGGTGTGTTGTTATGGCTCCATTTCATGTTTTTTCTATCTTCCTTATCATCCCTAGCGTTACATAGCGTGTGGGCTGTACTTACGAAAACAATTTTTTGTATATTTTTTAAGCTGGGGTTTCAAGGGATGCTTTCAATGTGTTGTTATGTTCCATTTTTTATCATTCCAAGTGCACCTCCTATCACTGGTACGATTCTTGTTTTCAATTTCCAGATTTTTTCTATTTCAATTTCCAGGTCTTTATATTTTGATAGTTTTTCGAATTCCTTGGTTGCTATGTTACAATCCACTGGACAAGCCATATCAATTAATAGGCAAGTTTTTTCTTTCTGATTATTAACAATAATATCCAGCCTATTTGCTTCAATTTTTCTTTCTGTGTAGATGGTGTAATCCAATAGAATGGTGACATCTTCTGTTTCTGTAACCGGTGCCGAGTGATGTTCATACCAGTGTTTGTTTACATATTTTCCATAGTGTTTGCACATTGTCCAATGTAAATATTACCCCACTCTATCGTGACGATTTTTATATTCATTTGGGGCAAGTATAGAACATCCTGAGATTAGGTGGTCAATTGTTTCTTAGTATTTATCACAGAACCTGCATTTTGGATTCACATTATTGCATATATTTGCCTGAAAGTTCCTAGTGAAAAGACTTAAGTCTTGCGCTGCAAGAATAAAGCCTTCAGTTTCAGACTTTAATCCAGATGCACGTAACCATCGATGAGTATTAACTTTATCAACATTGGATTTATTAGCACGTTCTGAGTATTGGCCATGCAGAGGTTTGACTTGCCAGCGTTGTTTCATCTCTTCAAGAGCTTTATCCTTGGCTTTCTTTTTCATATTTATTGCCGCAATAGTTGGTTCTTGGCTTTTGTTTTGTTTTTCTACAGAATCTATTATTATTATTATTATTATTAGTAGTAGTAGTAGTAGTAGTAGTAGTAGTAGTAGTAGTGTTCCGCATTTACTCTCCCTATTGAGCATAGGATCACAGCAATATCATGGACCTACTAGTCCCATATCCTAACGGTGTGATTTCGAAGTGGTTCTTTTCCTAGATTTATTTTATCAAGGTTAAAGACCCCAATTTACACAACTATTTTACTCATAGATGGAAAGAAAAGAGATCTATTCATCCATCCATCCAACCAAAGGCAGAACTGTAATATTAGTACTAGCCGTAGTATAAAATAACATCTGACAAATAATCCCTATTTAAAAAATTGCATGATATATATTACTTAATATATAATAAATTGTATGATTAGGGTTTATAATTATGATAATATCATTATTGCTGAATCAACAACAGTGGTGCTGTTACCAAAACCTCCATTAAATGATGACCAAGAATGGTTTCAAGTGTGAAGCATCATCTAAGGTGCTCGAAAAATACCACACGATATTAAAAAAAACTTACTTGTATATATTAGTCACAGTATCGGAGTATCGCATTTGCAGAGATACATTTTGCAGTTACTTTTTTCATACTGTCATGTCAAGTTATGGTATGTTTTTCGTTGAGTTAGAAACAAAATGGCGTTTTCCACTGAAGGAACTGTTAATTTAGTAATGTGGGGCTTTTTGTTTGGTTTTTGACAAAGGAATTTCGAAAATAAAAACAGTCATAAAATAGCTTACTCTTAGGTACAGAATTAGAGATCAGACACATGTGTGCAAAACAAAAATTGAAGGACTTTAATTACTCGTAAATAAGCAAAAGAATTTCTATTTAATTTTATTTAATTGTTTAATAATTGTATTTATTATTTTACTTAAATATGCTGATTGTGGTATGATTCATTTCCTCTATGAATGAAACTGTCCTGAATATATATATTCAGGAGAATTCTGCTTGTATTTAAGAGCTCGACCTTGCGTACGCGGAGTCTATAGAGAAATTTTAACCAGGTATACTCGCTCGAAATCCCTCATGTATAAATTGGCCTAATTCACACCTCACCTTTATGCTGTGGCTCGAGTAAATACTGAGACCATCAAAGCTCAGATTTTTTTTGACACTCTTCCTTCGGGTAGAGAGGAACCCAGACGAGGCGATGCCGAAACGCGCATCTCGTCTTGGGAAAATAGACAAAAGCCCGACATCACGTATGTGTGGTCTACGGGGAATTTTACTTGAGCGTACGCACTTGGAATGTCACATGGTAAAAATCGGCCATGTGCTACATCTTGTCTCTGAGGAAATGCTCGGGTAAATCCTGAGTTCATTGAAGTTCTGGCTTTGTTGGACTCTATGCCTGCGGGCAGAGTGTAACCCAGACGATATTACGTCACTTGGCTAGAACCCAACCCCGCGTATTCGGTGTCTACGGAGAATTTTTACCCGATGTGTGCGCTCTGTATGTCCCACTTTAAAAATCGGCCTTGTGCCACATCCCGTCTTTGTGGAGTAGGCTCAGGTTCAGGTTACTTTTGAGTAGCTCTCGTTGTTGATTCTTTGAAGTCTCGTCTCGCACGTGACGTTTATCTGACCTGCTAGTGATTTTGTTTTTTTTGTTTTGTTTTGCTTCTTTCCTTTTTTTTTTTTTTTTTTTTTTTAACTTTGTACTTCTCATCCTGTTAAGCTTGACTTTATTTTTATTAATTTGATTCGCTCAGTTTTTGTTTGTATTCGACATATTTTTAATTCTTTCTTTTCGGTATATTTTTCTTTTTTGAACTTTTCACTCCCGCGTTACTAACCCGTTTATGTTGGGGTTTTTTTCTGTAATGTAACTGAGTTACACAAGATTATAGTTTTAATATTTTGTCATGTCTTGTCTTTCATTTATTTTTGTTAGTTAATTGTTTTGTATTTCTATCTATAATTTTCCTCGTGCATTATTTAATTTTTTAGTGCGTATATTTTCAACGTTTTTTTACTTCGTCGTCTAATTTAGCGAACTTTTTATTCTCAGTATTTTACTGTTTATATTTTATTTTTGGTCATCAATCTTTAATGAATTAGAACACTCTCGGGTATTGGGCGGGTATAATGATAATATATACGCTAAACAGTCTTCCTTCTTCTACCGAGCGCCCGTAGCTCAGAGGTAGACTCGCTGACTGACACCAATTCAGTTGGGTTTCAATCCTGGGTAAAAACCAATCGGCTGTCTAACAGCACTGATGAGCTGTGATACAGCGAAACAGATCTGTCTGCGGATGACTATATATATATACTTGATTTTTCTTCTTTTTTTGGTGCATTTTATTTTTAGTCTTTACATTTCCATCTTTTTTCGTCTGTTTTTTTCTTTGATTTTTTTTTTTTTTTTTTTTTTTGACAGAGTTTCTAGTCGATTGTTTACTTTAATTTTCCAATGGTTAAATGTATTTTATTTTTTGCTCGGTGAACTTTATTTTTTTCTTATCACACGTTTTCTGTCGCCTATTTTTTGCTTTCTTTTTTTCATTATCATTTTACTTATAACATTTTTATTTCATATTTTTCCTCCACAGATGGTAAAATTAGTCTAAAAAATAAAACAGAAAACGAAAGCCTTCAAATATAGTAGTGATCTAAATACTGAAAAGAACCAGAGAAATGACCAGAAAAACAAGTTCAGGGGCCAAAAACGATCAAAATACAAACAAGAAAAGTACGAATCAAAACAATGACAATGCTGAGTCTAGGTTCGCTTTCTTGCTGGAAGTCCCTCCAAATGTGGGATCAATATCGCGGAGTTTTTGGAGTGGTCCAAGTGTTACGCACACCTTATAAAAGAAAGTGAACGTATGGAAAGCCCCAAGAACTTAAGAAAATTAAAAAAGGGACTGCGTCGGTCTTTGTGGTCGACAAGCGTACATGCAAAATGTGTCGCTCCTCTAAAAACACAGTGGTTAAGTCACTGGAAACCCTAAGGTTTAAACCACAAAGAATAATTAAGGGATTGGGCTTCTTTATGTAGGTCATACTGCTATCTACACCCGAAGTCTGTGTTAAGAGAGCCAGCCATGTTCTGACTACAAATTATCTGATATTGAGGCGTAAAACCAAAGTTGGGGTTTACGAGGTTCGTACTCAGGTTATCCGGGAGCATCTAGACAAATAATTTGTGACAGCTGTAATACGAGGGGGGAGTTTTGACATTATGCACGATCGGGAAGACTTTCACTCCGTCCTTAACTGTCTCGTTGTCAGTCAGTCAGTTAAGTGCCATACGTGATACACGCTTGGGCGATCATGTCTCGAAAGAGACATGACTGACTGGGCAGAAGATTATCCCGCAGTAGGTTGCCATTGCTTTCTGCGGTAGACTGGTTGCCGACCAAGGCTATAGAACCCAATCTGTCCTATTATTTAACCCATAACTGGGGGGAAGAGACGGATTAATACCCTTCCCAAGGGTATTTGCGCGTAAGTGAATACAATGGATTCAACTGGAATTTGAACTCGGCTCTCCGATTTCTCGTTCCAAGCCGATATCCACTGGACCACAACGCGTTGTAACAAGCCTAAAAATGCCAATCATAGTGAACGTGTAGGAACTGTTGAGAGACTGGTCACTTCTCCTTTTCTTGCCCAGTGAAGTTCCGGCTACAAGCGAACGAAACCCCAACTCTGGCAAAATCTGTTATTTCCGCATCGCCTGTGATGGGAATGACAGTGACAGCGATCAAAGTGGTCAAAGTCCCTAGTGGATCACTCAAGTTCCCCGAAAAGCATTTGTTCGCTGCCTGTGCAGTTGTGGAGAAAGAAAGGGGAGAATAACTGGTTGCTGATAGGGTCAAATAGAAGCATCAGGCAGCTGAAACTCAGTTTCCTGAAACTTCCTGGATTAAAGATAGATACAGTTCTCTGGTGGATGTGGAACACTTTTCGTTTTTCGGGTGCTCTTTCGAAAATGTTGTGTCTGAATGAGTGTGGCGAGGGTGTTAATAACACCATTTTGTTTAGTTTCTTGTTTATATCGTATTATGCATATTGTAAATATTCACTGGGGTTTTAATTTGTAAATGTTGTTATTCTATTTCCCACCTCACACGCCACAGACAATTTGTATACATGGAGATTATTTAGGACTTCATAGAGACTGATGTATTATGGTGGTTGTAGTAAGAAAGGTAAGTAAGAATTTGGTATTTTAGTGCAATGATTATTGTATAGTTTGTTTGGGTCAATGATTATGTCTAGCCAAGTTTAAGATAAGACAGATGATGACCAGCCATTCCTATCCACATTATTAGACTTGTGCTACATTTTTTGTATTTTTGCAAATATAAATACTAGTGTATTAAAGCTTACATTTCAGCCAATACGAATTTTCTCTAACAATTCTACAACACTGATAAGATGTTGCATGGAATGTCAAATTTGAAGCGAAGAAATTAAAATGTTTTCATTGAAATGTTCTGATAGATCGAAGATCAATCTATCCACACACGAAGAATCGAAAACCGTTAGCTTCATTTTAAAAAAGAATTTTAAGAGAGAAAATAACATTCGACACCACTTCCCCATCAAATGGAATACATTTCTCAGTATATATTCAAAAGCAAGACACAAAATATTAAATCACAAATACAAACAAAATGTACAAATTTGAAACTCATAATTTTTCCGTATATGTGCATGGTCCGTATTGTAGACTACTTTTTTTCTTTCTTTTTTTTTTGTCATGCCCCTTCACAATATATGCGGTCATGACACTCCACAGCTTCTTTCATTTTTTTAATACAGCATCCCTTCAGAATATAGGTGATCATGTCATTTTACTAATTTATCTTGTTTGTGAAATGCCATTCATGAGAAAGATAGTGGATCGCTTTTCTTTTAAGTCAGAGTTTTCCCTCTCTTACTCTGCCTAGAAAGATCGGTCTACCCTGATGTTTAATCCATAGCTGAAGGGTGAAGAAACCGTTTCATGCCATTTCCAACACTAGCAATAAAAATCGAACCTAATTTACTAGACAATTTTGCACTGATTTCTCGCAATGTTTACAGCAGGCAGTAATCAACTTTATAATGTCGGTGCACAAATACATAAATGAAAATACGAGTTACTCACATCTGTCTGTATTTCTGAGATTGAGTATTGTAACCATTTACACTATTTACATTGTTCAGACTGTTGTCCTCATCTTTGTTGTCATATTTGCGACGATTTAGTCATTATTTGATCCAAACTTCTCCACAAGGATACATAGCACAGTGAATAAAGGCGTTGGTTGACTTGACCCAAAGAGTTGTGGGTTCAGTACCTGATCACAGCAGAGGTCAATAAAATCTTGAAGAGTTGAGTTACTAAATGGAAATAACAGAAACTGAGATATCAAAAAAAAAAACATGTCACATGGAAGTGGAACAATCTAACTCAGTGGACTAAATACAGGGTTCGGTTTGAAATTTCAATGTATTTCACCTGAAGAAATCCGAAACGTACAAAGGCTGAAACGTCGTGAATATGACAATAAAGATGAGGACAACAGTCCGAACAAGGTAAATAGTGTAAGCGATTTGCTAAGTTCGGTTTAATAAATATCTCTACAGAAATTTCAAATGACTCTTAATGCTTTTAGGTATTTCCGTATTTTAAAGTATTCGAGGTTAAATTAAACCCAGAATTTTAAATGCTGATTTTTCAATGTGGGTAGGCCAATTTTGAGATTTGGTGTAACTCAATCTTCTTACTTCCTATTTATTGAAATACGTTATGCTTGATAAATATCTATATACAAAAATACATGGATATGCATACACACAAATACATGCAAATAAATAAAAACGTGCTCCCACATACAAGGACATACTTAGACACACTTAAATCACGGAACTAATTTTTTTATCCCTGTAGTCGTTTGTCCGCGCCACTGGTGTCCCCGGGTCACCTTCTTTTGGACTAAATATCGTCCCCCTCACTATACACCGCAATAATTCGTTGTCCCCTAAGACTTTACAAATTAGGTCTTTTCTTTTCGGTCACCTCTTTCCCCTCCTTCACCGTGCCTCTTCTTCCTACTTTAATCTATGCGTTATTCACTTTTCACTTTCTTTTGGGTGGGGAGTTTGCTTTTTTAAAGTCTTTTTTTTTTATTTTGTTTTGTTTTGTTTTTTGTTTTTTGTTTTTTTGTTTTTTTTTACCTTCCGACTTATGCTTTCGTCGCTTTTTACTTTTCTGTTATATTGTTTTGTCCAATTTCGACATTTTGCAGGCTCTTGTTTTCCATTTTTTCTTCTCGTATTTTTACACACTTTTTTTTTTCTTCGCGTGGCTTCACGTGTTTTTCTTTTTTATTCTTTTTCGCTTCTCCTCCTCATTCTCCTTCCTCCACTTCTTTTACTTCTTTCTTTTTCTTACCTCGTATTCCCCTCTTTTTTGCTTACCACTTTTTTCTTCTTGCTCTTCTCATTCTGTCATCTTTCATTTTGAAATTTTGAAAGCATTATTTCCCCAACGTAATACTGCTATTTTCTTCTTTCATCTGCTTTTCAACATTCAATTTTTCATTGCCTTCATCCCCACTTCCTCTCTTCCTCTTTCCCTCTTTCTCTTTCTCGCGTTTATTTTCTCTCCCTCTGAGTTTCTGTACATTTTTCTATACTTAATTTTCAAATCCCCTATCTCTCCCTTCATCTATCTATCTATCTATCTATCTATCTATCTATCTATCTATCTATCTAAGTGTGTTTCTTTCTATTTCTTTATCTATGTCTGTTCCATATCTATCTATCTATCTATCTATCTATCTATCTATCTCTGTTCCAAATCTATCTGTTCATATCAATTTGTTTATGCTTACTATCTATTTCAGTTTCTTCATACCTCTCTCTCTCTCTCTCTCTCTCTCTCTCTCTCTCTCTCTCTCTCTCTCTTTGATTCTGTTTCTCTTTTTACCTTTTCTCGTTTTACATTTTATCAAATTTTACGTTTTCCCTTCCGCTTTCCACTCTACTTCATCACCCTTTTCCTTCCCTCTTCCTCCAACACCCACCTTCCCCATTATATTTCTTGTTTATTTTACTTTCAGTCTTTTTGTTTTACTGTTCTTTTCAAGGATATTCGGTTTAAGCTACATAAGTTTCGACCTTTTGGCTGTTCTCTCGACTGACTGTCTCGAAAAAGAAAATAAATGGGCGTATGGAACTCATGGATAAAGCAATAGTGAAACCTTAGGAAAACAATTAATTAACCACGGGTTAAACACGCGACAAGACCAAAGAATAAAACTTATGGGTAAAGACAAACCTTTTTTTCATAAATGATTGAGAGACAGAAAGAGACTATCTATCTATCTATCTATCTATCTATCTATCTATCTATCTATCTATCTATCTACCTACCTAGATAGATAGATAGATAGATAGATAGATAGATAGATAGATAGATAGATAGATAGATAGATAGATTAGGCATTGCAAATTTTACAAGTATGTGAATGTACTGCTAAGACTATGTTTTAAATTATTCAAAGAGAAGACGCTGTACTTGTAACGAAAATCGATTTTTCATGAGCCATCTTATAAAAAGCCATAACTTTAAAAATAGACAATATATTTACTGTTGTCACATGCAATCCTGTATCCATCTATGATTTAATACGCTCTAAATTATTGCTCACTTTACCTCTCCAGTGTCAATTTTCCACATTTTGTTTCAATTTTTATTTTTCGATATCTGGAGAGAAATGAAATGTGAACACTATCCAATTTAATTCACGTAAAAAATATTTTCTTTAATATTCTGTATTCCCAATAACTTGCAAAAGGTTTATAACTGTTGATTAATTGACACAAGGTTTCTTAGCCAACGTCAACACTGGCCATGATTATGGCCCAAAAGAGCTTGCAAGTCACCACTTTCAAATTCTTGTGTTCTATGACTGTCTTCCAGATCAAATTCACATTCCTCGAACTTTGCAAATCATTGACATTGCTTTCAGCTAAACCATCTCCATCGGCTTCATCAGCCATCTTTTTCATTTCAGTTATTCCCTTGCACAACTTGAAAAGCAACACTCAGTGCTGCATGTCCATTTTTTTCAACAAAAGATACATACTGAATACAGATCATCTCTATTAGGATATAATTATTATTGGCAGGCACAATCTTAACAATATAAGATACGCCGATGATATTGATGAAATAAAACTGCAAAAATACTAGACAAGATAATCAATGAAAGCAGAAAGAAGACAGAATGTGTTTTAACAGATGACCGAAATACGACATCAAAATCCGAAGACGCATTGAAATAATAAAATGTCTTCCAAAAGCTAAACAAAGTATTAAGAAACAAAAAAAATCGTCAGAAAGGAAAGACTGAATAGCTATGCAATATCAATTCTCTTCTATGGCAGTGAATACTGGACAATTTCTTCTCAAATAAAGAACACATATGAAGCCACAAAGATGTAGTTCTACTGAAGGATGCTTAGAATCTCATGAACGGAGCGTATTAGAAATGAGGAAGTTTTAAGAAAAATAGAAAAGAAAAAGACAGTTAAATTTCTGGAACATATAATGAGAAAAGAAGGCTTAGAGAATTTCACACTCGCAGCACATACTGAGAAAAAGCGACGTAAACGAAAACAGCAAGTAACCTACCTAAAATGCTTTTATAATTCGTTTATTTTCCTAATCTATAACCTCTGTGCCAACATTTACTTTGCTTCCTTGTTTGTTAAACTCTTCCAACAAATTATCAACAATTTCCTATAATGCATCGAATGAAAATAAAAATCGTTCATTAAAATGGAATTCATACACATTACCTGAAAACTAAACTCATAGAAAGCCATTGAAATTCTGTGATATGCGAATCATGATATTATTGCTTTATATGAATAAAAGAATTTGTCATAAAGATGCTAAAAATTGGATCAAAGATACAAAAAATCAAAGATGGTGGTTGTTTGATTTTTATGTTTAATAATTTTAAGATGCATAGTTTGCTGCTATTCATTATCTTTTTTGAAAAAATGTAAAAATATCTTTTTCAAGATTTTTACCTTTTTTAAAATGTTGAGTTGATTTTTAATCAATACTGCATATTTTTAAAATACTGCATTATCTTTTAAAAAGATAATGCAGTATTTTAAAATTTAATTCATTTTCAGGTAAAGCATACTCCAAATATTTCACTGATAAAAAAGCGACGAAATTACACACACAAACAAGTGACGATTAAACAATCGAAAATCACCAAAAGTCACAATGCATATTTATAGACATAACCTTATAAACCTACACAAAATCCGTTTTAATGAGCCATCATATACAAAGCCATAACTTATGAAAACTGAAAGTGCTCAGAAGACATTGGACAACGTTTTATCAAACAAGAAAAATGTTCCGAAACGAAGCAAAAAATATGTTAAACAAATAAAAGTTAATGGTCTTCAACGAAGTGTGTACATATATATATATATATATATATATATATATATATACATCGCTCATTCACTAATGAATTAGAGCACTCTGGCTATTGGGCATGTATAATGACAATATACATGCTAAAAAGTTTGCGTTCTTCTACCGTGCGCCCATGGCCCAGAGGTAGAACCGCCGACTGACACCAGTTTGATCGGGATTCAATCTGGGTTAAAAGCAATTGGAGTCTAACCGTACTGATGAGCTCTGATACAGCGAAACAGATCTGTCTGAGGATGGCTATATATATATATATATATATATATATATATATATATAGTTTTACAAATATTAGGGGTGGGTTACTTAAACCAAAACAAGGACAAAAGTCCATATAAACATATGCTTGCAAATCCTCACTTTTTATATGATTAAGTTTAATGAAAGTTTACGTTAAATGACGTGAGGTTGCTATATATATATATATATATATATATATATATATATATATATAAGATTGCATTTGACATTCATGTACTTTTGTATTTAGTTTGTCTTCACAGTTTAATGTGTGTAGTAGTGAGTTAATGAGTTAATTGAGAAATGTTTCTTTTAAAAATGGAAGCAGGCAGATATAATTTTTACATACGGCCGGTCGAATGGTAATTGAGGCAAGGTTGCACGGTTGTATCACACTGTATTTTCAAGCAGCCAAGTCATCCAAATTTTACTGCTGTTTATCGTCGCATAGCTGAGACAGGATCTATGGTGCAATAAGACACGGATCGAAGAAGACTGAGATCCGATCGTACTCCTAACCACGAAGAACACATTCTACAGGCTGTCGGTGACGAACCCGGTATCAGCCACACGTCAAGTGGCCACAGAATGTCGTATATCTCATAGTACTTCATGGAGGATACTTCAAGAGCAGCTCTTATATCCGTATTATTTGCAACCTGTGCAAAGTCTTTCGATTTTGATCATTCACCACCGGAAAAACTTTTGTCGATGGTTTATTGAACAAATTGACGAGCCGTTGTTTCTTCAGTCTTGTTTACGAATGAGGCAACATTTTGTAGAGATATAATAATAAATTTATACAACCAACATTTGTAGGCGGATCGGAATCCCTATGGTACAATACAGGCTAGACACCAGCATCAGTTTACGATTAATTTGTGAGCTGGAATTGTAGGTGACTGTGTAGTAGATCCGTATGTTCTCCCAGCACGATTTACAGTAGCTTTATTTCAAACACACTTCTAGACCTGCTAGAGGATGTGCACCTGCTAACACAAAGACGTATGTGGTTCATATATGTTGGGGTCCCAACACATTTTAATGTACATTGTTTCCGATGCACTGACTGACATCTACCATTAAAGATGAATAGGTACGGGTGGACCACTTCATAACCTTCACGTCCCCCCGACGCATCATCAACGTGTCATGAGGGCCTGCGAAAATATTCAACACCATGTGGGAGTATTTGAAAGGGTCAGCCAGTTAATGATCCTACGTATGCATGTGCGTGTAAAAGTAAACGGGGAACATTTTAAATCTTTGTTATGACTTTCTTTGTTGAAGTACAAATGTAGCCTTTTGAACACGTTTATATGAACATTTTACTTTGTGTACATGGCAAAAATACGCTCCTAAATTTTGTAAAATATATTCGAATTGTATGTTCAACATCGTCTACCGTAAAATTTAAACTTAATAACTCCAAAACTAAGGATTATTGCACATTGTTTATATGAACTTTTGTCATGGTTGTGCTGTTCAGAACAAATCCCCAATGTTTGTAAAAGTATTTTTGATACACACTATATATATATATATATATATATATATATATATATATATATATATATATATAATGTGCAATGGACAAATTGTTGTCATTTTATATTTTAAATTTCGCGCGTGTGAGTTGTTTGTTTTTTATTTTGTCGACAGCACGGTATAGTAGGGTCAGTCTAGCCCCGTCTGTGAGAAAAACAGCTCCATGACGCAATTCACACCGTCAGAAATTTAGAAACGGCCGGTTGTATTGCTTGGTATTCGCCCCGGAAACTCCAATACAAACATTTCAGAATATTTATGTTTCAATCTGAGAAGAGTGCAGAAAAATAAGAAAGTTAGATGATATATCCAGTCAAAGGCATTTTGTTTGAAATGATCACTAGTGATGGCGATCATATGCTTTCATTCATCTTCCCACAGGGCCTTAGACTCAACACGACTTACATCAGGTTGAGCGAGAGACCAATCAAACTCCTTGCAACACCAAAGATGAACTGAAGACAATGGTTATGGCAGCATTCACCAACTTAAACAAATAGACCGTCCAGAACAATTGCAGAAGATTCCGAAGTCGTCTGGAGGTTAAAGCCAATGGCGATTTTATTGAATAAATATACTCTTAGTATTTCAATATATTTTTGTGTAATTTTGGTAAATATATATGTTATTTGGACGACAATTCATCCTTCGTACCCTGTATACACGTTTTAAAGCCTTTTAACGTCTCTTACTTAGAGATGTCAGTGAATTCTTCTGTCATAATAGAAAAGTATATTATTAAAATGAGCCGAATAATACACCATGCTTTATTTACCCTTAAATTATACCAGTTTTTAGTTCCTTTTTATCTTGCATATAAAATTCATTGTACTTGAAAATATAAAAGGCTTGAATACTATCATAAAACACTAACCGGAAAACTCGAATCATGTTCTTCAATAGATTTGTCATATCAACATAAGCATAACGCCAAAATTATTTAGAAATAGCTAAACTGTCAGTTGTATAAAATCGATTTCTTAAATCAATGCTTAAAAATGGTTTCCCGCGAATAAAACCTGTAGGTCTTAGATCGGACCATCTTTCTTCAAATCTTGTGAAAGAGTTACAAAGAACTATGCCGAATAACACAAGCCACATTACTTGACGATGTTGACTTTCAACTACAGCAACAACTAAACTGAATAGCACCTTGAAGAGAAAATAATGACATAATCAAAATGTTGACTTTCTACACTACTTCAAACAAAAGGAAGGAAGCCATCAATTCTGGACAGAGCAATAACAGTTAATGAACTTGAAAAACCAAAGTCCGAATAATGTAAATAGTAGAAAAACCTATTTTCCTGAAAAATTGTTTTAAGAGAAATATTTTAGACTGGCGACGACGTCTCACCAATTTGCAGTTTCATGAGTTAGATGGAACCGTAAGTTCTATGCTAACACTTTATTTTCTCGTACTTCTCTCTTATGTTCCGGCTCCATGTTTTTCAGTCAAATTTAATCTCTAAAAATTTAAATGCAATGTCAATTGCTATCTGCTGTGCTTTTGGTTACTCCTTCACACACAATAACCTCTCGTGTCTTAGTGGCTTTACATAGTGTGAATTCGATTAATATATATATATATATATATATATATATATATATATATATATATATATATATATATTACGGAAATTAACGAATTTTAACGAAACTTGGTTATAAGCAACCAACAATTTGTAATGAATTATTTTGAACATTATTTTTACCGATACTCGTATTTAAGTAGATATTCTGTTTTTAATTAAACAGTATTTTATATTTATATCTACCGGCCTGATTATTTTACGATAAATTTTATTGCGAAAATGTGTGCTATCCAGCAGGATTCGAACCTGCGACCCCTTTTTACATAGGGGAAGCTACCATTTGATCTGGTACTGTCTTAACCACTCGACCATGAATAGCCTTTGGATCAGACGAGGTTTTTATCATGCTTATATAACACAATTTTCGATCTATCCTGCTGTAAAAAATGCTGTAAAAGATAATGTTCAAAATAATTCATTACAAATATATATATATTCTCTCGTTATATAAATTGAATATAATTTTACTTAGGAAATGGTTATTTAAATACAATCACCCTCATCTTCAATAATGACGTCAATGAAGTCTCAGAAGTGACTGCATGAAAGGATAAGGTAGTTCTTGTTTAACGATGGTGACAATTTACAGTTGAATGAGCTAGATGTAAGTTCTAAGGTAACAGTTATTTTTTTCTCTCACACTTCATACTTCATACCTGTGTGACTCTATTCCAGGTCCATGTTTTCCAGTCAACTTTAATCTTCAAAAATTTAAATACAATGTCAATCGTTATCTGCTGTCTTCCTCTCCTGTTGTTCCCGCTCCTTAGTAGCGTTTCTGTTTTCCCAGTAACCCGTTGTGTCATAGTGGCTTTACTACCTTGCTTTGGGTAATTTCGATTAAAAATAAATAAATTTCTCTTTGCATGTTAAAAACTGAAACTTTAGATCCTCTGAGGTATTAATTTCTTTGTAGTGTGACTTAGATAAGTAAACCTGGTGAAGCCCATCCCTCTCGAGATCAAACCACTGCCAATGTTCTCCAACTTTAAAGACTTCCTTGATCACGGATATGCGGTCGTTGTTTCTATCAGGAGAAGGCCTCCGCTGTCAAGACTGTTTACTCCATTGTGCTAAGCGATCGTACAGTAAGGTTAATTTGTCCTTAAACAGGTTTGGCTTTTAATGTAGGTAACCACCCCACGAGAAAAAGCTGATGGAACAACAATTTCAGCCACCAAAGACCCGAGAACGCGGTAAGTAGTATTGGGTTACGTGGTATCAGTAGTAAGGGGATCTGACATAAATTATTGTAAATGTTTTTTAAGACAAAACAGATATAAGCAAAAATCCAAATAATATATCTATTATATAAAAGTAAATCCTGAAAGTTTTACTTACATCAGTTGATTAACACCAATTTTTTATGAAAGGCTGAATTACATAATAAAACTTGTCATAGTATAGAGCGGCGTTGATAATTAATATTATTCGCAATTAATATAGTAAATAAATTTCCACTGATTGTGATTGTTATGGAACAGGTTAAGGTCCGAAAAGAACAACACGACCACAAGAGTAGAAATAACAAATATATATTAACAAGAAATAACAATACAAAATGTGGAAGGTGTTAATATGACTGTCAGTCTGGTTTAGATTAAACTACTAATAACTCAACCCCCCTCTCTCTTGAGAGGTGTAGTATATACAGTGTTAAGAAGAGTTCATTCTGGAGTTACAGGTAAGGATCCATAACAGTGGTGAAATTTACACGCGCAACATATTCATCTTTTTAAAATGTATTGTATATAAATGGGTGTAGAAGTTTATTCTTGTGAGTGAGTCTATTTCATAGTAAACAGTTTTATTATATGAAGTAGAAAATTGTCTGATATAGAAAACTTTCATAGATTTAGTAAATATGATTACACACAGTTTACAGGAGACCCTGAAATACAGTCGTATTGACTTATAGGTGCTAGCAAATAATTTCAGTTCTTGGTGAATCATTTGATTTCTCGCCACTTTTTTTATGTAAAGTGGGTTGCTTAGAGAAGATCCTTGTTGATCAGCTGGTATTTTTTTTATTTGACTGACTACGGCCTGTTGCAAGGTTTTGCATTTATCTGTTTTCTGAGAAGAGATAAAAAGCTTTTCAATTTACTCATGCTAACAACAAATACATAATCATTCTCTTTATTTTTTACTTCGCACTCTGTTTCCTATTACGCCCTTAAATTTCTAATCTTATTTTTATTTGATTTTTACGGCATTTTATACACACACACACACACACACACACACTTATATATATATATATATATATATATATATATATATATATATATATAGGCATCCGCAGACAGATCTGTTTTGCTGTATCGCAGCTCATCAGTACGGTTAGACATCCGACTGCTTTTAACCCAGGATTGAAACCCGACTGAATTGGTGTCAATCGCCGATTCTACCTCTGAGCTATGGGCACTCGGTAGAAGGAGGCAGACTTTTAGCGTATGATGTATCATACGCCAGTGGCCAGAGTGCTCTAATTCATTACTGAATGAGCGATGCGTAAAATTAAATATTAAATAAACGTAATTAAATTACTGTCTTATGTAAACATTGCAAAATGTTCACCTTAGAATATATTTGATAATTATTCATACAAGCATATTGGTTAACTTACATATACCCTTTATTTTGTATTATGATATGAATAATATTAATTTAATGGATTGTAGGATACATATTAGTTAAGAATATATGATGAATTGATAAAGAAATGTACTCTGAACTAGAAAAATATAAAAATATTTTAATCATACCAAAAGTCTCTTTAAGACTTTAAATCTTTTTTTTAAAGCAGAGATACATATAACTCTAAAAGTATTTCTTCATAACAAAAATGCATACATCTAGCTGAAAGAAAGCAGTTTAGTCGAAAAAATGATGGTTTTTCTCAGATATGTATGAATATCCCACATCCCCTAATATCTTGCCTGTATTTTAAATTTTCAAAGTCGGCCTTCATTCTGATTAGTTGGATTAAACCCACCCATATGATCTACATTTTCCGTCTTCCACTTCCATATTAACTTTTTAATGGACAAACGTATTATCGCCTGCATTCAAATGTAAATTACTTTCACCAAAATTATTAAACATTACCTGATGACGAGATAAAAGCTTTAAATCTCGAAACACAGAAATTTCCGTGTCGCAATGTAAATTAAATTAATTTTGATTAAAAATGAATTTATTTATATATATTGAGGCGAAAATTTAGTCAATCTGCACTGATGAGCTGTGACACAGCAAAACAGGCCTGTAATTCAAATAATTTATATATATATATATATATATATATGTGTGTGTGTGTGTGTGTGTGTGTGTGTGTGTGTGTGTGTGTGTGTGTGTGTGTATTAGGTATCTCTACTAAATTGCTTTAAAAAAGCATAGTATGAAGAAAAAAGACCCAAACCTAATAAAAACGAACTTTCTCCCATCAAAATGTTCACGTTTTTATTAAGCGGAAAGATCAAAGTATTTTTAATTTTTCAAAAATAATGTGTCACAGATGTATATTTTATTTTTGCAAGTTTTTTAAACCAAGAATTAACTTTTGTTTACAAATATGTCGATCGCTCAAAATTGTCGAAAAATTGAAAGATTAAATAAAATTGAAAAATTGTAGATTCCAATCAATATAATTTTTATTTGATATACACCAGAGTATTTTGCTTACTGGAAATAGTAAATTTAATCATTTAGCTTTCAAAGCTAGTTATCAAAAAAGAGTAAAGGTATATATATATATATATATATATATATATATATATATATATATATATAGTACTTAAGCACCGACTACGATGCAGTGATGTGTAGGACGCGATGATCCCTAAGCAGTTTCTATATTGTGAGTTGGACGAAGAAAAACACCAGCACTTAAGCCGAAATTGTAATATAATGATTCCACCACGAACTTACAACAGAAAGTCAACATAATGCAAAATAGCTGGGAAAATCCAGCTCTTGATCGGTTATAATGCAAGAAACCAGTACACAATGGTAAGAGAAACTTTGAACAGAATAGTGATGAGTGTGACAAAAATAAAGAGAGATGTTTGTAAGTAGTCAAAAAGAGATAGCTATCGAGGTTGAATGCTCTCAGTTGGCTACCTCAAAGAAAACAAGACGAACTCGGTCAAAACAGTCCAACTGCGGTTCCAAAATCAAAACAGCTAGAGATGAACATCAGCTAATTGAGGTGAGATTTTAAAAACCTGGAGTAATGCTGTTGAAGAAAATGAGTATCTTCCAACATGACTTTTCTCCATCTCACGCGGCGAAATCTACAAAAGAATGATTTAGGAAGAAGAGGATTTCTGTTCTTGATTGTTGATTGACCTGAAAATATGCAAATCCAATAAAAAAATTGATGGGAAATCATCAACTGGCCTTTCAGGAAATACTATCCATCAAACCTTTAAGAACTGAAGTGAGTCGTCATTGAAGTGTGGACATTGATGACAGGGGAAGATCGTCTTAGAATCATGAGTTCATTACCACAACAAATGAAAAAATATTAAATTCTAAATGAGCTACAACAAAGTATCAAAATAACAAAGTTCTTCAAATTGATTTTCATTAAACTTTTCTGACTTTTTGTTACTAGCTACAATAATCTTAAAATTTGGAAAACTGTTCCATTTCAAGGAAAACCTGCTTTGTTAGTCAAACACGACTGGACTGTTTTTCTGTATTGATATTATCTTGGGAGTAAACTGTCTAGTTGTAAAGGGATTCGAGCAAGAAATATGAAAGTTATTCGCTGCCCGCCAAAAAAACGGAATATTCCATTTTTCTGAATTGTTGCTGTATTTAGAGCGTTACATAAGCTTTCAAATATATAGCAATTATGAAGAGGTTCTGATACACCCCAATGAATCGCGATATATTTGATATCAGTTGGTTTCATACGATTCAAAAGATTCAACCCACCTTCTTGTCACCTTTTAGTGATTTACTACAGAAAATTTATTCGTAATAAAGAAAGTACAAAATGTGACAGGTATTTGAGAACATGTCTTTAGTAGTCCATAAATGGAAGACGACCTAACCTAAAGTTACGCAGCATGCCCCACATTTTAACACTGTCATTTCAATTTCAAACTTATAGAAAGCATTAACTAGCAATTTCCAGTCCAACAGAAAAAAAGAGAATACACGACGTGCCCATAACACAAGCGACCAACCGCACCGACGCGGAAATAGTGAGCGTATAAAAAGGGGTTATGTGAACAGGAAGGACAACTGCATCTGCATGAACCCCACCATGGTACCCATAGGGTTGCACACCAAATTCATGTCTTCTCTTGCGATATTACGTGTTGTAAGTAACACGGACCATGTCATGTCACTGTACTTCTTCCTGTAGGGGATCAGTCAATGTCGCCACTTCTATCGAGGATTTGACTCCTTTGATTTAAATCCTCTGGATTACTACATCTTGGGCATCGAAAAGAGGAAACCAATCAGCGAGCCCTACATATGACTAAGTAGAATCCGCCATCATTAAACGAGAACTAACCTATTCTATCAAACAGTCAATCACTTCCGAGACTGCACTGACGCCATTGTTGCGAATGAGGGTGATTTTATTGAATAACATTTTTCTAAGCAGAACATATATTCAATTTATATACAGAGAATATATATATATATATATATATATATATATATATATATATATATATATATATATCTGGAAGAGTAATCAAGAGGACAGTAGATAGCAATTGACATTGCTTCTAAAGTTTTGAAGATTAAATTTGACTGGAATGATTAAATTTGACTGGAAGAAAAAAGTTAACACAAGCGAGAACTGCGAGAAAATAAAGTGTTAGCATAGAACTTACGATTGCATCTAGCTAATGAAACTGCAAATTGGTGAGACGTCGTCGCCAGTCTAGTACTGCATTTAAATGTATAAAGTCTAGGTACCAGAGCGAAGAATTTATCCGAACAGCTGCCATAAAAATATATAAAAAACGGGCACTTACAGCTTTCGTCTGGAAATATATAGAGAAGTGTGGCAGAAGTCCTTGTAGAAAATTGTAAGGAGCTTAAGAACTGTCAGAATTATTGGTGATTATTGCCGGTTGTGCCAGAAAGAGAAGTTGGCCATTGCCACATATCCTGATAGGGTTGTCTTACTGAATTAGAACACTGAGATTATGTCGGGTTGCAAAAATTTGAAAAAAAGTATTTTTAAGCATCTATGAACCCGGATGAGCGGAATAAATTTTTCTCCCTCTATTTCCTCTCTTTCGCATACTTTTACCCTCTCACACCCGGTGTTCTGGTATATTAGAGTATTTTTTTATTCTTATATATATATATATATATATATATATATATATATATATATATGGACTAAAAAAAATAACCCTGATTTCTGCATTTTCATGGGAGCTTATAATTCTGCTAAGGCCTGTGATTAGGTTGTACTTTTTTTGCTCTGGAATCTTAGGGACATCTTCGATTTATGTAATACGGTACTTTACCGAGACGACAGATTGATAATCCTCCGTAAAACTAGACCACAAAAAACGCCAAAATCGTGGATTTCTTAGATGTTACCTTCCACCTGAGCAATGGTCTGTACAAACCGTACACTAAGGACTCACATAACCATAAATATATCAATACGGTATGCAATCACCTCCATAGAATCATCACCAACCTATATAAATTCAACCTATATAAATTCAACCAATTTAGTTTAAGTACCAACTCCAGCAATAAGGAAATTTTTACAATTCTAAAATTAAATACATTAATGCTTTAAAAAAGTAAACTCAACACTAATTTAGAATACTCCGTTAAAAACAAGGTAAGCAGAAATAAGCAGAAATCAGGTAAATTATTTGGTTTAACCCACCCTTCAACCGTAATGTCTAAACAAACATTGGTGAATTTTTCTAAACTTAATTCATAAACATTTCTACCATCCACCCACACTAAAATTTTTCAACAAAAACAATGTTAAGGTCAGTTATAGTTGTGTTAAGAACATAGATAAATATATTTCACAACATAATATATCATAAATAATTGGCCCACCTGAATAATATCAGTTATTCTGCTACTAACAATAATGATCCTTCAAGAAATAATTACAACTGCCGAAAAAATAAAACCTGCCCATTGATGTATGTCCGAAAGTATTGTTTATAGAGCTCGAATTCATTCGGATGATAATGTTAAATTTTACTTGAAATCGATCTGTAACAGGTGGAAACTAAGATTTAATAATCACATGTTGTCTCTAAATAACAGTAAATGCAGCAAAAGCATTGTTTTATCCATATATTATTGAAAATTAAAAAGATATAACAAGGACCTAATTATTACCTAGAATATAGACGCTAAATCTAAATATTACAATGGAAAAGGAGATGGATGTAAGAAAAGAACTTGTTATCTTAAACTAGGTACCACCACTAAATCGCTGAAAAACAGCATAGTATGAAAAAAAAAAGACCCCAAACTTAATAAAACGAAATTTTCCACTAAAACGTTTATGTTATTATTAAGAAGAAAAATCAAAGTATTTTCTTATTAATTTTTAAAATTGTTTAATCTCTTCTAATACGCTCAAAATTTTGGTAAAAAAATTGTTTGGATTTTCGTTAGCGGGTAACCAAATCGTTACGAGACTTTACAATAGAAAATGCATTATGTAACTCATTTTTTTCCAGTGAAAAACACATTAATTTGAAAATTCTTGCAAAAATTCAATAATTGTCGCATTTTAATGAAACTTTCAAGACATATCTACAAATGAATTAAATTATTTTTAAAATTAGTATTTTAAAAAATCTTGGTAAAAATATTTGTTTTTATATCTGTTTTCCCAACCCTCAACGTAAATTCATGAAATTTCAAGAAATTACATTTTGTAAGCAAAATTGGTTTTATGAGTTAAACGCAGAACTCACTGGGGAATGTAAATCATCTATTATTTTTTCAACCATTTGGCTTATTTTGTAAAAATCTGCTCACAATATTAAAATAAAAAATGCAATCAAACTCTGACATTATTTCATTTTATAAGCTCTCAATTGCTTTAACGAATAATAAAATTAAGGAAATTATAGTCTGAAAAAAGTTTTTTTTCGATGAATAATGAAATTTTAAAAGAATTGTTTTCATAATAGTAATTTATAAAGTTTCAAAAATATTTTTATTTCTGTGTGTGCATTAAAAGGTCATGTATTTCACGGTTTCTTCCCCTTACATGAAAAATTTGAATAACTATGTCAATTGATATCACCATAAAAACTTGGCCGAAAATATGTTCAAAAGGTTTTAAAATCTCAAAATGTTAAATTCCAGTCAATATAATTTCTGTTTTATATATACCAGAGTATTTTGCTTACTGGAAACAGTAAATTTAATCATATAGCTTTCAATTAAAACTAAAATGAAAGTTAGTGGCCGTACTTATCTTAATATGAATAGCCCTAATCTACTAAACAAAAAAATCGATTTAATGGCAACATGCTACCATAGAAAAATAAATGCTTAAATTCTTAAACCACGATTAATACAGATCCCTCTATACGTTTTCTTCTTTCTTTCTCTCTTTCTTCCTCACTTCCTTACTTCCCCTTTCTTTCTTTCTTTCTTTCTTTCTTTCTTTCTTTCTTTCCCCGTAAATATTATTATTAATAATTATGAATTACGCCCCTCTGATTTAATTTCCCTGAATTTTAATATTTTCAATATTTTTAATTTTAAAATTTTTATCTTAATTTTTATCTACATGTGGTCTTAGTATATTTAAATTTTTAGTCTTGTTATTAAAAAGCAGTAACCTAACTTTATAAGGGGATCAAGTGAACAACAAGTGAACTTAAATTCAAATCTATTAGACTGTCAATTTCAAAAATGCACTTATTGATTGCATAGTACATGAAACTCCGAGTTGTGCTATCAACGTAGGACAATGTATATTTATTAATATATTTTTTCTAATTGTTTCACCCCAAGCAAAGCAGAACAGCCACCGGTGCGCAGGGAGTTACACAAGAGGTGAGTGGTGAGAAAGAGGAACAAGTTACAGGGATGTCAGAGAATGGGTAAGAGAAAGGTGGGAACACTGGTGTGAAGAGAGCTGCATGAGAGTAGAGTGGAAAGGGAGAAGAACATGATACAAGGGTTTTTAAGAAAAGGATGCGAGTCACGGAGATAAGAGATGGTGATTGACTTTGCATTTAAATTCTTGGAGATTGTGGCTGTCAGGGGAGCAAGTATATGGAAGGGAATTCCACAGGCGGGAAGTGCGAGCAAAGAAGCTGATAGAGTAGACGTTGCGGTTACATTTGATTGGTTTCACTGTCAAAGGGTGGCACCTAGACACTAGTCAAGTAGCTCGACTAAATTCATGAAAAGGAAACACCAGGAAGCTAAGCTCATTGGAGTAGAAACCGTGAAAGTATTTGTAGAAGAAACAGAGGAAGACCACAAATTATATGTATAATAGCTCTGTTCATACTACATTGAGCACTGTTTTATTAACACCTGGTTAAAGGTGTTTTTTTTCCTTACAGACAGTGCCTAAATTGAAAACAAACAGCGCGCATGCGTGAAATTAAACAAAATGGCGATAATCTACCAATCGCACCCGGTATATATATATAAACAATAAATTTTGAATCATCTCATGTGGGGAATATTCTTTTTTGGTAGACGAAGATGCCAATTGTCTGCCGAAATAGAATATTCCCTAGATGAGTTGATTCGAAATTTACGGTTTAATAAATATTTGCTCCATAGTTAAATGTATTGAGCTCTTTTTGCGGATCATTTTTAATATTTTATAAGCTTTAATATTATATTACTAGGATCCACTTAGATTATTTACGAAGAAAAGTTTTCTTACCACGGGCTGTTTACCGTCACTATCTATCTATTTTTAATCATTTCACTCTAAACAAAAGCATAGAGGGTTACAGTGAGATAAATGACTGGGTACAAGGGGCATTGAAGAAAGGATAAGGAATCAACAGGATTCAAGAAAATAGAAGATGGCAACTAACGTTACATTTCAATTTTGGAAGGGTGTGGCGATCAGGGATTCAAGTAAATGGAAGGGAGTTTCACAGGCTGGAAGTGCGAGAAAAGAAAATGTTGGAGTATAAGTGGTGATTACATTTAACCATTTTAACGGTAGAAGGGTGGAACTTAGATGACAGTCTAATAGTACGCTTAAATTTATGTGGTCGGTACACCAGGGAAAAAAGCTCCTCGGATCAATTGCCATATTTATAGAAAAGACAGAAGAAAGCCACGCCAAGTCGTAAGAAAGTGACTGGAGTTAAGATGACAAGTCAGGATCGATTTCATTGCAAATCCTTTTTTGGATCCAGATGTGGCAACAATATTCAATGCAGGGACGAATAGTAGATTTATAAATGTATAAAATGGATTCTGACGAGATAATCTTTCTGGTCCGTTGCAGTAACCCAACCTTACTAGCAATAGATGCACCTACAGATTCGATGTAGTCGTTCCATTTCAGGTCGGTTGAAAAGTGAGGCCAACGGATGCAGTGTGTTGCTCACGAGGAGACTAACATTAGCCATGCTAATGACGGGCAAGAAAAGTTGTCTATGGCGGTTAAAGGAGAGTTGTTTTAAAGACATTAACATTTACAAGCCATTTCCAGTCCTAGTTAACCACTGATTAGAGGTCCGTTTTATGAACAGCAGCCAGGTTTACTTTGTCAGCTTTAGAGATTTTTTATTGAGACGAGAGTAAATGATGGTATCATCTACATAGATGCCTACTTGGGAACTGATGTCATCAGAAAGATCAGTGATGAAGATCAGAAACAGCATAGAACCTAAAATAGAGCTTTGAGGAACACCCGTGTTCATATGAAAGGATCTAGAAGCTTGTCCGTTCAAAAAAACCTTCATTTCACGATTTGATATGAACGATTGGATTAAATCAAACAATCGTCCAGAAATACCGTAAGTCTGGAGCTTGCGCCGAAGGCCAGCATGTCAAACCCTGTCAAATGTTTTTGAGATATCTAGAGCCAAAGCTCGAGCTTCGCCATTATTATCGAGCTTCGCCATTATTAATATACAGATCGCCGTTAGTGCATCAGCAGTAGACTTGGCGAAGTGGAAGCCATACTGCTTGTCAGAGGTCGTGAGTAGTGAGATGCTTAACCACTTTAGCATTGATTAGAGCCTCGAATACTTTGCCGAAAAGCAGTAAAACGCTAATAGGGCAGTAGTTAGAGGGGTCAGAGGGTTCGTCAGAGTTCTTAAAAACAGAAACTCAAGAAGCATGAAAGTAGGAAGAAGAGGGAGAATAGTTGTAGGATTTGGAGAGGACTGGAGCCAGCTCAGAAGCACATTTTTTAGAAAAATGGATGGGATTCCATCACCTCCTCTTGCCTTATAGGAGTTTAATTTAGAAATAATATTCGAGAACAGAGACGATTTTATGCACATATCACTTAGTTGAGTCTCTGTTCTAGAAAAGAAGCCGGGTGTGGTTACTCCAGACGAGTCATGTTTAAAGTTGGAAGAGAATTTACGATAAAGCATTCAACTTTGAAGGACTGTGAGGACTTCTAATTGATTGAGTAGAGAATGGATTGAGGGTTTGCAGTTGTTCAGCATACACTTGCAGAGTCGCCAGTAATCTCTAGAATCGAAAAAAACAAAATGAAAATCTATCTTTGCCAATAATAAGATATTTTTTCTTATGTCTTTATTACGCATATACTCTCTGTACATATTACTGTAAACGTCTTGTTTATTAGGTACATGTGTTTCCGTTGTTATTCCTTCTGATGCCTTTTCTCTGTTTTTGTGTTGTTGTTTTTTATTCTCAACAAGTGAAATTAATAACAATCAGCCTCAATAGAGAAGACCTAATAAATCAAATCTGTATCCTATCAGAAAAATCACTCTTATAGTCTAAACCTGGCATTAACAATTTGTCCACGGAGACCGTCTTAAAAAGCAATGTTTGAATAACCTATTTAAGGAAAGCACATCTCCTGTTGGAAGGAATCTCTCTTCTAGATTTAGTTTCGTATCCGAAACGTAAATAACAGTCATCTTTAATAAAGGATTTTTTTAATCTGATATTATCTCTTATAAGCTTGATACAGATTTTATTTCTTTCGGAAAATACAATGTTCTTTTGTAGGATTTCTCGATCTAGGTCGGTTGTTATAAAATTCACTAATTCAGAAAAATAAACAAAAGAAAGCATAGTAACTCAAACACGTGTACCCACAAAAATATCGTTTCTCGTAATAAATAATGCTAAGTTTGAATATATTTATAGTAATAAATACTGTTCATTTAAAAAATAACATATATTATAATTACATGAATTTATTTTTTCTATTGACTATCTTTTGTTTTCTGTTATTTTCTGTTGTGTTCTCATTTACTATTTGGTGCCAAAAAACTCTCATTTTCAATAAACTGTGTAAAGTTGATTAATATGTAAATAAAAATATTCAAAGAATCGTCGCTTGCCGTTCTGATGGGTAGTAGTATCTGATGCTCTCAGAAAAAAAATGATTAGCCGATTTTCATTGGGCGCTTCAAAACTGAGATCTTGTACCAGTCTTATCTTACGACAAATAAATTCTAGTAATTTATAAGTAATATATATTTGTATCCAATCGGGAAATGAACAAAAAAATAAAATAAAATAAAATAAACGGTCCAAGTGCTTAACTCCAACACTTTTCAGTGCCTTTAGATATTTCATGTTATTACTGGTTAGATATCCTGGTGTTCGTCAAGTTGAAAAATTACAGAATGGCACAGAATAGACAAAAAAAAAATGAATGAGAAAGAAAAGCTGCAACAGAGTTGAATAAATCATTTAGTGACTAACCCCCTCAGCCTTTATTTATTTCCTTGTCTTGATAGCTCTCAAGGTTTAAAACTTTTGGTTTAATATTTCATGATATTTACAAAGCTTATCTAAGTAGGGCACAAGGCTAAAATAAAAATAGAAAAACTGTGTTGTAATTTCTTCGCAGATAGGAAATGTATCTTATTTTAAAAATCATCTCTCTGTCTCACGTGAGTGAGCATGTTTCTCTATAAATTTATTTTCTTTATCTGTGAATTGCTACGATTTATTGGGAAAACTCGGGACCAAGGTTGTTGTTCTCCTGAGCCGGCTGATACACTGCTATTTAAACCATATCTGGGGGGGGGGGGGGCAGTATATTTCGAATATTTAAATTTTTAATGAAAACTAAACAACGAAGTCAGCACAAAATACTCAACTATCTCGCTCACCAAACAAACCAATAAATTCAAAGAGCCATGTCTTTGTCAAAGCGATGGAATTACGGTTGGTGCAGAAAGCCCAACTCGAATTCCAGTCAAATTTGTTACATTAACTTATACACAAATATCCTTGGCAAAAGTATGAATATATATCTTCTCCCCAGTTATGGATTAAATAGTATGACTTTTATCTAAAAATAATCATTGTTATCCAAAAAAAATTGTTAGTGCAAAAAGAAAAATATTTATATACAATACAAAATATATTTCGATTTTAACATAGCCGGCTGGCAGATGGTTCAGTCAGTTGCTTGGCCAATCATGTCTCGAAAGACTGACTGGGCAGAATATTTTCCCGCACTAGGTTACCATTACTTTCTGCGGTAGACTGGTTGCCAACCAAGACTATAGAACCCAATCTGACCAACTATTTAATCCATAGCTGAAGGTAAAAGAAGTAGATTAAAACCTTTTCCACGAGTATTTGCGCGTAAGCGAATGCAACGAATTCAACTGGAAATTCGAACTCGGCAGATGGTTGATAAGCAGAAAAAATAAAAAATCATTCCATCAGTTTGCCAAGGTGAAGTGAAGGTAACTTCAATTACATTTCGAACTCGGTTCGCTGGTTTTGTTTTGATGACCGTTTACGCCATCTTCACACTCTTCTACAGGCAATTCATTAAAAAAGAAAATTTAGCGAAATATGGCTGCTATTCAAGTGAAATCTTGTTACTCCGAATTAATTTTTATTTTTTATTTTTTTATTTTCACATTATTTTTTGATTTTCATCGCTTTTGTAAGGTGTGTGTGTGTGGTAAGCGTTAATATGCGACATATCCGTGTGAGACTGATCTGAAAAGAATCGGGGCCTGATATTTATGATACCCCAAAGTGCTTTGCCAGATGTCTCATTGTGTGAACAGCAATAAATTATTTGCTGCCTGACGTGGTTAACGAGAAAAGATACTCAGAGTATTTAGGAATACAATGAAAATGATTGGGCGTCGTAATTCATACATTTAATCGCTTCTTCTCATCGCTTTGATCAAAAACAAGTTGTTATGATGTATTTTATCTTGTTTTTATAACTACTTTCTTTCATTTCATTATATGTATATGTTCTGATTACTTGTTGCTAAGTACTTACAGATTCACACTATATTAACACTGCCGGCGGGAATCCCTGAAGCCCGGCTCTAAAACTATCATAGGACCCCCACGATACCGGGTAACTTGTCTGCCTGGAGAAGACCCGAAAGTATAATGCTAAAAACATCTAATCCGAAAGAATCGTGAAAAATAGATAGGTGTATCAATATGTTTCGATTTTTAAAAAAATAATAATTTTATACCACAAATATTTATTTTTTTCAGTATAATTTCCTTTTTTTTCTTTTTTTTTTCCTTTTTTTTTTTGTCAATGCACTTAATTCAACAGTGAATTTTTATCACACAGATCAAACATAAAATAGTGATAATTTTAACTGGTAACTATGTATACGGTTACGGAATTATTTATCCACTCTCGTAGATATGAACGGACGAAGAGAGAGAAAGTGAGAGGAAGTGAGAGAGAGTGGGGGAATGCAAGGCCACTTTCGTAGATATGAACAGACGAAATGAGAGAGAGAGAAAGGAAAGAAACAGAAAAAAATTATTACTATGCGTACGGCTACGGAATTATTAATTCACCCTCGTAGATATGAACAGATGAATAGACAGAGAGAGAGAAACGAATAATGAAAAGAGAGAGAGAGAGGATCAAATAGGGAAACAAAGAGAGAGAGAGAGAGATAATGGCATAGAGGGAAGGATTCAGTTTTCCGGAAATGCCGGTCAATCACCATCATGAAACTCCCAAGTCACGGTTTTTAATCTTTATCGTGCTTATCATTTTTTTTATTTCCTTCTCCATTGTAGTCTTTTTTTTTTTGTTTTTTGTTTTTTCTAATTAGCTTCACTCACCTGAAACCTGTTAAAGAGCAAATTTCCAGATGGTCACCAAATGAGCGGAATTAGTGTGTTGTACTTATTTAATACAAACTAGAAAATTTGTTCAAGTAGATACTTAACAAATCTAAAAGACTATTTCCGATAGTTCCAATTAAAAAGCATTTCAAATAAATGGCTTTAATTTTCTAAAGAGATGTAATTAGCAAACAAAAGAAGACAATGAAAAATCCTAATGAAGTATCTGTTATTAATAGGATAGTCCATAGAAAATCCTTTTATAATCCCCGGGATAGGCGAGTCTGTTTAACTCATTCAAGAGGTATAAAAATAATTACAAAAATAATCCGAATGATAAGAGTAAATTTTCCTGAAGAAAAATATTACAACCTACACGTTTGGCTCTAGACCCAAGCTGTTGATTTTACAAGTTCATCAAATAGCGATAATTGTAATAAACTCTGTACTTTTTAAAAAATCATTTAACCCCAAGCAAGACAATCATGCCACTTAGTCAGTCTCAAGGGGTCACAGAGAGGGAAAGAGAATGCAAAGACTTTAGTGAGGAGAATTGAGGAAAAAAGTAAATAAAAGAACAGATATTAAGAAAACAAAAAATAAAATTTGATATTGTATTTAAATTTGTGAAGATCAAAGTTCACTGAAAAGCAAGAAATCGGAAAAAAGTTTCACGGGTGAGAAGTGCGAGAAAAGACTAAAAACATACAGTTGCATCAAGGTAGTTTAACAGTAAAACGGTGAGAGCTAGTTGCTTTTCTAGTTGCACACTTAAATTCTTGAAATCGGTTCACCAAGGATGAAAGCTCATCAGAACAATTGCCATGAAAATATTTGTGGAAAGCACAAAGGGCATGTCTATTGAACAGGTTAAGAGGCTCATCCCTTGTTCCCTGTTTAGGATATGGTTTCCGGCCTTCTCTTTTCCGATCTTTTCACTATTACGTAGCCCCCTGCATATCAGTGGCGTTACCGCCTTGCTCGGGGTCATACGATTAAAAAAAAAAGCCACGTCAAGTCGGTGAGAAAGTGACTGAAGTCGAAATCCAAAGTCAAGGTCGATTATATTACAAACCCTTCTTTAAATTTTGTCAAGAATCTCGAGATATATAGTGGAAGCACTAGACTAGATATGGAAGCATTATTCAATGTACAAGCGAATTGTAGATTTACAAGACAATGAAAAGTTCTATGAATATAACTCAAATAAAAACACCACGATTGATTTCTCTGCTTAAAATATGGCAGTGTCAGATGAACTTCATAGAAAATACTATGAGCCCAACATTTTCGAGGGTCACACATAGAATCTACATCACATGATCTGGCAATGTTAATATTTACATGTCGACTGAGATGTATCTTTATGCATCGAGAATTTAGAGTAACGTTATTTTTAGGTCGTTAAAATCTACTCAAATATCTCGTTAGAATAATTTGCCTGATATTTTCTTCGTTTGTTCATCATGTTGATGGAAGTTAAATACTTAGCTATTTTATAAGCTCCATTGCATTAATATTAAATAATTTATGATTTAATATTTATGTATATTTTTTCATAACATATAATTCAGGCCCCGTACTAGCTTAACACGACCCTGGAAAATGGAAGTTATTTCCTGGAAAATCTTCTAATAAATAGTTGCTTTTATTTACTTTGTTTCTTCTTACATGATGTCAGAGGAATTTGTCTTTTAATCATTTCACCCCAAACAAGACAATAAAATCACTAAGACGCAATGGGTTACTACGTGTGAAAGAATATGAGAAAAAGAAAAAAAGCGTTAAGGAGAGAGAACAATAAGAGAACATAAATTAAGAAGACAAAGATAACAATTGACTTTGCATATAAATTTTTTAAAATCAAAGTTGGCTGGAAAGCAAACGACCGGAATTTGAATTCCACAAGCGGCAAGTATGGGAGAAAAAGCTGTTAGCATAGAACTTACGGTTGCATCTAACCGTTTCAACTGTAAAATGATGAAACCGATCTACTAATGTAGTACTGCAATTAAATTCGTAAAGTCTAGGTACCAAAATGGAAAGCTCATTAGAACAGTTACACATATTTATAGAAAAGTGATGGCGATAGGAAAGATGCTTAGACGAGATGCCAGGTCATAACTGATAACATTGCAGATTCTTTGAATTTTATCAAAAATCTCAAACGACATAGCAGCAATAGGACATCGATTTATTAATGATCTCAGAAGATCTACAAAACGGACATTCACAGTAGAAATTAGCGTTATTTTTACAATGCTAAAAAATCTCAATCATTTCATTCAGTGAAGGGAATAAATCGTTAGAATCATCGTTTTTATACATCACTTGTCTTAGCTTTGATTTATCTTTCGAGATAGATAAAGCCATCTTTCGAATATGACAGAACTTTAAGACGACTTCTCCTTCTATGTGTCATGTTCCATCCGGACGTAGGTGATCATGACACTCCCCAACCACCGGTTCTTTGTAACTCTTAGTAAGGTTTTTCTTTTTGATATCGCTACTAATCCCTGCCAAACAAATACACAACCTCGTTAGGTTGGTTATCCAGTGCTTTACTCTGCTTCTCTTACTTTCAATATGTCCTAAGAGTATCCAATTCTCCAAGCTCAGTAAACTTTCTTTGTTTCGAGTGAAATGTTCCTTTTTTAACACTTTGCTTAGCTTTTTGGTAGCTATGTAATCAGTACAAGTGCCGGCGTGATTACATTATTTCCTTCACACCCTCAGCCCGACATGATGATTATTTGCTATGGAACATTTATGATTTTCCAAATTCTTCAAATTTCAGATATCCGAATCACGATTATATTCTTCCTAGAATCAACAATTCCTGGCGAAACGTTTATCTGCACTAACACACTTGTAATGATCAAAGCAGGATAATTTCTTTGACAACCCATGCATCAAAACTTTCATCCACTCTTAATATTAAGTAATATTAGTAGAGAAACACCAAAATTAAGTAAAAAAATGCTACAATTATATATATATATATATATATATATATATATATATATATATATATATATATATATATATAAGAACATTTTAGAATACAATCCTCAACCAAAATAGGACAAATATTTTTAAACTGATCGATAAACACTTTCCAAAAAGCTCAGAACTAAAAATCATTTTCAACAGGAATACAATCAAACTGAATTATAGCTGTACTAGTAATTTAAAAATTTTCATAAAGAAACAAAGCTTCAAAAATTTGAATAGCATTGTACAAAACAAGATCATTAATAAGGAATGTAACAGCAGTGGTAAAAATAAATGCCCAATTCAAGGACTTTGTAATACAAAAGTAGTTATTTACAAAGCAAAAGTACATGACTTAAATGCTGTGCTAGGCAAATGACAAAATTGACTAGCTACATGTGGAAATTGAAATTAAAATATGGAAAAGACCCAGAAATAACGTGGAACATAGTGAAAACAGCCAAGTCTTACAACGGTGGCAAAATATGTAGACTGTGCCAGAAAGAAAAAGTTAGCAATGATGTTATTCTCAAAAAAAAACTATTTACTGAATGAAAGAACAGAAATTATGACTAAATATAACCTATTAGGATCATACAACCATGGATAAAAACACTATAATTTCTTCTAATTTTGAAAACTGCGCGTTCAAAAAATCCCTGTTACGTGAGCGTTCAAAAAATCCTCCTTTAGTTGAGCGTTCTTAAAAAAAACGGTAAAATCGGTTATTGCAAATCGCCTAAAGACACCATGTAGTAGAAACCTAGGTCGCGTAATAACTCGTTTACAAATGAAAAATATTCAATGTATATATATATATATATATATATATATAGAGAGAGAGAGAGAGAGAGAGAGAGAGAGAAAGAATGAAAGAAAGAGTGGTCGAGAGCAAGTATACATAGGAGTCATCACTGTATGGTTCCTGTGAGTTTCATACATTAATCGTTTGAACATCACAGTGAAACGTGAAACATAACAGTTACCATACAGTATTGATTACCATGTCTACACTGTCTATAACTATAAACGTTATATACCCTCTGATGTTGAGCAATCTACTTCATAAAAATAGCAAATTGTATATATATATATATATATATATATATATATATAAAATTTTATATATATATATATATATATATATATATATATATATATACTGATTAAATTTCTTTATTATATTATTCATTTACGTATGTTTACCTACCGTATAGAGGTAGCTATCATAGTCGTCACGCAAATCATTCGCGAGTGACATCAAAAAAATTCTAGTGAGCATTATACCAGACTCACATAAATTTTGTAAATATCTGTCATGCGTGAACGAACGTTGAGATTCTGTATATATGAGGGTCGCTCAGGGGTGGATGTTTATGCTATGGCAGTAGTGGTTGAGCATTCCTACATATAGCTCCATTTTTTTCGTGTGTGTGTGTGTGTGTGTGTGTGTGTGTCTTCTGACAGACAGTAATTGTGCGACAGTTTCGTAAAATGTCATCTAACACAAATCTGCGTACAAAGTAGAGGAGCGCCATTGAATTCATGCTTGCGAGAGAAAAATAATCACTCATTTGTATTCATCGTCGGTAGCTGAAGGTTTGTGGTTTATGAAGATCAAACAAGGGATGTGATCACAGCTAATCGGTGACTAACGTATTTCAACAATGGCAACAGCAACGTATATGACAAGCCACCTAATATGGAAACAGCTTTTCATGTCTTTAGCTAATGCACCACCATGATCGTATATATATATATATATATATATATGGGGGGGGGTTGTTTGTTTGTTTGTGTGTGTGTGTGTGTGTGTGTGTGTGTGTGTGTGTGTGTGTGTGTGTGTGTGTGTGTGTGTGTGCAAAAATTCTCAGTTATAATCTGACGAAAGGAACAGTATGATTTCTTTGCCTTGATAAAGTCCGAAAGTGGACGAAACGCGTATAAAAAAATATAGTTTTCCTCTTGTTTTCTTTTTTAAAAGTGTATATATATATGTGTGTGTGTGTGTGTGTGTGTGTGTGTGTGTGTGTGTGTGTGTAATTGGAAGTCAACACCCAGAGGCAAGAGTCTGTTTCATGCTAAACGCAATCGTCAGGTCATTGCATTTAGCATGAAAACAGACTGTCGCTTCTGGGTGTTGACTCCAGTGTCCACTTTTATATTTGCATCGTCTCTATCCTTGATATTGAGCACTTTAACTCATAAATATAACACACAATGTGTGTGTGTGTGTGTGTGTGTGTGTGTGTGTGTGTGTGTGTGTGTGTGTGTGTGTGTGTATATTTTTTTGTCTGTAACATTTTTCTTAAAGGGAGACAACTAAATATTATAAGCTATAGAATTATCTCCCGTGCGCTGGCGACGCTAGGTTGTCATGTCTCAATTCTGATAATAGAAGGTGGAAGTCAAAAACTCATCCAGTATCAGAGTAGAAGTCAACAATAATAATTGAGAAATATATTTCAATGATTTCAATACAAAAATTTAATAATACTTAACGAAATATCCATTTCATTGATGTCGTCATTTATTACGGCTACTAAAAATGTTGAGTCGTTCGAACGTTTAAACACATGCTTTCTGTTGTTTTAGTTGTTATTATAACTGTTCAGTTCGTCTATTCTACAAGCTTCTTCAAATGTAACGTGTCCTTACTAGACTGTGATAGTTTGCTCTGTCAACTAGTTTTCTGGTTTTCTCAATATTATAGCATCTCTTGAAAAAAAATACTTTGAATACAATTATTTTAATTAAAGCAGAGATTTTGATTCTTTAACAAAGGGCTCTTGCGGTAAGATCAATTTTTTTCAAAACTCATATTATCTGAACGACGTTACCCGATTCTAAATCGAGCAATTTTTTTTATTGCTCGTCATTTTTATTGTAAATCTAAAGCAATTACAACGGATACACTTTTAATGACTTCACAACAATTGCATTGCATTTCAACTCGGTTTAAAAGTCACACAAAAATCTCAATATAATTTCTATAAATTATTTCATCATTCAAGTCACTCTTCAGGATATTTAAATTTAGCCATCTACAAAAATCTAGCCATCTACAAAACCGAAACGCAATGTGTGTGTGTGTGTGTGTGTGTGTGTGTGTGTGTGTGTGTGTGTGTGTGTGTGTGTGTGTGTGTGTGTGTATCGTAATCCGACAAGATGATAGAATAAATTAAAAGAAATGTATCCCTGTTATGTAGGATGAAAATATCGACACGTGTGGTCGAACACTGATCTCCAGCCAACAAATGTATTTGTTGAATGGATTGTGCTACTGGGATAACGTGATCATAAATATTAATATATAAAGCACTCAGACCGAAGTCTGAGTTTGTTCCAATATTCTGTGTGTTTCCAGAGTTCTCTATTCAGTTTCCGTTGTTCTACAGCGTTACTTTGTATTATTCGAAGGATTCATTAGTACGCTGACTTTACTTGAAAATACTGAATTATTATAACTCGTAAATAGCGAGTTACCAAAAGTTCACGAAACAAACGTTATAGAAGTGAGAAAATGAAAATAAACTTCTAATCAACGTTATAAAAATCTCGATCTAAAATCGCTGAAAAATAGACCCATGATGTCTATGGACATGGAGAAGCCCAGGAGGCGACACGAAAATTCAAATAGACCACATAATCATAAACAGGAGATTCAGAAACGCAGTGGTTCAATGCAAAACCTATCCAGGCGCCGATTGCAGAAGCGACCACGTCCCAGTCATCTGCAAAATAAGGGTAAAACTCCGGAGAATGAAGAAGCCTAGCACAGCACCAAGACTGAAATACAACACGTTCGTGAATGACCTCAACCTGCAGAAAGAATACACTAACAGCGTGAAAAATAAATACGAAGAACAAATTGGAAAAGGACACTCGAAGTGGGACTCACTAAAGGAAGCGATAGTGACATCAGCAAACAACATTGCCCCAAAGGAAATCAGATGCAGGAGAAAAATGAGTAGATAACTGAAGAGATTCTTGACATGATGCAAAGGAGACTGAAAATGATGCCAAGACATGGAATGGAATACAAGCAACTAAACAAGGAAATAAGGAACAAATGCAGGTAGGCTAAAGAGGAATGTCTCAATGACAAATGCGCAGAGGTAGAGCAGAGTTTGAGCAGGACTAATAAAACAGATATGCATAAAGAAATAAGAGAACTGACAGGACAAAAATCTACTCCTCAACAGGATGTATAAAATCCAAGGATGGAACGACCATATTAGAGAAGGAGGAAATACTCCAACGAGGGGAAGAATCTATAAAAGATCTTTTCCACGACAAGAAAGAGCAAAAATGAGAACGGACCGGAAATATTACAATCCAAAATGAAGGTGAAATGGTTAAACTGAATAGAAACAAAGCAGCTGGACCAGACGGCATTGTAATAGAGCTGCTGATAGCCCTGGAAGAATTCGGCGTAGAGAAAATTACAAAAATAACAAATGAAATTTATAATAGTGGAATAATATCAGACGGCAAGTCTGTGCAAGTCGATAGTCATAGCACTGCCTAAGAAGCTAGGTGCAAATGAGTGCGAACTCCACCGAACAATCAGTTTAATAAGCTACATTAAAAAAAAAACTGATCGTCCGAATTCTGATGAATAGAGCGAGAAGCAGAATCAGGCCAGAGATAGGACAAGAACAATGCGGGTTCGTCAAAGACACTGGAACAAGGAAGACCATATTTATAATTAGGATGCTCTCCGAAAGTGCAATACAAAGGAAGAAGGACTTGTATCTATACTTTATCGATTATGCAAAGGCGTTCGACAAAATACGCCACAAAGAATTGATGAACTTGGGAAATACATAAAAGTAACCAAGAATCTCTACCGGCAGCAAACTGCCTGCATACGGACAGATAACGAATTCAGCAGATATTCAAAGATAAAAAGGTGCATAAGAAAAGGAAGCGTCTTTTCACCGGATCTATTCAACTTGTACAGCTAGACTATTTTGGGGACCCTAGATGTTATGTCGGGATTTGTAATCGGAGGCCACAATTTGAATAACATAAGATACGCAGATGATACAGTGCTGATTGCAGACACGAAAAGGAAACTACAATACCTCCTACAGAAGGTAGCTGAAGAGAGTGACAAAAAAGACTACAAATAAACTGCAAGAAAACCGAATGCATGTTCATCAGCAAAAAGAGCAGCCCAAAATGCTAAATACAGGTGAAGGATACTAAAATGAAGCAGGTACAAAAATTTAAGTACCTGGGAAGTGTTCTAACAGAAGACGGAAAATGCGGCACAGAGATCCAAAGGCGAATTGACACGGCGAAGGACGCGTTCCAGAAACTGAGTAAAGTATTAAGAAACAGGAAACTTGAAGCAACTAAAATGTGGTTCTACAGAAAGATGCTGCAGATATCATGGCCCGAGCATTTGAGCAATGATGAGGTGTTGGAAAGAATGGAAACGAAAAAGAAATTAATATTGAGCATCAGGAAGAGACAACTAAACTCCTGGGACATGAAATAAGGAAGGAGGGCTTGGAGAACTTGATATTAACAGGCCAGATAGAGGGGAAAAGAGACAGAAGAAAGCAGAGGATAACAAATTTACAGGGCCTGAGCAGGTGGATGACAGAAGTGGGGTTGCGAGTTGTTACAGGAGAAAGTGTGCTAAGAGCCACCAGGGATAGGGAGATGTGGAAGTGCACTGTCCTTTCGCCTACGTAAGGACAAGGCACATAGAAGAAGAAGATGAATAAAAAAGTCCTGAACCTAATAAAAACGAACTTTTTCCATCAAAATGTTTGTTATTATTTAGAGGAAAGATCAAATATTTTAAAATGATTTTTTAAAAAATGTTTAATCCTGTCTAACACGTTCAAATTTTTTGGTAAAAATCTTGTTTTTATTTTCGTTAGCGGGGAGCCAAATGGTTACGCAAGTTTACAATAGAAAAAGGAATTTTACATAACTCACTTTTTTCCAGTGACAAACACATTAATTTGGAAATTCTTGCAAAAATCAAAAACTGTTGGATTTAAATGAAACTTTCAGGACCTATTGACAAATGAATGAAACTATTTTTAAAATCATTATTTTTTAAAATTATTGGTAAAAATAATGTTTTTTACAGCTGTTACTCCCCTCCACCTAAATTCATAAAATTTCAAGAAATTAAATTCTGTAAGCATAAATGGTTTTCTTAGTTAAACGCAGGACTCATTAGGGAATGTAAATCATGTATTATTTTTTAAAATCATTTAGCCCCTTTTACCGAAAATCTGCTCCGAATAGTAAAATAAAAAATGCAATAAAACTATGACATTATTTAATTAGATAAGCTTTTAATTGCTTTAATAAATAATATAAATGTCAGACATTATAGTCTGAAGAAAAAAATTCGATTAATAATGAAGTTTTAAAAGAATTGTTTTAATTTTCGTTTTATTAATTATTATAATTGATAAAGTTTCAAAAATATATTTTAAATATTTTCAAGACTTGTAGACGTTAGGCTGGTAGGTAATAAACTAAAAACTATTTTACTAATCGAAAATTGAAAAGTTTAATAGAAATCATCTAGCCATCGTATTTTCAAAATATTTTTTTGTGTGTGCATTTGAAGTTTTCTGTTTTGTTTTGATTTTTTTTTTGTTTTTTTTTAGGTAATTTTTAAAAGGTCATGTGTTTCAGGGTTTCTTCCCCCTTACCGGTAGAAATTTGTACAATTATGTCACTTGTGATCGCCATACACTTATCTCGCATCTGTCAACACGTTTCAATTACGGTGGAAAAGTTAGAAAGGTCAACTCTGTGTTTAAAAATAGTTTTATTCTAAATTTCATACTATAAATAAGTAATGCTTGTGTAAATCAGATTAATTTAACATTAAATTTGCCAATTTTCCAAAACCAATGTGACACAGATGTATATTTTGCTTTTGCAATATTTTTAAAAGCGGTGATCAAACTTTTGTTTACAAATGTGTCGATCGCTTAAAAATGGCCGAAAAATTGAAAAATTAAAAAGGCAATGTAAAAATTTCAGATTCCACTCAATATAATTTCTGTTTGAAATACACCAGAGTATTTCTTTACTGAGTGGAGGTACCGAATCTAAAATGTTTCATTTTTATTCAGGTTTCTTCAGAGATTGAGAAAAAAATTTAAGAATAACAAAGCGACAGTGTACTGGTATGCTGTAATTTGGAGTTAATTCCTATAACTCAGATATGTGACACGTGTATTAAAGCAATAGATAATTATTTTTAATAGGATGTGCGGGGAATATTTTGTGTATAATTGTGAATAGAAACGCTTGACTGTTTACGTATATGTTGAAAGATAGCGTTAGTTCATACATGTGTATATGCGTGTATGGGTATTATTATATATGTATGTGTGTGTGTGCGTGTGTGTGCGTGTGTGCGCGTGCGAGAATGCGTGTGTGTATGTGTGTATGTGTGTGTGTGTGTACGAGAATATGCGTATGTGTGCTTAACACATTCCAGAGAACACATATACATTACTGCCTGAACGTAAACAAAGGGACAGAGAGTAACATTTTTATTTCAAGCAAAGCTTAGAGATGCTCTGATAATAATGGCGTCATTTGTGATAAGTATTGTGTGACTTTCACATAAACCTTACATATGCAAATACATGTTTCTATATGAAATGATACCGATTTGTTTTATGAAAATTATGAGGATTGCCAGTAATACAAATTTTACTACGACCCATTTTTCGACGTACTCTTCGGAAATCATTGTGCAAGACCCACGTGAAGAAAAATGTACACAAAATTTATCTGTGTCAAGCCAAAGGAAAATATCACATATATTTGCGTATAAGTACGACTGTAAATGCATATGAAATTATGACAAACTTATTTCAACTTATATTAATTGGAGTAGATAGGCTAAAATATCGCCCGGTTCACACTCCACCCATGTCTATTGAACAGATGAAGAGGCTCATCCCTTGTTCCCTGCTACGGATGTGGTTTCTGGCTTTCTCTTTTTCAAACTTTTCACTCTTATGTAGCCCCCTGCGCTTCAGTGGCGTTACCGCCTTGCTCGGGGTGATATGATTAAAAAAAAATATATACGCAAATAGAAGACCAACGGATTTTTCAACATATTTTTGCAATTATAAGACCTACAGCTTTTTCCTACATAATATGCGAAACAAAAACACCTAGAACGTGCTTAAACATATATGCATAACTAGAAGACCAACTACATTTTCAACAGATCTGCGAAAATTGAGGACAAAAAGCTTTATTCAACACATATGCTCAATTAGAAGACCTGCGGCATTTCTCAACATATATGCGCATCTAAAAGACCAACAGATTTTTTCAACATATTTGTGTAATTAGAAGATCGAAGGCTTATTCCAACTGCTAGGAGGCCAACGGCTTTTATCAAATTATATGCACAAATAGAAAACCAACGACTTTTTTCAACAAATTTGTGTAATTAGAAGATCGAAGTTTTATTCCAACTGCTAGGAGGCCAACGGCTTTTATCAAATTATATGCACAAATAGAAAACCAACGACTTTTTTCAACATATTTGTGTAATTAGTAGATCGAAGGCTTATTCCAACTGCTAGGAGGCCAACGGCTTTTATCAAATTATATGCACAAATAGAAAACCAACGACTTTTTTCAACATATTTCTGTAATTAGAAGATCGAAGGCTTATCCCAACTGCGAGGAGACTATGGCTTTTATCAAATTATATGCACAAATAGAAAACCAACGACTTTTTTCAACATATTTCTGTAATTAGAAGATCGAAGGCTTATCCCAACTGCTAGGAGACTATGGCTTTTATCAAATTATATGCACAAATAGAAAACCAACGACTTTTTTCAACATATTTGTGTAATTAGTAGATCGAAGGCTTATTCCAACTGCTAGGAGGCCAACGGCTTTTATCAAATTATATGCACAAATAGAAAACCAACGACTTTTTTCAACAAATTTGTGTAATTAGAAGATCGAAGTTTTATTCCAACTGCTAGGAG
This sequence comes from Ascarosepion bandense, assembly GCA_037127315.1. Lineage (NCBI taxonomy): Eukaryota > Metazoa > Mollusca > Cephalopoda > Sepiida > Sepiidae > Ascarosepion > Ascarosepion bandense. Next base: position 1,500,918 of record JBBBDQ010002492.1, read on the forward strand.
GCCAACGGCTTTTATCAAATTATATGCACAAATAGAAAACCAACGACTTTTTTTAACATATTTGTGTAATTAGAAGATCGAAGGCTTATTCCAACTGCTAGGAGGCCAACGGCTTTTATCAAATTATATGCACAAATAGAAAACCAACGACTTTTTTCAACATATTTCTGTAATTAGAAGATCGAAGGCTTATCCCAACTGCTAGGAGACTATGGCTTTTATCAAATTATATGCACAAATAGAAAACCAACGACTTTTTTCAACATATTTGTGTAATTAGTAGATCGAAGGCTTATTCCAACTGCTAGGAGGCCAACGGCTTTTATCAAATTATATGCACAAATAGAAAACCAACGACATTTTTCAACAAATTTGTGTAATTAGAAGATCGAAGTTTTATTCCAACTGCTAGGAGGCCAACGGCTTTTATCAAATTATATGCACAAATAGAAAACCAACGACTTTTTTCAACATATTTGTGTAATTAGTAGATCGAAGGCTTATTCCAACTGCTAGGAGGCCAACGGCTTTTATCAAATTATATGCACAAATAGAAAACCAACGACTTTTTTCAACATATTTGTGTAATTAGAAGATCGAAGGCTTATCCCAACTGCTAGGAGACTATGGCTTTTATCAAATTATATGCACAAATAGAAAACCAACGACTTTTTTCAACATATTTCTGTAATTAGAAGATCGAAGGCTTATCCCAACTGCTAGGAGACTATGGCTTTTATCAAATTATATGCACAAATAGAAAACCAACGACTTTTTTCAACATATTTGTGTAATTAGTAGATCGAAGGCTTATTCCAACTGCTAGGAGGCCAACGGCTTTTATCAAATTATATGCACAAATAGAAAACCAACGACTTTTTTCAACATATTTCTGTAATTAGAAGATCGAAGGCTTATCCCAACTGCTAGGAGACTATGGCTTTTATCAAATTATATGCACAAATAGAAAACCAACGACTTTTTTCAACATATTTGTGTAATTAGAAGATCGAAGGCTTATTCCAACTGCTAGGAGGCCAACGGCTTTTATCAAATTATATGCACAAATAGAAAACCAACGACTTTTTTCAACATATTTCTGTAATTAGAAGATCGAAGTTTTATTCCAACTGCTAGGAGGCCAACGGCTTTTATCAAATTATATGCACAAATAGAAAACCAACGACTTTTTTCAACAAATTTCTGTAATTAGAAGATCGAAGTTTTATTCCAACTGTTAGGAGGCCAACGGCTTTTATCAAATTATATGCACAAATAGAAAACCAACGACTTTTTTCAACAAATTTGTGTAATTAGAAGATCGAAGTTTTATTCCAACTGCTAGGAGGCCAACGGCTTTTATCAAATTATATGCACAAATAGAAAACCAACGACTTTTTTCAACATATTTGTGTAATTAGAAGATCGAAGGCTTATCCCAACTGCTAGGAGACTATGGCTTTTATCAAATTATATGCACAAATAGAAAACCAACGACTTTTTTCAACAAATTTCTGTAATTAGAAGATCGAAGTTTTATTCCAACTGCTCGGAGGCCAACTGCTTTTATCAAATTATATGCACAGATAAAAAACCAACGGCTTTTTTCAACATATATGACCAACTAAACCCCAAAGGCTTTTTATATGCGCAGCTAGAAGATCAAGGTCTTTTTTTAAAAAATTAGCTACAACTAGTAGACTGACGGCTTTTGTCAACATATATGCACAACTAGAAGTTCAACAGCTTTTCTCACAATATATGAACAACTAGACAACTAACGTGTTTTTTCAACATATATGTGCAACTAAATGACCAACGCCTTTTTTCAAGAGATATGCGCTGCGAGATAACCAACCGTGTTTTTCAATAGATATGAACAACTAGAAGAACTTTTTTTTTCAGCATATACGTTTCTCAACATACATACGCAACTAAATGACCAACGGCTTCTTTCAACATACATGCACAACTCGAATATCAACGCTTTTTTCAACATATATGCGTAATTAGAAGACTAAAGGATTTTTTCACATATATGCACAACTCGTGGATTAACAACTTTATTTTAATATATATGCGCAACTAGTAGACCAACGGCTTTTTTCAACACGCATTCGCAACTAGAAGTCCAACATATTTTTGAAATATATGCACAACTAGATGATCAACGGCCTTTTAAGATATATATTCACAACACAACTAGAAAACCAATGGCTTTTTCAACATGTATGCACCACTAGAAGACCAAGGTCAATTGTGCAACTGACTGACCCAAGCCTTTTTCCACGTGTATACGCAACTAGAAGTCCAATGGCTTTTTTCAACATTTATATATATAGGCACTACTAATATAGGCACTACTAATAGCCCACGAACAGTTTTATGTATAAATTCAAAAACTAAAAATCCACACTTATGCAAAGCATTTTAAATGTGTACAACAAAACTCAACAAATATTCTTGTACAAAACAGAATAATTAAAAATCACGAACTTTTATATATATATATGCACGAGCACTTTCATAAATATTTTCAAATCAAAAAACCATGAAAAATTTTTAAGTACACCTAAAAGTCGAGAAACCTTTTTATATGTGAAGAACTGGAAACCTGCGAAGCTTTCCTTACATAAATGCACAACTAAAATCAAACGCGCCAGTTAAAAATCTGATAAACATTTCCATTTGCACATTTTACATATGTAACAATCTACGAGCTTATTTATATCCTGTTTTGCGTAATTAAAACGCCTGGAACCTTATTATATATGTGTACACAACTAAAAATATACGTATCTTTTTATACAGTTAATCATTTATTCATTTATTCAGCTAGTACATTTTGTACAAAACATATATACAGATATGCACAAATAAAAACCAACAAGGATTCTTGCACAGATAGATACAATTGTATAACTCAAGTACTTTTTTATATATATATATATATATATATATATATATATATATATATATATATATGCATCTCTAAAATTCACAGGACTTTTTGTACAAACTTTCACAATTAAAATTCAAGACTTTAATAACTTTTCTTTACAACTAAAATCTCTCTGGTTTTTATACACATGTATTTAACTAACTAGAAATAACAATTCTTCTACAGATGGAGAGATCTAAAAAAAAATCAAGGAACCTTTTTATACACATTTCTAAAAATCTGTGGTTAATTTTATATATAAAGAAACTAATAAAAATTTAGTTGTCTTTTTATAAAATTGGGTACAACTGAAAACCTATCAGCCTTTTTATACAAAATAGAACCACTAAAAGTCCGAAAGTATATTTATAGATATACATATAACTAAAATAAAAAATCCCCGAATCCTTAAAAGGAGAAAAATACATGAAAATACAAGACAAACTAACGCAGCTTCTTTAACATATATGCAGAACAAAAAATTCACGAGCTTTTACATTGGCTGCGCACGACAAAATATCAACAAATGTTTTTATACAAAAGTAAAAAAAAATCTGGGAAACGTTTTATATGTTTGTGCAAACCTTTTTATACATATGTACAGAAATAAAAACATGTATCTCCCTATACATATATACACAACTAAAAAGCCAGGGATTTTTTAATATATACAGGATGGAATGGGTAAATTGACGCCATGTTACATTCTTAATTTCGTGCCATCGCGTTGTTTGTTTTTTATTTTGTCAACTGCATAGATAGTAGGGTCAGTTGAGCACCGTCTATGAGAAAAAGAACAACATGGCGCAATTAAATCCCCCAGAAATTTGGAAATGGGATGGTGTACTGCTTAGCGTTCGTGCCACAACTAAAATAGGAGCATTTCAGAGTGTTTGAGTATCAGTCTGAGGACAGTGCATAGGATTCGGAAAGAGTAGGATGAGTCTAATAGTGATTACGAAGGTGTCTAGATTGATCACTAGTGATGGCAACGTTTTCCATCCCTTAATCTTTCAACAGAGCCTCAGTTTTAACATGGAGACCCACATTAAGTGCCTTGAAGTGTCAAGAGAGTGGCTGCTGAAAAGCCCTGTCTGGCAACAGGACTCTGCACCATGCCGCACCGCACAAGCAGAAGGACCCAATAATGGCTTTCAGACAATTTCTACAACCACATCACCCATTACATCTGGCCACTTAACTCTCTAGACTACAACAAACCCTCTCATTATTATGTGTGTGCGCAGTTGAGTGAGAGACCAACAAAACTCTGTGTAACACCAAAGATGAACTGAAGGCGAGGATTATGGCAGAATTAAACAAATTAAAAAAGGAGACTGTCCAGAAGAGATGCAGGAGATTCCGAAGTCGTCTAACGGCCGTGGTTGAAACCAATGGCGATTTTATTGAATACATTTACTCTGGAGTATTTCAAAATAGTTTTATGTAATTTGGGTAAATATATCTGTTAAAATGAGATATCAGTGTTATTTTCATTTTTGCGTAATTTAGACGATAATTTATCCATCGCACCTGCATGAGTCTAAGTGAGAATTTTTTGTTTGCTAGCACCAAAAGCTAATATCTAAAATTCTAAAGTATCGGTACCAAAAAAGTAAAAACATAAATTTGATTTTTATCTTTTTTTTTTTCGTTAGTCCTCAGTACAAAATGACCAACAAAAAAAAGCTTAGAAATGCTCTGACTTGTTTTGTTACTCCATCTTAGCCTTTTCTTTTCAAAAATCTGCCAAAATCTGACATCTTGATTAATCTGGAACCCAGCTTAAAAGATTGTTCGTGTTTTGATTCTTTGAGATCAAATTGCTAAAATTTAGCTACATTTTTTTTCGCACATTAAACCTTGGCTGTTAACCTTTGATAGGAGATAATATCAAAATAATCTCCATAATTTCATAATAAATGGAGAAAAAAATACACGCGAAAAAATTGCACGGTTTTCCAATCAACTAAAAGTCTAATGCAGACGACAGTGAGAATGATTTGATATTTTTGGATCTTAAAAAGAACGTGAAAAGGAAACTATTCCCTATATCTTTTCATATGTATTCTACTTCTTAAGGTGACTGTAAAATGGAGTTGCCTGAAACGTTGTCGTAATAACAAAAAGAAGGAATTTAGTAATTCTGACCGTTCTTGGAATGATAATAATTAATTTTAAAATTACAAATGGTGATAGTATATACCGTTAAACTACGACTACCTTTATTTATTTTCTTCTGATCAACAATTAAACTGTCGAGCAAAATAGAACAGTGTTAAATATTTTATTATATTAGCTGCACTTACAGAACATTAGCTGCGCTTACAGAACATTATATAAATGACATCAATGTCAAAACTAGCATGCTTAGAAATTGTTCGAAATGGAAGCTCCCAAATATAAAATTATTAAACTTTGGTCAAACCTGGTTAATTCCAACTCATAGTAGGTAGCTCTAAAGAAACGCGATGCCAAAGGTTTAAAATTAATTTTGAAAAATGAAAATATTTATTGAGGTTTTTATTTTAGTTTTAATTTCAAGCTAATAAATTAAATCTAATTAAGCAAAACACTTTGCTTTATTTCAAACTTTATTTCGTCCACCGGTGTAGATGGTTCAAGTGCAATGTGTCAAACCTCTTCTGGATATTTCAGTATCAGTTACTCAACCCTCAAAGTCGTTTTTTTTTTTTTTTTTTTTTTTTGCTGTAGCAACTCTTTAAGTCAAGTCACTGGATTCAACCAACGCATTTATTCGCTGGGCCATGTATCCTCTAGTGACTTGACACAAAGAGTTCAATACCCGGCTACATGCGTATGTAATATGAAAGTAGATATTGAGATCAACACTCAGCGACAAGAGTCTATTTCATACCTAAACGTAATCTTCAGCAGAACATTTGTGTTGTGTTTTGGCTCGACTATTTATATGGACTGGCCAATGATGTATTATTGGTAGAACGTCTTGTGTGTGCGCGCGAGCATAAACACATAATGTTCTTTAGTCTTAATAAGCCTTTCTGTTAAAAGTTCATTACTTCCTGGGGTTTCAACTCCTGTGTTAACATTATATGGTTTGTTTGAAATGAATTGATTTCTATTTATGTAAAAGGAAAATCTTTGTAGTAAAAGAATGCAGTCCAATTAATATAGAGTACATCTCTTGAGAGTGGAACAAGTCGTAAATGCGGGCAAAAAGACTGGCTTTATCAAGAGCTAGTCGACCATGCAAGTATATTTACCTGGCTTTCCCACTAAGGCAGGATGAGACACAAGGTCCTTTTTACTATTTATTGTACAAATAAGTACAAATGTGGCACAAGGCCAAAAACGGGAATGGGGAAGGCTGGTCTTTAGCTAGCCACAATCAGTGACCCTTGCACACCACAATAATCCTTGCGCCAAAACGCAACATTATTATTTAGCATTCTTATTACATCCACAATAATATCCCAGAGACTCTAAAAATAGTCTAGCAATCATTCGACCAAAACACTCAATCACTCACTTATCCAAACACAACAACAAAAACGAAAAACACACTCGAAAAAAGGAAACAAAATGGCAGCGAATGCTGGACAATCTTATCAAAGATGAAGAAAAGAGCTGAAGCAACCGAAATGTGGTTCTACAAAAAGAATGGAAGCCACGACAAAGTTTTAGAGTGGATAGAAACGAAAATAAAACTTATACTTAACATCAGGAAAAGACAGCTGACGTTTCTAGGGCATGTAATGAGGAAGGAAGGCTTGGAGAATCTGATACTCGCAAGACAGAGAGAGAGGGGAAAGAGAGACAGAGGAAAGCAACGCATGACATATGCGTTTGAGCCAATGTGTGTCAGAGAATGGTTCTGGAGGAGTAAGAAGGAAAAGGGTGTTAAGAGATACAAGGGATAGGGAGATGTGGAAGGCCATGATCGTCTATGTCACACAGAAGAAGAAGTAGAACGAGGGATAAGATGGGAAATTCAACTAAAGAAAGTAGGGAGAAAAAATTAATATGCCAATGGGCTTACATACTTTAGCTAAATTAACTTGGCGTAAAAATAATAAAAATTCGTGGCGGTGAGGGAGATAGGCAATTACATCTTATAATAAAGCATTGTCTCATATTTGATGGTTTAAACAATTTGCATAATCAAGTAGCAGAACTGTTCTATTTATTCTCAGCGATTTTAAATAACAGAAAAAAGTATTTATTTTTTGATTACTTCTTTTTACTCGAAGTAACTTTTAAAATGAATCTTTCATTGCTCTACTAAGTCGCAAAAGATCACGATTTTCTAGAATAAAGCTATTGAAAACGGGTGAGAATGATTACACTATTATGACAAGAAAGAGCTTTCTCTGTTCCCGAATTGGCTATTGTCAGAGTGCATAAAAGCTTCCAATAATGACTGTTCGCACCTGTGTGTATGTTTGCGCTTGTTAGCGTTTATTTAGATGTGTATGAGAATGTACCTGCGTGTTTGGTGTTCTGTATGTATGCCTGTTTACACATTCAAAGTAAGTGTGCGTGTGTATGTGCGTGTGTGTTTGTCTGTGTGTGTGCGTGCGTGCGCCTTTATAAGTGCGATGCTGTGATTTACAACGAGGCAATGAACGAGGAAGAACAGAACAAAAGATATAGAAACAAAAAAGTAAAAAGAGAAGAACGGAAAAGTGTAACAAAAACATAAAAGAATGTAGACAAGATATTAGAATGAGATGACTCGCCGTATGTTTAAAATGATCTATTACAATCTCGTCTTGAATTCGTTTTTATTTTGCGGTAAATCAATCTTACCTCCGCCACGCACAAACATTCAGGGTCCACTTGAAGCAGACGATATAGAATGATAGACACATACATACATATGAAGGGCGCTGAAAAGTTGAAGCCCTTTCAAAACAGTGAATTGATGCTTGTTTATTTGGTCAATTTAGGGATGTGGGTCAGGCCGATAACTTTTCAGCAGCTCTTAATGAGGTCTAACTGGAAAGTATCTTCAGCTATTCTGAATATCTCGTGAAGTGGTTGTGTAGCCTTGATGTGCCTGAGTAACTAATCATACCCATTGTGAACGCATGAAACATTCTCCTATAGCGCTAATCAGTCAGCAATCAGACGCCATCGTGTGAGTTTGCGTATCGGGTGACAATCATATTCACACGAATATGCACCAAGTTTGGTTTGAAATTTAGACATTTATCGGCTTTTCTATAGAAATAATAAAGCTCTCAAAGAAGTAATCATGTTTTCAATTTTTCACCTTTTTTTTTTTTTTTCATAGAATACAGAAGTAATAAACAAAATATACAACAATGACCAAAGAGTGGAGAATCTCACAAAATCTGTCTACGTAAGATTACCTAAAAATCAGGTTCAAGTGAATTCGAGCTCTATCAGGCAATTAGTTAAATGATTTACATAAGCAAACTAATGGTTTGCGAATCCTGATGAATAGAGCGCGAAGTAGAATTAAACCGGAAATAGGAAAAGAATAGTATGTCTTTGTCAAGGCCACTGGAACAAGAAAAATGCTATATTTATTATCAGAATGGTATCAAAGAGAGAAATGCGAATGCAGAAGAATGTGCACTTTGCTTTTATCAATTATGCAAAAGCATTTGACAAGGAACGGCACAACGATCTATTTGAAGTGCTAGAAAAACTTGATATGCTTGGAAAAGATGTTAGAATAATCTAGAATTTATACTGGGATCAAACGGATATCATATAAACTGAGTAGCGATACAAGAACAGAAAGTTGTGTGGAACAAGGATGTGACTTCTTCCCAGATTTATTCAACCTCTACTGCGACAATATCGTAAAGAAAGTGGAGATTTTACCAGAATCTATTACCACTGGTAGCAATCTTAACAATATAAGATATGCAGAAGACATTTGTTGAGGCAAACCCAGAAAATAAACTGCAGAACCTCCTAGACAGGGTGGTAGGAAAAAGTACAAAAAAAAAATTTAACATCAAAAAGACAGAAAGTATGGTCATAAGCAAGATGCGAGTTATGAATTGGAGATATAAACATCAAGCGGATACAGATATTCAAACATCTGGGAAGAGTTTTAACAGAGGATAGAAAATGTGACACCGAAATCCGAACACGTATTGGTCTTCTTTTTTTTTTTTTTCATTTCACCCCAAGCAAGGCATTCCACTGCCACTATTGCGCTTGGGGCTACATAGGGGAAGGTAAATAGAAAAAGTGGTTAGATATAGGAAATGTCAGAAGGGGGGTGATAGATGGGCATGGATACGAAGGCTGGGGGTTGGGTGGATGGGAAGAGTGTTTGAAAGAATGGAAGCGAGTTAGTGTGTTAGGAGGTGTCTATTGACCTTACATTTAAACTCCTGGTTTTGCGAAAGTGGCATTTCAAAAGCTGATCAAGGAGCAGAAAAAAAATGGAAAAAAAGACACATGGCCTAGCGGATAGAGACGTTGGTTAGTTCCAGTGACTTGATCAAAAAAGTTATGAGTTCAATACCAGGCTACAGCAGTGGGGAACAAGTAACTTAGAGAGTCGGGTTAGAGGGAGATAAATCATGACTACCAAAAGAGACTTCGAATTTCCCAGCGAGCCTGTGTTAGATGGCTATTTAATCGCCCTTCAAAATACCTTGCTTTTAATCCTGTTAGACGTCTATCCAAAAGCCAAAAGGACCGAAAACTCCACTATGCAGCGGTGGGTTGCATACTACCAGCAGCCTTAGCAGTAACCTGACATAAAGATACATATTTACTTACGTACATATAACTACATACTTACGTTTGAATCGTTGCCCTCTCTCTCTCTCTCTCTCTCTCTCTCTATTTTCGGCCGAACGATTTTTTACCAATCGCTTATCCACCAAAATATTCAATGTTGCAGTCTTACATTAGATAAATGTCTATTGTTTGTACTTGTCAGTACGTGCGTTACGCATATATAGTTTTTATTTATTCAGTGCATCCGTGCGTGTTATGCGTTAATGTGGTGAAACTTCCGTAGGAATTCTAGCTGCTAATTGCTATGTTTTGACCAGTATTTAATTTTTGGGGGCTGTCGTTTGTCGTTGTGTGTGCGTGCATACATTGCGTGAATGAAGATAAACTTGTATTAAACAAGATCTGAAATCTTACGCTTGTTCACAAGCGCTTGTATGTCTGTATAATTGTCTGAGTTTAACTAAGTTTATGTCTGACACGGAACCACGGATAGAACAGTAGTAAGTTAGGTTTAATTTGTGAGCCATCCCTCAATGGCAAACATTGAACATCTAAACTTATTTATAAATGGAACTTTGTCTCTGTGTATGTCTGTGTGTGTCTGTGTGTGTCTGTGTGTGTGTGTCTGTGTGTGTGTGTGTGTGTGTATCCGTTACCTATAGACTCCGAAACGGCTGAACCGATTTTCTTGAAAATTTACACAGTTGTACTATAAGCATCTGAGAGTGTTTTTAGCTAGGTTTTGTGTCGAGGTACCCCTGATAAATATCGAAAATCGATAATCGAAAAAAATCGGGTTATAGAAGGAGTGGTCCGATTTTAATCAAATTTGATACAGTCAAAGACAAAGACATAAGAAACGATATTCAGAAGTTTCAAGGTTGCAGTTCTTACAATAGTGCAGAAAATGTTATATCGATACCAGGAAATCAAAATTTGACTTACATCCATTCATTTTTCTTTCAGTCTACGATTTCGCTTTAACTGGAAAGAACTATTGCTTTTTAGACTTTCGTACCAACGTCCAAAGAGTCTGAGCTCCAGAACCATGGATTAGTTTTAAAGCTTGTATTACACCCGAGCAACGCCGGGCTATACTGCTAGTGTTTAATAAGTTTATCTTAGTCTGATTAAAAGCCATAGTACTTGTTTTCCTTTGTAATGGTTTGCGAGAGTTTGATAAATATATTCTATGGAAAACTCTCAAAAGTTTAAACCAATCTCTTCTTCCTCTAGCTATGTACTAAAATAAAGAATTGACTGGACTCTCTAGCTTTGATTGGCACCGGTATAGAAGAAAACTACAAGTCGAAATCCCAAAGTGGTTGGTTTTGAAGCTGGAAACTCTTGCCTATAAACATTTTACTTGTTACAGAAACCTACAGCATCAACACTTAGTATAGTGAGCCTGGAGTTGTTGCTCTATTTTTCACAGGGGAATAACACGGAAGAAAATTACGAGAATGTATGCTTTTATTGTTGCCATGACAGCTTTAGAAGTGTGTTTCATTTTATTCATTTTTCCCTTTGACAATTTGTAATGAAGCAACAAACATGCAAAGATACACACAAACACACACACGCGCGCGCACGCGCACACACACACACACGCACACACACGCGCACACACACGCACACACACACACATATACATTTAAAATAAAAAACTTAAAGAATTGTACAAAATTGGCTAGCCACCTGTGGAAATTGAAATTAAAATATGGAAAAGACCCAGACATAACGTGGAGTATAGTGAAAACAGCCAACGGTGGAAAAATATGTAGAATGTGCCAGGAAAAAAATTAGCGATTATGTTATTCCCAAACAAAAATGAATTATTGAATGAAAAAACAGAAATTATGACTAAGTGTAACCATACCATAAAATACCTTTTAGGTTCATACAACCATGGATGAAAATGTTATAATTCCTTCTAATTTTAAAAATTGCGCGTTCACAAATTTCACGTTATGTGAGCTTTCAAAAAAATCCCCGTTACGTAAGCGTTCTTAAAAAAACGGTAAAATCAATTATTGCAAATCGCCCGAAGATACCACATGGTAGAAACCTAGGTCGCGTAATAACTCGTTTACAAATAAAGTATATATATATATATATATATATATATATATATATTAAGTGTGTTTTAGCAGTAATCTTTTATTTATACGGTTTGGTTAAAGACTAACGAAAGTGCATTTTGTAGGATTTATTTTCTATATTTCGGATCATTGTGTGTGTGTGTGTGTGTGTGTGTGTGTGTGTGTGTTATTCGGTGGGAAAGTCCCGATGACATTTACCGTAGTTATTTTCCTGTGCGTGCGCACGCCTCATTGTTTGTGCGTATTTATTTGTTTATCCATGTGTTTGATTATCCGCCTCTATAAACACGTTCATCCCTGTGTACAAGTTTCTGTTTGTTCCCTTGTCTGTGCCACCGAGATCTAAAATTAACGCTCTCTCTCTCTCTCTCTCTCTCTCTCTCTCTCTCTCTCTCTCTCTAATCGGCCCATGCCCAATTTAGTAGCCACGTCTATAGCCGGTGGCAAAAATCTCAGAGACTGAAATATATGTGTATGCACTTCTTAGAAATACACCCGGCAATCTACACTGGGTAACGGTTCATGAATTGTCATGATCTCTATCGTTATTTTCTCCAGTCGTGATGATCAACGGTTAAACTCTCAATGAGGCTATAACATCTATAGAGACTTAAGCTCACATCAGATATCAAGTGGAAATCGTATATACGATCCATCTCTAAAGATGCTGTAAAAATGATCGGCTCCGTGTACCGTACCAGAAAGTACCTAACTCCTCTTCCTGCCTCTACAAGATCCAGGTCAAATCCATAAAATGCATTATTGCTGTCACATCAGCATTATTTTCCGCCCTTCAACCCCTTTGCCACAGACAGAACGTTGGTAGCCTATCGCTGCTCTACCACTGTTTTCATGTCAGATGTTCGGACAAACTACATTCCTTGGTTTAACCAGTTTAGACCTTCAAAACTAGGACCTGTTATGCCGTGTACACTGAATCAACTTATCCTCATTCCTTTTATATTCCATTGGTAAGGAATAAGTTCCACACAGGTACCTTTTTCCGAGAATAACTACAATGTGGAACGAACACCCGAGCAAATGCTATTCTGATCACTATAATTTTAAGCTCTTCGAGAATCAACCGTTACCCATGGTACCTTTGAAACATCTCTATTCAGTAACCCTCTACCTTGAGTGGCACAATTTTTTTCTTTATTTTTTAAGTGAGATTTTGATTGCATTGTTCCCAACTTGGGTTTATCTTGTGAATTATATTTTCTATAAGCCACTTATTACTGTGAGCGTTATTTTTAGTGGCTACACGTATGGTCCAATCGATATCGGCTCGTAGAACTGAGAAATCGGAGAGCCGAGTTCGAATTCCAGTAGAATTCGTTGCATTCACTTACGGGTAAATACCATTGGAAAAGATATGAATCTATTTCTTCTCCCTCTAGCTATGGGTTGAATAGCAGGAGAGATTGGGTTCTATAGCCTTGGTTGGCAACTAGTCTACTGCAGAAAGAAATGGCAACCCACTGGAGGAAAATATTCTCGCATAGTCAATCATGAGTCGAAAGAGACATGATCGCCCAAGTGTGTATCACATATGGCACTTAACTGACTGACTGGCTGATATGTATATGTTGACATCTCGGGTTTTTAGTTTTTGTTTGTTTTTTGTTTTTGTTTTTTTTGTTTTTGTTTTTTAAACAATGACATTAGTAACAACCAGACAAGCTCGAGAAGTTTTACGAAAGAAAATTTGTCTTCCATCCCTTTTTCCATTAGGAACTTGCATCCCTTTTTCCATTAGGAAAACCGAAGCGTGCTTTTACCAATTTGGCCACAGGAGACCATATTGGTAAAGCAAAATGTAATACAAATATCCAAATATATTAAACGACTTAGTATAGAATATTAGATCTTCACTGAGTACTTCCCTAAGTTAGCTATGTACCAGACTTAAATGCTCCTGTTTATATTATCAGAGTAAGCAGGTGCAGATGTACTGTGCACCGAAACAATTTATATTCGTAGAAGTCTTTACTGTCCAAAACATTGAAAAAAACATATTTATGAGATACAAATAAAGTGTTTGCGCTACGATATTATTCAAATTTATTTGAGTAAGAATTGTCGTTCATTATTCTTATTATTATTGAGAGAATTTTAGTGAAAAGGTATGGACAGGTAGGGAAACGGATATCGGCGCGGAAAGTACTTTCTGCTTTCATTTTCATACAAATGCCTTTTGGAAAGACAAGAACCTCTCTCTTCTCCCCCAGTTAGGGATTAAATAGCAATGTATATTGAGCTTTGGTAGTATGCAGTCTAAGAAAAGAAAATTCTTATTTCTAAACCGTGGAGAAGGCAACGGAAAACTATTCCACTATCTTTCGAGAGATTGCATAACAATTTTCAGATAATAAAGAAACGGGATCTGTGGAGAACTATGTTCGCCAACCTCATGGAAGAACATAGTATTTAAAAGAAAATTAGTGAAAGATCAGCAAGTGACAGTGGAGTACAAATGTTATCATCATGTGCTGTGTCCCTTCAGGACATCGGTGATCGTGACTCTCCATAACTTGTTTTCCTTTGTAGCTCTTAGTTTGTCGTTTCGTTTTTTTTTTTTTACTTTTATTTTTATTTATTTTTCTTTTCTTTTTGTCGCTATCTCGCCTACTCATTGTCATCCATTTACACAAGCTCGTTAGAGGTAGTAGGTCTCTCTCTCTCTCTCTCTCCCTCTCTCTCTCCCTCTCTCTCCCTCTCTCTCTCTCCCTCTCTCTCTCCCCCTCTCTCTCTCCCCCTCTCTCTGCCCCTTTGGTTCTTCTGCTAGGAGATTGTTCTGTACTCACTCCCATATAGAAGAACTGACATTATTTAGTTCAATTCAGTCATCTTTTCTTTGTTTCGAACGATTTTTTTTCTGTTTTTAATACTTTAATTAACTTTTAGAAAGCATCTCTTGCTATTTCAATGCCCTTCGGATTTCGGTGTTACTCTTTCTATCCTATGATAAAGCTCTTCCCAGATATTTAAATACATAATTCGGATCTTAGACTGTTCCTCTTGTTGACAACCATTTTCTTCTCTCTTTCCTTCACTAGCTTCTCTCGAAGTTCAGAATTTCTGAGTCTTTTGCCTAGTTTACATTGTTAAGGTTGTGTCAGCTAATAATGAATCCTGCTAGGACATCTACTTCTCTCAAGATTGCAACACTATAACGGTTGAATAAGTCCGGTGAAAAGACACATCCTTGTCTTGCGTCGCTATTTATTTTGTGCATCTGATGAATTCATTTTCTATCCACATGCAGGCGGATTTTCATTATTATTATTATTATAGAAAGAATATTCATGAGAGAGAATATAGGCAGGTAGGGAAACAGATATCGACGCGGAAAGTGTCTTCTGCGTTAATTTTCGTACAAATTCTTTTTGAAAAAACATGCATCTGTCTCTCCTACCCTTCTAGATTATTCTAATATCTTGTGCTAAATATGTCAAGCTTTCCTTACAGCTCAAAATGTTCTTTGCGTCCGGCCTTATCAAACGCTTTTGTATAATCTATAAAAAATAGGTATACATCCTTCTGAAATTGTATTGCCTTTTCTGATGTCATTCAGGGCATAAATATGGCATTAAACCCAATACACCCATCATAAATGTTAGTTTGGTTAAGATATAGCAGCCAAATGTGCACGATATTGTGACAGGTTTTGATAATAGCAGAGCATAACTGTCTTATTGCAATTGAAGTTTAGTTCTTTCTTTTCCCCTTCCTTCACTCCCTTTTGTAGAAGTTTTTGTAGTTTCCTTTCCGTGTCTGCTGTCGACATAGCGTCATCTGCATATCTTATGTTGCTAAGATTGTGACCGCCAATGAAGAATCCTGGTAGAACTTCTAATTCTCTCAGAACCAACTCACTGTAAGAGTTGAATAAGTCCAGTGAGAAGACACATCCTTGTCTTACACCCCTTTTTATTCTTGTATATCTATTAAATATATTTTCAATCCGTTTGCAAGTGTTTTGCTGCCAGTAGATGTTCTGGATTATTCTAATAATCTTCTCAAAGATGTTACTGTTACCAGCAGTTCCAACAGTTCTTTGTGATTTCCTTTATCAAAGGCTTTGGCATAATTTTCAAAACATAAGTATACGTCCTTCTGCATTTGTATTGATGTTTCTGACACAAAATAAATAATCGTCATTCTGCAATCGGACTCGAATGACGATCAGAGAGAAATTGAATAAAAACAATAGATATGTAATATTAATCGATAATTAATAATAATGGGCTATTGAATTATAGATTGATATAGTCTCTATCTCTCTATCTGTGTTTCTCACTCTTTCTCTTTCTCTTTCTCTCACTATCACTCTCTCTCTCACACACACACACTCTGTCTTTATCACTTCACACACTCACACACCCTTACATGCATACAGACAACACACGTACACAATAATCCTCTATAAGCGCACTGCAATATATGTAAACATGCAAATAAATATTGTGTGTGTGTGTGTGTGTGTGTGTGTGTGTGTGTGTGTGTGTGTGTGTGTGTGTGTGTGTGTGTGTGTGTTTATTCGATTGTGCGTATTTTATGCTTGCATCTTCCGGAGATGTTGGCAGTCATGCAGTGGATTACTTACATACGGGGACAAGCAATGAAAAAACAATAACCAATGCGCTCACATCATCAAAATATTTACATTACACCCGGTCTTGTGTTACATTTTTGGTTCTGAAAATCGCTTTACCTTCCCACTGCAATATCTTCTGCTAATCAGGCGTCCCATGAACGCCACTCGATTCCGAGCGGCGAGTGAAGTAGCCGCCGTCTGCCAAACTAGTTACCAAAATGTCGTCCCACGTCTCAACTCCGCCCACAATGGAGGGGCTTGCTTTTACTGCATGACAGGGCGCCGACAGTCGAGCGTGTTTACGTTAGCCGGCTACCTACACAATTCACTCGGATGTTACATTCAAGACTTGATCTGCTCTTGCGATACTGGACAATGGTATTTACGTCGTAGCAGAACATAAACACCGGTTTGGGTTTCACGGTGTTAAACAAACTGGGACGTGGCCCCCTACGCGCGGGTGGGATTATCGCTAGGCTAAGGTTTTTTTATCTCTACCCCATTTACTACCTTTTTGTAGTGTGTGTGTGTGTGTGTGTGTGTGTGTGTGTGTGTGTGTGTGTGTGTGTGTGTGTGTGTGCTTAAGAAAGAAAGAAAAACAAAGGAAGAATTCCCCACCCTAATGGATATTGTAACATTGTATTGTTTATCTATCAGTCTACGTAAATCGTGAACACACACAATCTAATTTTCCCATATTCATTAAATTTTCACACCATCTTTTTAAAGATTTCATTCTTCTCTTAAGTCTAAACTTTTTATTTTAAGCTAGAGAGCAGTAGGTATAATTTTACATGGGCACCCAGTAAAGATTGAACTCACTATTATTCAGTCGTAATTGATTTAACCACTGCACACTTTTGCAAGCGTAGATGTGGCACAAGACCGAAAATATGGAGCATCCAGTGAAGATTGAACTCACTATTCAGCCGTAATTAATCTAACCATTGCACCACGACGAAGTGCCCAGAGATTTTCGAAGCATAGATGTGGCACAAGGCCGAAAGTATGGAGTATCTAGTGAGGATCGAACTCACTACTCATTTGTAATTGACCTTCTTGCTAACCATTATTCCACGTCAAAGTGTTCAACATGGGTGTGTATGAATTGAAAGCAAGTAAAAATGCCTAGAGAAATAAAAAGAAAAAGAAAATAAAAATCCTGTACGTCCAAGTGAAAAGAAAGCCACAAAATAAATTGACTAAAAACAGAGACACATGTGACAGTGAAGGACGATGGATGGCGGGATCAAATAAGAAAGAGAGGGGTCAAAGTTGGTAGATTGAGAAAAAAACGGTGCTTTGTTATGTGGACAGTAACGACATCCAAAAACCCCGATTTTCCTTTGCATTTGTAATTAGCTCCCTATGTGGCGTCTTTCACACCATGTCGATATTTTATGTTGACAAAGTAGTTCGCACTCGACGCACACAAAGACCACAATTTTTGTCGCTACTTTTTACTCTTCCCCACTTATCACGGTCTCTCTCTCTCTTTCTCTCTCTCTCTCTCTCTCTCTTACCTCTCTCTCTCTCTCTCTCTCTCTCTCTATATATATATATATATATATATATATATATATATATATATTCTATTTTGCTTACAGTCGAATACAAACGGCACTGAAAAACACAGCCACTCACAAACGCATGTATGTACACGCACACACCTTATGTTGAAATGATCGCAACCGAAAACCACGACAAAATTGCACTAGTTGATATTCTCATTCAACTAAGTCTTTTATTCATTCACTAAACATATACACTCCTCCCTTCACCTAATCTCTCATCACCCGTTCATTTATTCATTCATTCATTCATTCATTCAAGCGTCTATCCATTCATTTATTCCATCCATTCATGAAACACTATCACCCATTCATTAAACACTTTCGTTCATTTAGTTACGCACACTTTACTACTTTTAAATTCTTCCGAGGACAGTCATCACTGGGTTCAAGAACTATCCAACGTTTCTTTCTTTAATCTCTTATAAAAACAACAAATCACAGAAACAGGTAATTTTAAAAGATTATAAAACAAATTCGGGAGTAATCTTCAAGTTTATCAGATTAAAATAATATGTACTTTAAAAGGCCTTTTTATATACTGACACATATCTAGAAAATTGATTGTGTTAACTAGCAGATAATAAACACAATGCCATTGTAGACTACCTAAGCATTTGAGTCATGAGTCATTGATCCCGAGTAAAGTATTCAAACTAGAAGGAAGGTAAAAAGGAAATAGAATAATAATTTTACCAAATTGTCATTTTCTACTTAAAGAGTGCGACTTCCTTAATGTTGTGCACGAAACTGAACTACGCCATAAATGCAGTTCTGTTATGAAAAAATAAAGGAAGCGTAACCGAAATAAAAGAGTGTCGGTTGAAATACAATACTCTCACTATTTTTACTGGGAAATGCTTAAAATTAAGTCAATTGTTTGTTGCCTTTTCACAAGATGTACAAACTGTTTACAAGATTTAATATGTTTAATTCATTTTACTGATTTAAAATTTTTAAGTTTTACTTTGTACTAAATTTGAATTCCGTAAATCAATTTGGAAAGATGGGGCGTACACTTTATTGGAAACAATGAAGTAAACGTCATACTACAATAGTAACTAACTTAAGTAATGCAAAATAGAATTCTCGAGCAATAACAACTCTTTTGGTATTTATTCTTCTACCAGAAAAGAGACTCGTTGCGCGAAATTTGTAGATTTATCTCTTACAGATGGGCGGACCGTTGGTTTACTGACCAAATCTATAAAGCAGATGATTATCTAAAGCTATGTAGCAGCTTGCGGACTCACAAAAAAGCATTAAATTCTGTGAAAATATTTTGGAAGCAAGGACCATCTCGATGGTTCAATGTATAGAACGAGCAATCAAGTGCTTTCGTGATCCTTATAATGTCTGTAAAAAGAAGAAAGTTCAGCTTACATTTATTTTGTTTAACAAAACACAATAATGATATATTATTCTAAAATTATGTCAAATATCCCACACTCTTTTTTTATGTAGCTATAATTATTTATAGATATAAGTTTTTAATTGTATATACAAATTTGCAATTTTGCTTATTTGTAAGTCAAAATGTTATGCTCTAGCTATAAACTGCTAAATGCGTTCAAATACTTAAGTACATCCTAAGCAAATTAAAAAATAAAGTTTCTGCAAGTTTTTTATTTGTAAGGTTGTACGTTACACGGAAGCTATAAATTGTTAAATGTGTTAAAAATACATTGGTACTATCATCATTAGCAAATTGAAAAATAAAGCTTTTAAAATATTTTGATTTTTATCCTTATTGCGTATATAGTTAAATCAAATTTTCGAATAGGGGGTTACATCATTGAAGAACTAAAACAAATTAATGCCTTTTTTTTTTCATTTCTTTGTGTTATTATTTTTTTTTTTTTACTTTTGAACAAAAACTCATCAATTTATGTCACATGAACATAGGGCTACAAAAATATCATAACCTAATATACAGTCATCCACAGACAATCCTGCATCGTAGCTCATCAGTGCGGTAAGATATCCAACTGCTTCTAGGCAGGATTGAAACCCAACCGAATTGACATCAGTCGGCGATTCTAACCTCTAAGTTATGAGTGCGCGTTAAAGGAAATTTTAGCGTGTTATATACGCAATGTAAACACACGCCAGTAGCCGAGAGTGTTCAAATTCAATACTGAATGAACGATGCGTACAATGCGTGAGTAGCTACCGTTTTTAAAGTCTACCATTTCTCCATAGCCCTCAATCGGCGTGCAAGAGCGTAAATAGTCATCTGCAGATAGATCTGTTTCACTGCATCATTGCTCATCAGTACGGTTAAACATCTGGCTGCTTATATATATATATATATATATAATGAGTACATTTTCATTTATACAAGTTGGTTAAAGACCAACGAAAGTGCATTTAAGAGTATTATTTTCTTTATTTTATCTATATTTCAGATTATTAAGTGTGTGTGTGTGTGTGTGTGTGTGTGTGTGTGTGTGTGTGTGTGTGTGTGTGTGCGCGCGCGTGCTCGTACTGTATCAGTTTCATTGTTTTTAAATATAGCATTTTCACGCGTTGTGTTGGTTTTTGAAAGTATCTCGTTTTCACAAGTTTGTACATGTGACATTTTTTTCCTTGGCATTTAATCAAAGTCACACACACACACACACACACACACACATACATACATACATACATATATATATATATATAAATATATATATATATTATTTATTCATAAATTATAACATGGATATGTTACAATATCACTACAAAAGTAGCCATTTTGTTTCAACACTTGTGTCTTGTCAAGTGATGTGATAGTTCTTAAAAAAATTTTTTTTAAGAACTATCACATCACTTGACAAGACACAAAAGTGTTGAAACAAAATGGCTACTTTTGTAGTGATATTGTAACATATGCATGTTATCATTTATGAATAAATAATATTATTAGCTCTACTTTTGTATTGAGCACTTTTTTAAAAATAGTATTTCTTTGGACAAGGAATATTATTCCAAGAATACTTGTATATATATATATATATATATATATATATATATATATATATATTAGAATTATGACATTTTTATGACAAAAGTAATGAAAAAAAAGAAATGAAAAAGAAAAACATTAATTTGTTTTAGTTTTTGAATAATGTCACCCCCACCAAATCGAAAAATCGATTTTACCATATACGCAATAAGAGTAAAAATCAAAAAATATATATGTATATTCTTGTAGAGTCAAGAGAAAGGAACTGATAATTTTGTAGCCTACTTTCTCGTTCGGAATTGCCATAAAAATATTCGACTGTCACTGGCGTTGTCATTTGAAATCTAAGTTGAATAAATTCTAATTGAATGATTCACATCTAATCAAACGTTCCATAAACACAATCAGTAAATTTATCGCCTAGGTTTTGAGAGAAAGAGTGAGAAACACAGATAGAGAGATAGAGACTATCAGTTTATAATTCAATAGCCCATTATTATTAATTATCGATTAATATTACATATCTATTGTTTTTATTCAATTTCTCTCTGATCGTCATTCGAGTCCGATTGCAGAATGACGATTATTTATTTTGTGTCAGAAACATCAATACAAATGTTTTTTGTGATCATTTTTGTCTGCGAATTTTTTTGATGAGAACTTTTCTTTGTTTTAGTTTTAAAATGTAGCTTTTTATCTCCTGCTTTTCTACACTTGTAATATTTTAAATTCTTAAAGGAACAGTCTTCTCTGAAATTTAACCTTCCACATTCGAAACATGGTTTAATTTTTCTTTTTCCACATTTTTATTTCACATTTTTTTCATTTAATTTCTTTGGCATCGTGCCTCAGATTGAAGATTCTCTGATGGTCGTTCGTCCAATATTTCCTGTTGTGTAAGTTTATTATTCTGTTAAAGTTTCGGTAGAATTCTAGCCCGTATTTCTGCATCTTTTTTTGACGTTGTCCCTTAAAGGAAAATTAACCCTTTAAACATATCCGGAGTCAGTTCGGTTACTCTAAATCTTTCACACTTCTTGTTTATGAACCCAGCATATGTGATAAAATATTCGTCTTCTTTTTTCGCTAGATTCATACATTTCCAACGAGTATTGGATAGCGATCTTTTCTCGATAAAAAATTTAATCAGAACATTTACTCTTTCTTCCAAAATATTTTTCTTTTGTTTTGTTTTTTTGTTTTTTTTTTTGTTTTTTTCTGTAATAAAAATGACAGAATTTTTCATGTTCTACCGGTGCTAACTTTCTTAAGAAAAATCTTGTTTTATTTTCTCTTTTTCCCAGTCGCTGCATTCTTCTCTGAAAACTTGCTCTTATCTTCTAAAATAAACAGAAAAGATACTTCCATCATCTGAAATGTATGGGAATCAGATATGGCATTTGTCACCGCGTCGGGATTGAAATAACTCGGGGAATTTTCTGTTTACTTCTTAATTATATCAATTAACTTTTATTGTTACTTCTGAAGTTCTAACTTCTGATGTTGCTGTTGTTGCTGTATTTTGCCACATGAGCTAATATTTTTTCCATATTTGAAGAATATTTTTTCTTTTTCTTTACATACTAATGAGAAAAAATTAAACCAAATTGTTTTTAAATTCTCGTCGTCAATGATATATGCGCCAAAGCAACACGTAATTTTTTCTTACTTTTCGACACTGTTATTACTCGTTTCTGACGGTTATAATATTAAGTCTTGCTTAGGCTACTCGTCTTGACTCCAGCGGGCTTTTTTTAGACTTACTTGGAGTGCTTTATTTAAGGCATTTAGCCTTGTTCATTTGTGTTACCAGGCTGTTTTATTTACTCCACAACAAATGGATATATCATTCTAAATTGTATAGATTTAATAAGTACTACATCATTTCTTAAAAAATAAACACGAACACACACACATACACACACACACACACACACACACACATGGGCGCGCGCACACACACAGTCATATATATATATATACATCGGACACCTACAACTTTTCTCACCTCTGTCTATAGGAAACCAACATTTGCGAGGTTATATACGCGTTGGGATTCCTTTTGTTTTAAAAAAAAGTAAGTTAAACATTATTAGAACCCTAGTCCACAGGGCGTTAATGATTTGTTCTGAGTCTTTCCTTGATGAAGAAATCAGTTTTGTAAAGGAAACCTTATGTAGTTTAGGGTATTACTGTAAAAAAATGCCCTGTTTATCTTAGACTTCCCTGGATTGGATCAAAATGTGAATGTGACACGATAACTAGGCGTATATTAAGGTGGATTTGTAAAATAAGGATTTTATTATAAAGAATAGAAAATGTTTAAAGAATAGAAAAATAGTTTAAAAACATGTGTTTCGTTTAACAAAAGTACTAAGTGAAAAAGAAAAGGAAAAATAAATAAATAAACGCTTTTTCTTTTATAAGTAAATTTAAAATATTTGACTAAGTGATTTGATGTGATAAAAGATAAAGTTTAGCAAATAGATTTTTGAGTGACCAGGTCAAAAACTGTCTTTACTGTATCTTGACCACACATTAAGAAAATAAAGAAAAGATAATAGAATATTCGCTTTCTCCAGGCAATAAAAAAAACGCCTGGTTACGGGTAAAGTGTCAGGGCTATAAAAACATCCGACGGCCTTCACAGGAAGCTTTATTAAGATAAAAAGATAAAAAAAAATCCTGGAAAATACTAAGGCTAAGTGCAGACGGGATGTCTGCGGGAAGTTTACACATCAAAGGAAGGAAAATTTAAGTACCTTGAAATTTTGGACATACAGTCACCAATGCTTATCTTTTGTTTTAAGCCGGTGGTCTAGTGAACTTCCGATTATTTTAATATAAATACAAGTGATTTTTCCGAGCCGAGCAGTTAGTTCAGCCGGGAGTTCAGTTCAGTTCAGCCGGGCGTGTGCTTGAAGTAGCTGCGTGTGTCGGGCGCGCCGAGGAGGGAAAACTCCGTTCGTCTGAGTCGGTCGGTTCGGCATTTGATCTCCATTAATTTGAGTTAGAGCTGAGTGTCAAATCGCCTGCCCCAACTGCAAGACTAACTCTAAACGAAATAAAGCATCGATTTAACTCATCCAAGTTGTGGAAGTTCGTTCCTTATAATTTATCTTGTACCCCCAGCTTGAGACTTCGACTTTTTCAACCAACCCCCGGCAACATCACAGCGTGGAGAATGGCCGCCGGAGAAATTGTCCGGACCTCCACTGGGGTGTTACAGTGAATTTTTGGCTAGACAAATTTCATCAAATGTTCATTGTTGTTTTTTCTCGGCTGAGGTACGTATTGTATTTCTGCTATGTCGTGAGTAAGAATAAATAACTCAACAACAGGAATAGGTTAATTGTTGTATTCCGTGAAAATAGTATTTACAAAGGTTATTAGTATCCAATACAAGAATAAGGGTTAATCGTCTCAACCGTCGTAAGACGTAGTATGAGCAATGGGTACTTCCGGGTCGTCACCGGAAGTCTACGACTGACTTGTCGATCGGCTGCTCGGCACACTCCCCTACGTAGATTCCACCATTACTTTACATAGTAATGGAATAGTCCATTATAGCCGAAGAGGCGCGGGCGTCCCAACAATTTCAAACCCGGCCCATGTTATGTTCTGCATGCAAGGATGTTCTTCACCCCACCAAATTAATTCTATCATTTATCAATATAAATGTAGTTGCGGAGTTGACTACATAGGAAGAACAACTCAGCGTCTCGACATGAGAATTAAACAACTGTTCCAACTAAAATAAGAAATCACACCTTACCTCGAAATGGATCCCTCCCGAATACCTACGGTTCCCCTATTTGTGAGCACCTTATAAAGAATAGAAAGTGTGCTGCTAATTATAGTGTTGATTGGTTCACTGTTGTGTCCCGATCTCACTCTTCATTCCACCTTAAGGTTCTGGAAGCTTTGTATATCGGGTCCCGGAAGCCTGCGTTGTGCAAACAGCGTGAGTTGTTGGGGCTCGATATAGTTAGCCTCTAACATTCACATTTTTTTCCTCCGCCTCATTTTCATCACACACTTTTTTATTTCTTTGTAATTCTGATTAAAATCTAAGGCATGTCGTGACGTGTTGTTATGGCTACATTTCATGTTTTTTCTATCTCCCCTATCATCACTAGCATTACATAGACAAAGTTCTTAGTGTGTTGGCTGTACTCAATAAAACAATCTTTTGTATATCTCTTAAGCTGGGGTTTCCAGAGATTCTTTCCATGTGTTGTTTTGTTCCATTTTTATCATTCCAAGTGCACCCACTATCACTGCCACACCTCTTCTTTTCAATATCCACATTTTTTTCTATTTCAATTTCCAGGTCTTTATATTTTGACAGTTTTTCAAATTCCTTGGTTGCTATGTTACAATCCGCTAGACAAGCCATATCAATTAATAGACAAGTTTTTTCTTTCTGGTTTTTAACAATAATGTCCGGCCTATTTGCTTCAATTTTTCTGTCTGAGCAGATGGGGTAATCTCATAGAATGGTGACATCTTCTATTTCTGTAACCGGTGCTGGGTGATGTTCATACCAGTGTTTGTTTACAGATTTTCCATAGTGTTTGCACATTGCCCAATGTAAATATTACCCCACTCTATCGTGGCGATTTTTATATTCATTTGGGTCAAGTACAGAACATCCTGAGATTAGATGGTCTATTGTTTCTTGGTGTTCATCACAAAACCTGCATTTTGGATACATATTATTATGTATAATATTTATTTAAAAGTTTCTAGTAAAAAGACTTTGGTCTTGCGCTGCAACAATAAAGCCTTCAGTCTCAGACTTTAATCCAGATGCACGTAACCATCGATGAGTATTAACTTTATCAACATTGGATTTATTGGCACGTTCTGGATATTGGCCATGCAGAGGTTTGTCTTGCCAGCGTTGTTTCATCTGTTCAAGAGCTTTATCTCTGGCTTTCATTTTCATATTTTTTGCCGCAATAGTTGGTTCTTGTCTTCTGTTTTGCTTTCTACAGAATCTACTAAATGTAAATCTTGTTTGTATTTAACTGCCTTCTTTTATTATTGAATATTTTTTATTTCTTTCTTCATGTTGCTTTACTAATTGTATCATCCAGTCCTTTGTTGTTTCTATGTATGTGCGAAAGCCAATAGTTGTTGTCTTGTATGACAATTCTAGCTGAATAAGACCTCTTCCAGGAGTTATGTATAGACGGTCTACATCAGCCTTTGGATGATGCATCTTATGCTTAGAAAGAAGCTTTCTTATTTTAGAATCCATTCGCCTGATGTCGTTTAGAGTCCAGTTTAAGATGTTGAAACTATATGAAACAATTGGGATTGCAAGGCTATTAATGGCCATAATTCTGTTCTGAGAATTCAATTCAGTTTTTAATATCAGTCGTAGCCTTGTATAGTACTATTTCTTTCATTTTTTTTTTATGGTGAATTTTTTCACTCTCATTTACACCTAGGTATTTATAAGCTTCTTCTGGCTTTAATTCTTTTATTGTTACAGCAGGGTCTCAGCTAATTGAGGATGCTTCTTGTAGTGATCCACGTAAAACTCTAGCTTTAGCACATTTATTCAAATTGAATATCATTCCAATGTCTTCGCTGAAGCATTTTACAGTTTGCAAAAGACCTTCCAGCTCATTATCATTCTCAGCATACAACTTTAAGTCATCCATGTAAAATAGATGGCTTATTTTCTTTCGGCCTATTTTATAACCACATTCTGTCTTATTAAGTTAACTGGTTAGTGCTATTAATGATATGCAGAATAGTAAGGGAGACAAAGAATCACCTTGAAATATACCTCTTTTGATGTTTATTCC
The DNA here is from genome assembly GCA_037127315.1 of Ascarosepion bandense. Lineage (NCBI taxonomy): Eukaryota > Metazoa > Mollusca > Cephalopoda > Sepiida > Sepiidae > Ascarosepion > Ascarosepion bandense. The sequence goes on from JBBBDQ010002492.1 coordinate 1,527,618, forward strand.
ACCAGACTTATAGGTTCCATTTATATGATTGAAGTAAAGGGTTGTTTTCCATATCGACATGCATTGTTTGATGAGATTGGTGATGACGGATGATATCTTGTATATATTTAAAGTCTTTAAAATCCAGGAATGTGGCACATTATCAAATGCCTTACGATAATCTATCCTAGCAGTACTAAAATTTTTCTTTGTACTGTAGCAGTTTTCCAGGATCATTCTGTTAATAAGCAATTGGTCTTTACATCCGTAACAGCCACGTTTGCACCCTTTTTGTTCAAGCGGTAACATGTCATTTCTTTCCAAGAATAAATATGTTTGTTTTGTTAAAATAGATGTTAATAGTTTATATATTGTTGGAAGGCATGTAATTGGTCTGTAGTTTTTCGGGTTGTTTGTGTCACTATTCTTGGGTAGAAGAAATGTAATTCCTTTGGTCACCAATGCAGGAATTTTAGTGGGATCGTTAACTATTTCTTGAAGTACTTTGGCTAGTTTTTCATGTGCTGTATTTAAATAATATAACCAAAAGTTAGAAATTTTATCTATACCTGGAAATTTCCAGTTGTGTGCTTTTTTTTAGTGCAAATTTAACATCCTCTTCTGTAATTCCAGCCCATGTCTGTTCTGGTTTATTTTTTATTCGTTCTATCTCTTGTGCAATCCAATCTACTTCTTTGTTATGTTCTTTAGGGCAAGCCCATATTTTCTCCCAGAACTGAAGATTCATTCTTTATGTAGGAGTTTGTTCCTATGGCAGATTTTTCGACCTCGGGTAGGTTTCCTCCTGAAGGACAGGCTCCCTGTTTATCCACTGGAAGAGCCATACTGGACTTTTTATTTCTATTGTATTTCTCCCACGAGTGACGCACGGATCCAAAAGTCCACCCAAAGTTGCCCGGCAAGTAAGGTAACAGTCTTTTATTATTATTATTGTTGTTGTTGTTATTGTTGTTGTTGTTGTTGTTGTTGTTGTTGTGTCATTTTTCATCATAATTCTATTTGTGCTATGATCGCACAACCTACCAAGGCTGCAGAAATACCTAAAGCAGGTTGTGGTGTGTTGTTATGGCTCCATTTCATGTTTTTTCTATCTACCATAGGATCCCTGGCGTTACATAAACAAAATTCTCCTTAGTGTGTGGGCAGAACTTAACAAGACATTTTTTCTCTTAAGCTGGGGTTTCCAGGGATTCTTTCAATGTGTTGTTTTGTTCCATTTTTATCATTCCAAGTGCACCTACTATTACTGTTACTATTCTTCTTTTCAATTTCTATATTTTTTTCTATTTCGATTTCCAAGTCTTTATATTTTGATAGTCTTTTGAATTCCTTGGTTGCTATGTTACAATCCACTGGAAAAGCATATCAATTAATAGGCAAGTTTTTTATTTGTTTTTGTTTTGTTTTTTTGTTGCTGTTTTGTTTTTGTTTTTGTTTTTTAACTATAATGTCCGGACTATTTGCTTCAGTTTTCCTGACTGTGTAGATGGTGTAATCTCATAGAATGATGACATCTTCTATTTGTGTAACCGGTGCTAGGTGATGTTCATACCAGTGTTTGTTTACATATTTTCCATAGTGTCTGCTCATTGTCTAATCTAAATATTGTCTTGCTCTATCGTGACGATTTTTATATTCATTTGGGGCAAGTACAGAACATCCTGAGATTAGATGGTCTATTGTTTCTCGGTATTTATCACAGAACCTCCACTTTGGATCCATATTATTATGTACGATATTTGCCTGAAAGTTCCTAGTGAAAAGACTTTGATCTTACGCTGCAACAATAAAGCCTTCAGTTTCAAACTTTAATCCAGATGCGCATAACCATCAATGAATATTAATTTTATCAACATTGAATTTATTAGCACATTCTCAATATTGGCCATGCAGAGGTTTGTCTTGCCAGCGTTGTTTCATCTGTTCAAGAACTTTATCCTTGGCTTTCTTTTTCATATTTTTGCTGAAATAGTTGCTTCATGGCTTCTGTTTTGCTTTTCTACAAAATCTACTAAATGTAAATCTTGTTTGTATTTACTGCCTTCTTTCATTATTGAATATTTTTTCTTTTGGTTTTATGTTGAATTGTATCATCCAGTCCTTCGTTGTTTCCATGTATGTTAGTAAGCCAATAGTTGTTTCTTGTATGACAATTCTAGCTGAATAAGACCTCTTCCACATTCTTTACGGGGTATGTATAGACGGTTTACATCAGCCTTTGGATGATGCATCTTATTATTAATATTATTATGATTATTATTCTTTTTGTTCCTGCTACTGTTGTTGTTGTTGTTGTTGTTGTTGTTGTTGTTGTTGTTGATGATGATGATGATGATTTAAAGTATTGCCTCTTTATGTGGTTTAATAATGTTACTATGAGTAATTTATATCTTTTCCTATAATTAGAATATTTTTTTAGTTGGGATCTTGCTCCCATATTCGACCTAATAAAAGAACACCTTAGAAATGTTGTGCTTTGTGAGTTTCATAAAGGTCTCAATACACGTGTAGCAGAAGAATCCATCCATTATGATGTCGATGCACCGAGTGAAAGAAGATGTAGGAGTTTGTTTTTCAGTATCAAAGGTGTTCATTTTAGTTTAGAGGACGAGCTAAGGAAGGGTTTTCCAAAATGACTCAATTCACAAAAGTTGTGCGCTGCTATTTGTTACAGCAAACACTTCCACGACAGCTAGGGAACTCAGGGAGAAATTTAATAACCGTCCTCTGCGAATTGAAACGGATTGGAAAGGTTTCAGTGGTTAGAAAATTTCTCCAGAGAATTGCCATCAACGTGTCTACACGACAACTTTAGGGGTCCCTTTTGGACAGACTTCTTACTAGTAATGAGAAATAGACACTGTACAATATTTTTGAGCAGCGTTGTCAGTGAAATAAACAGATCTACTAATCAACAAAGAATATAACTTCATCTTAAGAAGATCAAATTGAGTGAATGGTGGGATATTCAAGGAATTATCAATTATGAACTCTTAGAAATAATCAATCAACAATTATTTGTAATTCCAACATCTTCGTTGCTAAAAAGAAGCCTTTAACATAAAACGTCCATTAATTAACACAAAGAGGGTAATCCTCCTTCACGATAACACACTGCACAGTTGATTAAAGGAGGAGCTTCGTTGGGAAACATTGTTTCATTCTCTATATTTTCCGAGACCTTCTGATTATCAGTTAAATGTTTGCCGAACCATTTGGATGGCCTATAGTTGACATCACGAAAAAAGTTGAACAGTTGCTCTCATACTTTACAACAAAACCTAAAGAACTTTATAGCTAAAAACTTGTTCACCACTGATATAAAGTCCTAAGAATCAATGGAGGTTATATTGATTCTTTAAGTCTTTAAGCACTAATATTTTTGTTGTGGAGTGGTTGACACCTCTGCAGCACTCTCAATGATGGAATAGCCCATGATCTGAAACGGTCTATATAAGTAAAGAATAGTAGCATTCGTGATGTAATATTCGAGTAATATTCAGATTGATTACTTCGGCGACTATTGCGATCTAAACACTCCCTCTCTGTGTTGTAAGTTCTGTCTTGTTTTTCATTGTAACTACTGTACTGTTCTGTGTATAACCGTTTAGCACCGGATATTGTGCTGAATAATACCGCTTCACATTTTCTCTGTGTATCTTCATTTCTAATAAACACAATAAAATTGGAAAATTACGGTGTCGGTGAACACATCTTTTAATTGCTCCAGTCTTTCTTATCAAAATCCTGAATGGCCACTAATCTAAATTATTTTGTGCTAATGCAGATGTCCCCCAGGGCTCTATCTTTGGTCTTTATTTTTTATTTTTATTAACAATTTCCCGATGGTATCAGCTCTCAACTCGGTATCTAAGTCGATGTCACAACCATTTACTCCTGTCTGGATATTAAATCCGATTAGTTCCATTAAGTCAAATTGGCAACTGATGTCAAAAACGACTTTCAGTCTGTTGTTAACTGGGGCAAAGAATAGCTTGTTAATTTTAAAGCCTCAAAAACAAAACTTCTCTCTATTAAAAATCTGAGAGATCCCTTTCTGCCTTCCATCAGAATTGCTGGTGTTAACCTCCAGGTGGATGATTCGTTGCGCCTTCTCGAGCCAACATTCTCTTCAGTTGACATGAAATGGAAAGACTATATTGAATCCATTGCTTGGTCGGCTGCTAAGAAATTGTTTCGTTGTGTCTTGTTAGACAAATTTTATCTCCAGAGTTGATCTTCCATATCTGTAAGTCTATCATTCATTATTGCTGCCACACATCTTGCTGCCACATGGTATGGCGCTAAAGCTATATATTTAGAGATTTTTTATACAAAGAATCAGCAATATTATTGGTCCTGACCTGGAATCTTGGTTTTATTCCCTTTCCCACTACCGAAAAGTTGCTTCCCTGTGACTTTTTGATTAAATATTTTCATGGTAATTGTTCGGATAAGCTCTTTGCTATGGTTTCTAGACTTTATTAATTTAAGCGTTGTACTAGACTAGCAACAAGTTCTCATCTGATTAGATGAAACCGTAAGTTCTATGCTAACAGTTTTTTTGTTTTTGTTTTTTTGTTTTTTTAGTACTTCTCGCTTGTGGACAACTCTTCCGGATTTGTGCTTTCCAATCAACTTTAATCTTTAAAAATGCAATCGCTACCTGTCTTCTTGATTACTCTTCTTTTGTTCTCACTCCTTAGTAATGAATCTGTTTTATAATTCTTCTACACCTAGTAACCTCTTGTGCCTTAGTGGCTTCGCTACCTTGCTTGGGTTGAACTCGATTAAAAAAAAAATTCGTTCCAACTTGACACTTAAAATGTAAGCAAATATGTTCAAGGGACATAACTAGAAATCTCTTAAACAAAATTGTTACCCTTTGATAACATCTTTTGTGGTACCCAATGTAAATAAATATAAAATTCCTAGTTAATATCAATTTTACTTTTTGTTCATTCTTTAAGAAATTATTGCTCTTTTCTTGACATTTATTCCATCTTTGGGGCAAGTCATCAATTCCCTTACTAAGGATTTTTAATTTGATGAACCGAAAGAATTTTTTATTTGATTCTGATTAAATCTAACTTGAAAGTTGTCGAGATGCTTGGAAAAATAGTATGTAATCTATAAAAGGTAAGTTGAATGATAGTACAGGATGTATAACTTTTTTTATACGAAAATTATGTAAAATAATAAAATGGTTAATATAAAATAATAAAAATAATACTATTTATCTTTCCCTTGGTGGGAGAATCTAACAATAAAGAAGTTTAAATTGAATAATCTAATGTTAACAATTGTAGATACAAAATGAATAGTATATCAGTATTTCTTTTTTTCTTTTTCAAGAAGCGTTTTTAAAATAAATTAAAAGAAAGACACACGGTTTTCAAGACTTGACACTTAGTCAATTTTTGAACGTTCTAAAAATAGAATTCTCGAAAAAGAACCGCCGAAAATAAGTCGGTTCAAGGTGGACGGTTTGTGATTTAATTTTCAAAATTCAAAAAGATATTCACCTTTGGATTTTTTGACCTTTCAAGTGGGTCCCACGCGAATTTAAAAACTGAGATCCATCTAGCACTTGTTTTGAAGCTATATAAAAAGAAGCCGAAAATTTCTGAAGTACAAAATTTAAAAAAAAATTCAGAAAGTAACGTTGTAACACATCAGAAGATTACAAGAAAACTGAAGTTAGGATTTCAGAAAAACAAGGGATTTTGGCTATCAAATCTGGATGAACGAGGCTGTTTCTTACAGAAGCAAACGAATACAGAAACAGAAAAATAAGCAAAACAAGGTGCAACAAGTGAAGTGAATAATTTCTTAACCCTGGAACACTAACCAGCAATTAAAGTTACACCACTACTAAGCATGGGTAGATCATATCCGATTTTGAAAATATCAAAAATAATATTAAATATAAATCTTTATTTGGAATATTTTACATGCAGGCACATCAAAATTTATACTTTGAGTTAACGTTAATAGGAACTGAAAAACATATTATTTAGGTAAGAAAATCAGGTACTGAAAATTTAATTAAATTGTAATTAAAATGACGTTATTTGCGCTGGTTACTATACCCATGGTTAGTGTTCTCGGGTTAAATGAATAATCAACCTGTTTTAAAAACAGAACACATTTGTTTAAGACTCAGTGACTCCGGTGAACCTTCCATACACTTCTCAGTTTTGTCTTTAAATCAAGTGTACATTTTTTAAAAAATGTGCATTTTAGCCTTGTTTTACAAACGAATTGTAGTGTACTTTTTCAAGAATTTTCAATTATGGTTTTTTTTGTTTTGTTTTTTTAATCATATCACCCCGAGCAAGGCGGTAACGCCACTGATGTGCAGGGGGCTACATAGGAGTGAAAAGATTGGAAAAGAGAAAGCCGGAAACCACATCCTAAACAGGGAACAAGGGATGAGCCTCTTCACCTGTTCAAGAGACGGGGGTGGAGTGTGAACCGGGCGATAGTTTAGTCTATCTACTCCAATTGAAAAAAAAGAGTGAGAAGATAGGAAAAGAGGGAAAAAAAACTTGAGTTAGTAATTTCTTTATTCTTTTAAAAGAATTATCTTGTGAGTAAACCTACTCAAATATAGTGTTCTTTTTCAATAACTCGATCATTGGTTCTATTGTTTCAGATAAGTTTGGTAAGAATTTACCTAATTATCTGACCATGCCGATTATGTGACGTAATTCAGTTAAATTTGTAGGAGAAGAAAGGCTTTTAGACTTGCCTTGATTGGTTGAATTCCGTCTCCAGAAATTATGTGTCCAAAATATTCTAGTTGTGTCTATTTGAATTCACACTTTCTTTTATTAAGCTTGAGTCCGGTTTTTGCGATGTTTACAGAACATTTTTTCGTCTTTTATTGTGTTCTTTTATAGTTCCAGCATAGATTAGAAAATCATCGATAATTGTTTCTACTTCTTGAGTGTTTTTTAATAATTCTGACACGTTTCTTTAAAAGATTTCAGGAGCTGACGTAAAGTAATCTTTTGAAGCAATATTTTCCCAAAAGGAGTAATGAAAACCGTGAATAGATACTTCTTTATTTAACGGGATTTGGTAGAATCTGCTGGTAGCATCCAATTTAGAAAAAAAATTAGTCCCATTTAATTTAGGCAAAATATCATCTAAATTTGGTAACATGTATTTTTCCCTTATCACCGCTAGATTCAGCTTCTTAAAATCTACGCATATTCGGATTTTTCCGTTTCTTTTTATTACAGGTACTATAGGTATGGGTATGCGTTGTGGTGCAGTGGATATCGGCTCGGATTACGAAATCGGGGAGCCGAGTTCAAATTTCAGTTGAATTCATTGCATTCACTTACGCGCAAATACTCTTGGGAAACGTATTTAATCCGTCTCTTCCTTCCAGTTATGGGTTAAATAACAGGACAGATTGGGTTTTATAGCCTTGGCTGGCAACCAGTCTAACGCAGAAAGCAATGACAACCTACTGCGGGATAATCTTCTGCCTAGTCAGTCATGTCTCTTTCGAGACATGATCGCCCAAGCGTGTTTCATGTATGGCACTTAATTGACTGACTACAGGCGCACACCAATCAGTTGGTTCTGTAACCTTTTCAATAATTTCCTCGTTTTCCAGTGTCATATACCCCTAACAGTCGAAATACGGGTCGCTCCGGTGACGTTAATAGTCGACGGTTAATCAGGGTTGCTACGCTAAAGATCGCTGGCGGGTCGAACGTCCAGATTGAACTGGACTGGTTACTGCGCTGGAAGTCGTGAACACGTGCTAGATCACGGCCGAACCTGTCTTCGTTCAAGCTTGTGACCGAGACCCGACCTCCGCAGGTCACGTTCCAGCCCAGAGCCGTCGCTGTCACCACGCAGACAATATCCCAGCCTATGTCCGTTTTTGTCAGACGCAGACGACATTCCTGCTAACCGCTGACGATGTCCCAAGCAGTAACCGTTTCCTGACGAAGTGAAGTATGCAGAGATAATGACAAGTGTTATTTTTAACGAAACAAGATAAAGAATTTATTTACAAATTTACACATTTGAAGTTTCAGTGGATTGTTTCAAGTAGTCAAACATTAAAGGTTCTTAGTTTGATGAATTGTAAAGAAGAGAAAATGTTCATATTAAATCGTTAGACACGAAGTAATATTCCAGAATGCTTAAAACAAATTGTGAGAGTTCGTTTCTCACATAAAAGTTATGTGGTTGTATTCAACATTAACAAATATATATATTTTGAAGTACTTAGCTTAGAAGTTCAATAGAGTTCATAAAATTCCCTAGCTCACATTAGAGGCTGATAATGTATCAGCGTGTAAATTGACACCGGCGTTATTCAGACGTGTGGGGTACTTTCTCTCTCTCTCTCTCTCTCTCTCTCTCTCTCTATATATATATATATATATATATATATATATTAGTGAGATCTCAACTGTTGAACGAATGAACCACAGTTGGAACTCCGCGCCAATTTTCTCACACACACACACACACACACACACACACACACATGCTGATGATATTTTTACACCTTCACTAAAAACTTCTTTCGACACAACAATACTTTTCACAGTAATATCACAAGAACAATTTTCATGAACACTCATGAAGATTTTTCCAGTGAACTTTAAACCAAATCATTATTTTTTACTAAACTCTTAAATTGCAGTCAAAGAGAGGCAACTCTTGACTAATTCAACCTTTCTTACTTAAAGGCATGTTTTCTTTCACATCGTTGTTGATATTGTACATCTTGTTAATATACATATGTGTAATAATGTCTTTTTGATTATTCTTCTTGCGCGTGTGATGTTTTCTTATCAATGTTTATGTAGTGAAGTCCGCCACAGGTGTTTGAATGGAACCGGTATTTCAGAGTGAGGTGGCCGTAATCCGTGCGCATGAACGCGCGTTTTTTTTTTTTTTTGTTTTTTGGGGTTTTTTTTCTCTTTGTTGTTATTGGTTTTTGTTTGTTTGTTTTTTTGTTTTTTTGTTTTTTTGTCCGTTTTGTTTTTTGTATTTGTTTTCCTTTAATAATTTTCTATTTAATTACATTACAAGAAAATTCCCCCAACAAAATTACAATTAATTGGGCAAATTTTAAAGGTAACTATTCTTAAAGAGACCTTAAATCTTGACGATTGTTTCTCCTCATGCAAATTTTATAATAGATAAATAAAACTACCTGAACATGTAAAAATGGATTTTCTTTATATTTTTTGCCGAGAAACTTATCTAGACATAACTAATCGATAACTCCGCAAATGTGGAACTGAGGCTGACAGGAAGTCGAATTTGATTGGTTTTGTCTGCCACATATAATATGGAGGCATTTGTTTTAATTGCATGTTTTTAGTCACGTTAAAAAGGAAACGTTGATTTCATGATTCTTTACCTCGGTTTGTTGGAATAATTTATATTTTAAATGATGTATGCTTCAAAAGCTGCGATTTTACTACCTTCTTTTGCTCTTCGATTCTCTTTAAAGCCGACTGTGAGTTTTTATTTTATATTTTAATTTTTATGCTTCAGCTTACACTAAAAAAAACGAGATTAAAAACTTTTCAAAATATACTTTTAACTTTTTTTTTAAATATCAATTGTGTGCTTATCAGTCAGTTATAAAAATTCTACTTTATATTTTATGTACACATTCATTTGGTCAGAAGATAACGATTTCTTAGTTTTTAAAAAGTAACCATTTTGCAAGGTAGATGACCTTGCTACCGGCAACAAGGGTGATTTCTTAGGAAAGGTGTGTTTGCGATATAAAGTACTAAGAGTACTTTATTTATGTTCTAATTATACTTGGACTTAACATTAATTAAGAAAAATTCGCTTATTCACGTAAGCCTTATTGTAACTGTCAGAAGGAAAATTATCTTTTACACTCTAAGACACAAAAAAAAACAAACACCACCATTATGTCCCGTCTACTTAAAAAAATACTTATTTAAATAAGAAAATAAAGGCAATCAAAATAGCAATCAACGTCTTCAGCGAATATATTGCTTATTGCAAAAAAAAATCTTAAAACGAAAGTTTTTCAATGTTTGTATTCTTTTTTTATTCCAAAAATGTCGGAGCACATCTCCAAACAATCGATTACTTCAGGCTACTTTCTACGATTCTCAACTGTTCATAACCTTTCGACAGTCAGAATTTCTGATGATTTATACCGAATTTCAACTAACTCAATGCTCGAGAACCACTCAAAGAGAGTTATTGCTTTTAGCCTCCACTAAATCGCTGAAAAAACAGCATAGAAGAAAAAAGGACTCAAACTTAATAAAACGAAGTTTTTTTGTTTTTTTTCTCGTGACAAGCACAAAAAAATTCTTGCAAAAATCCAGTAATTGTCGAATTTTAATGAAACTTTAGGACTTAAATTTGAAATTGTTATTTTTTAAAAAATCTTGGAAAAAAAAAATATTTTTTAATTTTTTTTTACACCTGTTGCCCCCACCACCACGAAAATTCATGAAATTTTAAGAACTTATTATTTAACCCATAGCTGGAGGGAATAAACTTTGTGAATGCAACGAATTCAACTGGAATTCGAACTCGGCTCTTCGATTTCTTGTTCCTAGCCGATTTCCACTGAACCATAACGCACACTCTCAGCAGTGCCGATTCGTAAAAACAAAATATCCTCGTCATTTCTTCTAACACTAGTTGCCCCCGATGACCGTCAATCTTCTTCATGATCGGAATTTGTTTCAAATCTTTTATGACAGTGTATTCAACCAATTTAATTTACTATCTTTCTTTACTCTTTTAAAACTTTATGAATCGTTCTCAGTAAAAGTTGTTAATAACTTAGTTACACTTTCTTTAAATTGAGGTATCGAAAATGAGCAGTGATTTTTTTTTTTTTGTAGGTACCTACACTTAACTGACTGAATTGTCAATATTCTTCGGCCTATTGTTTTTTTTTTATCTTGGTGTTATACACACAACGTTTCGACCAAGCAACCTCTGGTCATCATAAGGTGGCTATTGATTCATTAGCTGAAAGAAGAAGGGATATCTCTCTGTCGAGTGTGCTGAAATTATTGTTATATTTAATTTCAGCACACTCGACAGAAAGCAACACTCAACATAGTTTATATCTCTGTGATGTTATTGTTCGCTCCTGCCGAACTGGTGCTTCACTAGCTGATCCAATGATTGAACTTGTGAATACTAGATAACATACGTTTAATAACCAATCCACTAAGTCACTGTCCTAAAATGGTGCTAATTTCAGTTGCAAATATTGAATATTGGACATCAGTAAAAAGGTGTGGTCCAAGGGAGGTAATCCATAAAAAATTACTTAATTTAGTTGAATCAGGGAAACCAATGTAATTTCAACACTTACTTTATAAAATATATATTTTTTAATACATATATACATTTTTAAATTTTGGTTGAGTATTTAAATTTCAATTAAATACTTGTAAAAATGAATGCCAAAAATTTTTTGGGTTATTTTTCCTAAAATTTGAGAACAATTTTCATATGAAAATAATGTTCTTTGCCATTGCTACTGTACTCCAAAAAATGTACTTTCCAATTTTGTATATGAATTTTTTTCTTTTAGTTTTTTAAAAATCTTTAAGAAAAAAGTATACCTACTTATTTTTTTTTTTTTTTAAGTGTTATATGTCTCCTTTAACTTCTAATCTTTTTTTAACTGTATGTTCATATAAAATATTTTGGTGCTGGCAAAATATTTTTTTTTGTTTTTAATCATATCACACCAAGCAAGGCATTCCACTGCCACTATAGCGCAGGGAGTTACATAGAGCAATTGGATATAGGAAATGTCAGAAGGAGGGTGATAAACGAGTAAGGAGGTACATAGGAAGAGTGTTTGAGAGAATGTGTGCAAGTTAGTGTGTTAGGTGTCTATTGACCTTACATTTAAACCCCTGGAGGTTGTAGCCGTCGGGGAAGCAAGCATGCGGAATGGAATTCCACAGGCAGGAAGTGAGAGAAAAGAAGCTGTTGGAGTAGAAATTGCGGTTACATTTCATCAGTTTCACTGTAAAAGGGTAGTATCTAGTTGCTGATCTAGTATCTCATGCAAATTCATATCTAGGGGGCAACAGTGATCTAAGTTCATCAGAGCAGAAGCCGTGAAAGTATTTATAGAAGAGGCACAGGGAAGCCACGCCACGCTGGTGAGAGAGTGACTGCAGGCAGTCAGCCAAGTCGGTGTCGATCACATTACAGATTCTCCGTTGTATTTTGTCAAGAGCCCCGAGGAGAATAGCACCCGACCAGATGTGGCAGCAGTATTCAATACACAGGTGGATGGTAGATTTATATATGTGCAGGATAGATTCAGAGAGAAAGAACTTCTGGGCCCTGCACAAAGCCGACTTTCATAGCAGCAGATTTAGCAATGGATTCAACGTAGTCATTCCACTTGAGGTCCGCTGAGAGTGTCAGGTCAAGCAGGCATAGTGTTTTACTCTCTGGGAGGCAAGCCTGTTCCATGCTAATGGGAGGGAGGTGCGGTTGTCTATAGTGGTTAATTGATAGCAGCTTTGTTTTGGAAGAATTGAATTTTACGAGCCATTTCTTACCCCAATCCACCACGGATTGGAGGTCCTTTTCAAGCTCAGCAGCGAGGTTCGCCTTTAAACTGTGGTGTCATCGGCGTACATGCCTATGTTATGGCATCGGGGAGATCATTGATGTAGATCAGAAAGAGCGTAGGACCTAGGATAGAGCCTCGAGGGACACCCGCGTTTGTAGGGTAGTTCTGGGAGGCATGTCCATTTAATACCACCTTCAATGTGCGGCTAAAGAGGAATGACTGGATTAGATCCAACAAAAGTCCAGTTATGCCATAGCTTCACAGTTTCCGTAGATGGACGGCATGCCAGACTCTGTCGAACACTTTCGAGATATCCAAGGCAACGGTTCGGGCTTCACCATTCTTGTCGAGAGCCTGGTATATATACTCGGTGATGGTCATTAGCATATCAGCAGTAGACCTGGTGAAACGGAAGCCATACTGTTTGTCCGAGAGGAGCCTGTGGGCTGTGAGATGCTGAACGACCTCAGCTTTGATAATGGCTTCGAACACTTTGCCAAAGATCAGAAGAAGGCTGATAGGGCAGTAATTTGTGGGGTGCGAGGGTTCTCCAATGTTCTTAAATATAGGAACTACAGAAGAAGACTTCCAACAGGCAGGAAAGCAGGAAGAAGATAGAAATATGTTGTCTATTTCTTTAATTCTAGTATAGTATGTCTTACCTCCGTAAAAGTACATTCATAGATATAAGTATTCAGCTATTTATTGAAACTAATTATTCTCCCTAAGCCTTGACAGACAATTATAATACTTCTTTGTAATAAAAAAGGTTAAAAAAGTTAAAGTAGGCCACATAGTATACCAGTGAAAGAATTTCATAGGCAACAATAAAAAATGTAGGCTACATACTATAACTGGCACTAATATTTCTGTTTATTTACTCTTTTCTTCCCAGTTCCTTCCAACTTTACTGCCCCTAAGCAACTTTATTTCTTTCTTTTTCATTCTCTCATATCTGCCGATAATTTCTACATTTCTGTTGAGTTGAATGATGCAATGCATATTAATTTCAATATTGTCATCAGATCTCATATTGTCATCAGATCTCTCAGTGACATCAGGGAAATTTGAATACTTCAAATTATCTTTCTTGTTTATTAAATTTGTCCTTGATTTTTTTTTTTATTGTCTATATTTCACTCTTGTTTATTGTTTTATATCCAATTATATATTTTCTTATAAAATCAATTACTCCTTCTGGTGTAATTAGTTTGTTTTGTTTGTTTTTTGTTTGTTTTATTTTTTGTTTTTGTTTTTTTGTTTTTTTTAGGAAAAATAATATTTTAAAAGTATAAATAAAAACACATTTTGTCATTTATAACAAAATGAATTAGTACTCATATATATATATATATATATATATATATATATATATATATATAGTGTGTGTGTAGTGTATATATGTATGGATATCAATAAATATACATATGGATATACAAACAGTTACACACGCATATATGAATATTTTTCTTGTGTTAATAGAACAGTGCTGAATGTAATTTAGCACTTATTAAGTATATATTAATAAATATACATATTATCCTATGTCTATAGTTGCCCTGTCAGCGGGGCTTCAGAATATGTAAAAGTCCCTCAATGGGGCCACCTGTTGGCTGTGGGTGGCGACCCATGTCATCTGGGGACAGGATCCTGGTGATTGAGCAGGCCATGGCTCGAGTTCAAAGAGGTCATAGTCTTGCAACACATCACTTTTACAGGCTCTTACCTGGGCTCAATGCACGGTCGGAGAGGTCCAATCCAATCAATCGGCTGGTCAGGTCAAGCCCTAACGTCTAATTCCAAATGAACTTCCAAGAAATCAAAAATTAAACTAGAAATATGAAACAAACACTAAAATGAAAGTGAATTCCCATCCCTCAAAAATTTAATTATAGAATATTTCAACTAAAAGAATAGACGTTAGAAGGTGCTGGCTGAGGGTCAATCATCATGTGAAGGAACATGAGCCCAAACATGGCTGCAAATCAAGCTATTTATTCGCTAAAATTTTGGGTAGTGTAATGAACATGCTGACAGATGCTTTGGGTGTCTCACGTGAATGTGTACACTGTTCTGTGTAACCCTGTCCTGTCAAGGCGATCGGGTTTCCCCCTTGACAGGTCCCAATAACAAGCTCTGAGGTGGGTGGAGGGCTCACACAGTGAAAATTAAAAAAAAAACATTACCTCAACAGTAGTATCCCGTGTAATATAAAAACTGGACCCCCACAAGGCTAGCGGCAGTGATGGAATCCTGGTGATTGTCCTTAAGAAATGTGCCCATGAACTCTCCTCTGTCCTCTCTAAACTCTACAACTACTGCCTCTCTGCTTCCTGTTTTCCTGCATGCTGGAAGTCCTCTTCTGTCATTCCTGTATTTAAGAACTATGGTGAACCCTCGGACCCATCCAACTATCACCCTATCAGCCTTCTACCTATTTTCGGGAAGGTGTTTGAGGCCATTAATACTGAAATAGTTCAGCATCTTAGTGCCCATAAACTCTTCTCCGACAGGCAGTTTGGCTTCCGCTTTGCCAGGTCCACGGCCAATATGCTAATGACCATTATGGAGTACATGTTTTAGTCCCTCAAGGAGTCCGGCAAAGCTCATGCTGTTGCTCTGGACATCTCTAAGGCTTTTGACAGGGTTTGGCACGCTGGCCTTCTATGCAAGCTATGGGGTTACGGTATTACCAGACGATTGCATGATCTGATCCAATCTTTCCTACATAACCGCATAATTGAAGGTCATCCTGAATGGGCATGCCTCCACACCCTACTGTACAAACACTGGTGTTCCTCAGGGCTCTATCCTATGCTCGACGATCTTCCTTATTTTCATAAATGACCTCCCAGATGAGAACATGAGCCAGGTAGGCATCTATGTAGAAGATACCACAATTTACTCCCACATTAGTAAGAATCCAGGCGTGACGGACAAACATAATCTTGCTGCTGATCTTGAGAGGGATCTACACTCTGTGCTGAATTGAGGTAAGAAGTGGTTTGTAAATTTCAATGCGTCTAAGACCAAGCTGCTGTCTGTCAATCATCACAGGCAACCTCTCCTGTCTTCCATAAGCATGGACCAAGCGAGTCTCCGCAAATGCAATACACTGCGCCTTCTCAATATTAACTTCTTCTCTGATCTCAAGTGGAACCACTACATTGAGTCAATAGCGAAATCCATTGCTAGGAAGGTTGGGTCACTATGTCAGCCCAGGAAGATTTTCCCACCTGAAACTATCCTGCATATATACAAATCAACCATTTGTCCTTGCATGGAGTACTGCTGCCATATATGGTCAGGTGCCCCTGCTGTTCATCTCCGTGTTTTTGACAGGCTCCAAAGGAGAATCAGTAATGTGATAGGTACCAACTTGGCGGCTTGACTACAGCCACTTTCCCACCAACAAGATGTGGCTTCCCTTTGTCTGTTCTATAAATACTTCCATGACTTCTGTTCCAACAAGCTTGAGTCACTGGTACCTCCGCAACAGGTGTTTACTCGTGCAACCAGACTGGCAACTGGGTCTCACCCATTCACGGATCAACCAAATGCAGACGACAGTTCTACTCCTGCAGCTTCTTTTCCCGCACTTCACGCCTATGGAACTCACTTCCTTATTCTTGCTTTCCTGACAGCTACAACCTCCAGGAATTTAAATGCAAGGTCAATTCTCATCTCTTAACTACTTGACCCTACTTCTTTCCACACTGTTCTGTAGATCTCTTTCCTTTCTCTTACCTTCGCAACTGTCATCATTCTCCTCTAATCCTTTTACTCTTATGTAGCCCCCTGCACATCAGTGGTATTCCCACCTTGCTCGGGGTGATATGATTAAAAAAAAAAAGATAGTCGAAGGATATATAAAAAATAAATCTTATGCAAGAGTAGTAGAAGGGATAAATACAAATATTACCCATCAGATAGAAAAGTACAATGAACTCATAGAAAAAACTAATACATTTAGAACCGAACGAATGGCCAAACTTTCAAAAAAATTAAAAAATATTACACCACCAAAAATTAGAGAAAACAAAAACCAAAGAAGAAATCAACCAAAAATTAACTCCTTCCCAAACCCAAACTTCTCCTCATAAAAACAAGTCCTTTGAAGAACAAAATAAAATATATAACTACATCTCCAAAGAAAACAAAATCAACTTAACAAAAATGGGAAATACCTATTAAAAATAAATTTGAACCTTTTGATGAAATGGAGATAGAAAGTTCAAATCAACAAACAGAAGCAAGGAATTCGGAAATTAGTCGCTGATCACCAACAAAACAAGGAAAGAAACAAAATAAAAACAAAAAAGATTACAGGTCTTGATCAAACTCAAAAACCAGAAACTCAAACAATAAAACTACCAGAAAAGATAATCCAAGTACAGGAGAAAAAAAGGAAAAAATTAGAACTAGATGAATGCACTCAACCCCCCCACAAATAATTCTCACTTTACACCAACACCAAAAACAAGAATCCAAATGGAAAAAAAAAAATTTAATGCACTAGAGGAAATGGACATGGATAACAAAAATCATAACACAAAATGATCTATAAAACTAATGACATAGTCATAAAACAGAACAGTAGACATAAAGATAACTTGAACAATAAAGAACAAAACTAATGTCTGTCCAAATTAAAGCCAAACCAAATGACAAACAAAATCCTCCAGTGGAACATCAGGGGTGAAAAGGTTAATCTTGCTGAATTAACACTCTTAATCGACTCATTCCACCCAGCAGTTATATGCCTCCAAGAAACATACAAAAAATCAAATGACACACAACATGATTACATATACAAACAGGGGAATTAAGCTTCTGTTGGCTCATCAATTATAATCAACAACAATATTATTCAAAGTGAACTCATGCTGAGTACAACACTACAAACAGTTGCAGTAACTGTAACACTCAGAAAACCATTAACTATCTGCTCATTATATCTCCCACCTAACGAGAATCTAAGTAAGACACAATTAAACGAACTGATTCAACAACTACCCAAATCCTTTATCTTAATGGGAGATTTTAATAGCCACAATGAAATATGGGGAAATAAAAAGACAAATAGAAGAGTTAAAATAATAGAAAATTTTTAAATGCAAACCACTTATGCCTGTTCAACAATGGGGCATATACATATTTACACCCAGCTACTGGAACATACTCAGCTATTGATTTAACAATATGCGAACCCATTATCTACATGGATTATCATTGGAAAGCATATCACGATACCTGTGGAAGTGACCACTTTCCAATCATACTAGAAAGTCAAGAACTGGAAGAAGACATCAAATTATCTCAATGGAACCTTCAGAAGGCAAACTGGCAAAACTTCAAAAACACTTGTCAAATGAAATTGATCTCAGAAGCTAATATAAAAAGAGAAGAGGATATCATATATTTTACCAACACTCTAAAAACAATTGCAGAACAAAATATCCCCAAAAGTTCACCATCACCAAAATTTAATAACCCCTGGTTCAATAAAGAATGCAAATAAGCTGTCAGAGCCAGACGAGTAGCTCTCAGAAAATTTAAAAACCAACCAACTAGAAATTATAACCAACCTAGAAAATTATAAAAACGATAGAGCTAAAGCACGCAGAACTATTAAAGAAGCCAAACGGACAACATGGCAAGCATACATCAAACTAAATTCAAATACCAAATCAAAAAAAGTATGGGATATGATTAAAAAAATTTCAGGGAAAAACTTCAAACAAGCTTATAAGCATATCATCCATAATAACATTAAAATCACAAGCCAAAATGACATAACTGAAATTTTAGCTGAAAATTTTGCTAAAAATTCCTCTTCAACCAACCGAAAAAAAGAATTTCAAACCATCAAAAATCGCAAAGAAAAACAAAGAATTAACTTTAATTCAGATAACTCTGAAAACCACAATAAAACCTTTACAATGTCCGAATTAGAAGAGTCACTTAAAAACACGCATAACTCAACTGTTGGACCAGATGAAATCCACTATACTTTACTAAAGGAATTGCCTAGAAAATCAAAAGAATACTTACTTGAAATATATAACAGTATCTGGACAAATAAAAAATTTCCAAATGTAGGGAGACAAACTACAATAGTACCCATACCCAAATCTGCAAAAGACCTCACAGACGCAACAAATTACTGTCCCATTGCACTCACGAGCTGTATATGTAAGACTCTTTAGAGAATGATTAATAAAAGATTAATCTGGTATTTAGAAACCAATAATCTAATTACCAAACACCAAGCAGGTTTTAGAGAAAATAGGAGCCCCATCGACCACATTATAAAGCTGGAAACTTATATATGAGAAGCTTTTATCCAAAAATAACATATTGTAACCGTATTTTTTGATTTAGTAAAAGCTTATAATGCAACATGGAAATTCAGAATACTAAAAGATTTAAAAGAACTAGGTCTAATAGGAAGGATGCCAATATTCATTAAAAATTATATGAGCAATAGGAGTTTTTGAGTAAAATTCATAAATGTCTTTTCAAACTCCAAAAAACAAGAAATGGAGTCCCACAAGGAGGCAGATTATCAGTTACACTGTTTAATATAAAAATTAATAATATAGTCAAAAATATTAATACCGAAACGGAATGTGCCATGTATGTGGATGACCTCATGATAAGTTTCAAGGCCAAATGCATAAACATTATAGAACGACACCTGCAAATATGCCTAAACAAAATAAATGACTGGGCCACTATAAATGGCTTCAACTTCTCACAAACAAAAACAAAATGCATTCACTTTTGTCAAAAAAGGAAAATGCACCACGATCCTGAACTCAAACTTGGCAATAACAAATTAACAGTAACAGACCAATACAAATATCTTTGAGTCATATATGATAAAAAAACTCACCTTCATACCTCATATAAAAAAAAAAAAATGTAATCAAAGAATGCAACTATTGAGAACCATAGCCCATACAAATTGGGGAGCTGATCGCAAGACCCTTTTAAAGCTCTACCAATCACTCATAAGATCTAAAATTGACTACGGTTGTTTCGTCTACAGTGCATCTAGAAAGTCCTACATCAAGGAACTTGACACAATACATCATCAAGGACTCAGACTAGCACTAGGAGCTTTTACCACCACGCCCATAGAAAGCCTATATGCAGAGGCAAACGAACCATCACTAACAATGAGACGAGAAAAACTTGCTCTCCAATATTACACAAAATTAGCATCCCATACCTCAAACTCTACATATCAGTGTGTTTTTCATCTCAAACACAAAAATTTATCCAGTAAAAAAGAAAAGGCGATTAAGCCATTTAGACTACGTATGGAACAAATAAAAGATGAAGCCAAAGTGAACATTGCTTCAATACACAAAGCTATCAGACTAAACCACCCACCTTGGCTGTCCTTAATTTCAGAAAACCCACACTGGCAAATAAATCTACATATAGTATTACTAAACCTCTCCAAACACCTCAAAACCAGCGCAATCAAATCTACTTATATGGAAGAAATATATGACATCCACCAAGAGTACCCAAACAATGAACATATCTATACCAATGGCTCTAAAATCAATGAAAAGTTTGGATGTTCAGCTATACTAAAAAACAAAACTATCTCAAAATGCCTACCTGATAAATCTTCAGCACTGAAGCCACAGCAATACACCTGGCCCTAAATATCATAACGGCTGACAAAGTAAATAAATTCATCATTTTCGCTGACTCTCTATCAGTATTAACATCAGTGAAAAGAAAGAATGCAAACAATCCATAAATAACTAATCTATTAAACAGAATCAACAATATCAGCCAAAAAAAAAACACATCTTATGTTGGATTCCCAGTCATATTGGCATCCATGGAAATATAAAAGCCGACACTGCAGCAAAAAAAATCACTAAGCGTGAAAAACTCTAAATTAAAAGTTCCGTATACTAATTTCAAACCAATCATAAATTCATACATTAAAAACAAATGGCAGCTACAATGGAACGTACACAAAAAAAAAACAAATTGCAAGAAATCAAACCCATTCTTGGAAAATGGAGCCCCAATTTCAAACTAACCCGAAAAGAAGAGATGATCATTACAAGAACAAAGATTGGCCACACAAACATCACCCACTCATTTCTACTGAAGGAAGAAAACCCTCCTGAGTGTATAACATGTCAAAAGGCATACACAGTAAAACATTTTCTAATAGACTGCACTGCCTTTGCCTCCACCCAACAAAAATATTAGAATTCAAAGAATATAAGAGAATTTTTCAAAAAAACAGATGAAAAAGTCATATTGAACTATTTGAAAGTAGTCAATCTCTTTTCAAAAATATAAACCTATATATATATATATATATATATATTAAAATAAAAGAAATGCTCTGCCCATTTAAAGAAAATAGTCACCATAGAAATAAATAACCAAGACTGACATGCTGAAAAAATCAAAAGAAATTTATTTCTCCATGGTACTCAAAAGAAAAAAGTATTACCAGCCACAAACTTATAAACAACAATAAATTTTTGAAAGAAAAGGTATTACCAGCAATAAATAAAATTTAGTTGGCAATAAATGACCCACCAGGTTGATATGCCATAAAACAAAACAAACAACCAATCAACCAACTATGTCTATAACTCTACTCAGTTTCATACTTTATGCAATTTTCAGGTGCATATTATGAACTATTTCTAGATCTGATTAATTTAGTTAACCAAATTAAAAGATACATTTAATAAATTAAAAAATGGCATTTCCAGATTTATAATTTATAATGAACATGAACAATGTGAGAATCAAAAATAATTTAAATCTAGAAATGGTTAGTTTATAATATGCACCTGATGATTGCATAGTGCATGAAACTTTGCATCATTCTATAGATGTAGGTATGTATATTAATATATATTACAGCTACAAGTAGATTACAGACTTAAAATAACCTAGCGCTATTTAGATACAAGATTAATTTTACAAAGTGACAGGCTTTATTTATTGTTATTGAATAATAGCTTTTCCATCCCAACAACTTTTTATCAGTAATTTTAATGATTTTATTCTGTGTAACTCTTTCTGCCACTCTGATCTGTGAGCAAAGTATATATAAATATTCCATTTTTAATCTTGATTTTTTTTTTATTAAAAAATAATTAAACATGACATTTGTGTGTTGTTTGTAACCTTTGCATTCATTTCTAACCACTAGCAACATTTCTTGCCTTATTTTTAATGCAAGAAGTTGCTAAAACAAATTCTAGATAAAAAAAAATCTTAAAATTTGTTACTTAATCAGCAAATTTCTATCTTACTACCTGAAATATTTACTTTCTTAGTGCAAAAAGTGACTAAAAATAAGAGAAGTTGTGGTAATACACATCTGGCAGTGATAAAAGCATAAATCTTACCTGAATGTGCTTTGCTCAGGTGCAGTCAATGTTAATATACAATTGTCATTATTATTTAATCTCCACCTCATTGCCATTACTACCAAAATTTGTTGTGTAACTGTAAAGATTTGTGAATAAAAGGTTTGATATGTTTAATACATCCTAGAAGGTCAGTAATAACTGAATGGTACCCATCAATAATGGTATAGGCAAGATGAAAAAAGTACAATCTACTTCCATAGTACAAAATGAGGCATTACTTACAAGACCATGAAGATGATTTTGAACTCTGAAAAGAGCATCTTCAATCCAGTTATGACTGCAATTCTCCATTTTTGGTTTAATCTAACTCTTGTAAAGTCAGAGCATGACAAGTTAGATATTTCTTGAGCTGACCATTTTTCCAATATCTTTGGTTATAGATTGGTTATAAGAGTTCCATTTGAAGTTTGTAGGAAAGTCTGAAACCCAAGAACTTCATTGAGAGTATAATCAATTTTTCTTGCATTGTTACATTTGATTTTTTTTTTCCTTAGGCAATGTAGAGTCTCCTTGAGAATTATTAAAATGCTTCCTTTGAGAAAAAAAAATCTTTCATAACACTTTATCTATATCATCATTTTTTTTTCTGTGCAGCTAGCAATATGTTCCCAGATTGTAAAACCTGCAACACCTGTATCTTTTCAATACTTGGGCACCAGACATTTCCATGACTACAGAAACTGTGGACCATCATTACAACACTTCATTGCCAAGAATTTATCACAATGCCAAAATGCCTCTGTAAGTTGATTCAGCAGTCTTATCCTTTTTTACTTTGTATCAATGTTTTTATTGCTTCACTTGACATTTTCCTTATGAAATAACAAAAAAAATATCTTGGATACCGTAAAAGTAAATATTTTTATTGTACGTAACTACAGAAACATTAAAGTCTTAATACATAATAGATAATTATTTTTTTTTTTTTAACTATTTCTTTCATCATATCATTCAATGATTGTTAACAAATACACAAATGCTTTTCTTTTAATTCCTGTCTGCACTGCTTGCTGATGATGATCAAAGAATAATAGACAGAAAATTTGGAAGTAAAAAAAAATAATCAAAATTAAAATGAAGGAAATATTAGTTGAACAATGAATATTTGACAATACAATAAAATCAAGATAACATTATATAATGCTACAATGGTGCCAGTATAGTATGCAGCCTACCCAGCTTGAAAGTGTCCTACTTCAGTAAAAGTATATTTATAGGTATAAGTATTAGGCTATTTATTGAAACTAATTATTTACCCTAACTCTTATCAGATACTTATAATACCTCCTCATAATACACTTTTTAAGGTAGGCCACAGACTATACCAGTGACAGAATTTCATAGGCCACATTCTATACTGGCACTTCTAAAATTATAATAATGTTTATGAAAAATGAATAACAAAGTGGAAAAATTCTGTATAATGTATTTCATCTACTAGAAATCATGTTTATCAGAAATCCAGAACATAATCTTTAACTTTTACCATGATGTAGGCAACTTTGTTTGAACAAAAAAGTTTTCCTGCTATTATGTAGCAGTTCCAAAAGCAACACTCAAGTCATCTTATTTTTGTCTCTATTTTGTGACATTGTTGTCAGTACAAGGTAACCAAATATCATTTTTACAAGAGGAATTTCATCAGTTTACATGCAAGATATAATCTATATAAATAAAACTGAAAATGTGTGTCAGTGTGTATCCTCACTGATTTCTATTAACATACACTTCCACATTTATCATTCAATTTGTTTCAGAACTTACACACCCCTTGCAAATTTATTATTCTACACAACAAAGAAAAGAAATTGTGTAGCTCTTAAGTTTAATCTTTGTTTTAATTTCTTATTTTCACAGTAACTTTTACATGGAGGATAACTCTTTCAAAAAATACAAGAGTTATCTCCCGTATTTAATATCTGCTGATGTGGGTCATAGAAAAAAAAATTAAAAGTAGACTTATACTCTTCCCATCCCATGCAACGCTGGTTACTTACTGCTAGTAGTATATACATTTTCTAGGTTTTTGCTTAGTATTGAGCACTTCACTAACAACAAGGTCATTTACTAGATTTTAGACTCTTAAGTCCCAACAGTTGAAACTTTTTTTAATAATCTGTATTGCTATCCATGTCTCACAAAACGTTTTTATTACCAACATTAGTAACCACACATAGCGCAATCAGTGCTTAGATTTATTAATTTTTTTGATGGCTTATCAGCCCTTCACTGCTTAAAGCCAAAGCATATTTTGGATTGTAAGAACTTTTTTTTCTATAGTGAACAATTAACAACTTTTGAAAATAACAATGATGTTTTTCAGATACAAGTTCTACTATTTAACCCAAAGCTGTTGGGAGGAAATGAATTCATATCTTTTCTCAAAATCAGCCATACATAAGTAATAATATTAAAAATGATAAAAGTGTTTGAGTACATTTCAGTACTCACACATTTTTATCATTTTTAATATTATTATTAATATCAATTTTACTGCAATTACTAAAAAGCATCTATTTTATCAATTCTGTCTTCTACTTTCAGCAGAGTTTCTGTAACTGCCTCTATTTAAGTATAGTTATGTTTGTTAATGTGGTTGGAAAAGAATTAGCATTTCAAGACTAACAATACACAGTATCACAGCATTTATTTTACAAGTTCATATTTTAACAATAAAAATGAAGCAAACCATATTGGTATTTATGTGAGCAACATATTGTGCAAGTTTCAGCTTATATCTTACCTGATTAGAATATTGATAACTTGTTTTTGATGTGTCGGGTTTTAAGTTTTAATTGTAAATTTGTTATTGTTTGTATTTATAAATATAGCCGACAGGAACATAATTTGATTCACACAATATCTGGTATTTTTTAATTATTCTATTAAGTGTCAATATGAACTCCTTAATATTCTATAACACTCGTTAGTTCATTTATTTTGTTAACCATTTTATTGTTGCAAGCTCTTATTGTTTCACAAAGATCTTCTTTGATTGAATATTGTTTTCCATTGTCATATAAATCTCTTTTAATGATTGACCACAGATTTTCTACTGGATTAACCCAATTCACTTTCATTGAAAACTTTTTTGGCAAGGTGGGCATTAGTCAGCTTTGCAGAGTGTGAAAGAGCATTGTCTTGCATGAATGTGTACTTTAGCTTAAAGTTTCTTGATTATATCTGTACTAACCGAAAAATATCTGGTCTAAGAACTTACAATAATGTTCTACCTTTATCTTAGCATTGAGCATCAGCTTGGAAGTGACCAATAATTTTACTTCAGACTATACTAACCCAAAACATTGACTTCTATAGTACCAAACAGTTCACCTAGCTGTCAAATTCATCATGTGTTACTTTAGAGTCATTACTAAGAATTACTGTTGTCAAATCATTTTTTGTTTTTCTTTAACCTGTTTACTTTAAATGTAATAGGTCAGTTGATTTAGCCAATGTTCTTAATATTCTGCATCTTTTGTCTCTGTTTACATTCTTAGCAGCAGCAGCAAATATTATATTCCACATGTCAATCCTCATTCCTTATTTATTACCCTTTTAATTTTTCTCAATTCTCTGTGACCTTAAAACCATTTTTTTTTCTTGTTCTTGCTAGTGTTTTTAATTTCTTGGCTGATTTTTCTGATATCTGTTAAACTTTTTCACAATTTTCAGCATAGTGTTCCAATCATCCAATAACTTTATAATTGTAAGAAAGTATTCCAGACTTGTATCCCAAATACCAATTAGGGATATCTTGTTTTTTGTTATACCTTTTATGTCTTTCTTATGATCTACGACAATCTGCTACATCTGAAATTCGAAATCAGCCGTATATAAGTATTTGAACTTTTTTTTTTTATTTATCGATAATTAAATATACTATTATGTATATTTCCAATATAATCAACAACCCTTCAGCTTCATAATAAAATCTCTCATCACCATATGTTATTGTAAATATTTATAATAAAAACACTTTATAAGTTGAAATTCATGTTATATTTATCTTATATATAACCTGAAATTTTTCCCAATATCAATATGTTAAAACCAATTTTATTATGAAAACATTAACTTGTGTAAACAGTTGGATCTGAAACCATGCATTCTCTCTTTCTGTATGCTATGTCCTTCCTGAACATGAGTGATCATGGCTCTCACAACTTCCTGTCTTTTATTGATCTTAGTAACTTTTACTCTTTTATCACTCCTATTTGTCTTTGTGTGGTCCTTGTTCTGCCATTCATTTACTCAGTTTCCTTCTGCTTCTGTTGCCTTCAATATGCCTTGTGGATGTTAAATTCTTCAAGCCTTTTTTCCTCCTTGTGTCCCTCAAATTTCATCTCTCTCTTTATAGTTCCTATTCTAATTAAAAACTTCATTTCTCGCATAAACTGTTATAGTGGGGAGACCCTCTTTTGAAGGGTAGTTGTATATTGTTGCAGATTAACGGAATTTGGCCTCGTTGTAGATAGCCCACTATAAGTCATTAAATTAAAAGATTATAATTCAAGAAAAGCAAATTGAGTTGAGAAATAACATTTTATATACACTCATATCAAGGTTTTTACCATTCAAGTAATCCTTTAAATATGGGTCCAACGGACGTTAAAATGTTCATGGCAATTAAATGCTGAAAAGAGAATTAATGCTTAGGAATGTGGGAGCGTTGTAAGTAAGGAATGTCTTTGATGTATTCGCTCCTTAGGTCAGTAAGTAGTTTTGAGACAGCGAAGAAGGAAAAGATAGGGAAGGGAGGTGAGCATAGTAAGCCACTTGACTTGGTCAAGGGGGATACTAATTACTCTTGTCTCTCTCGAGTCTGTCTGGTTCGGTCTATCTGGCGATGCCTTCTGTATTGGCTTTTTATATCTTCTTTTTGGATCGCAGCAGATCATTTGGGAATTCACATCCGTATTTGATTCTGGGCTTCCCATTGGCCGATAAATAAAATTCATGTAGGCTCGCAAACTGGAATTTAATATTTAATTAACTTTTAGTTTTCAACCGGAACATCTGCACCAATCTGGCTGTGCACCGACTAGTTTTGGTCATTTGCTTTTTGGTCGTGAGAGTGCAAACATCCGGTCCATCGCTTTGCTTGGTTGGTATCACCACACTGTCCATGGTCTTATGTTCATTTATTGATAAAGAACCACTTCTCTGTCACTTTAAATCTCTTCATTTGTAAGAAAATTGTCCAGTATTTACTGTAGTTTAGAAGATTAAATATTACATAGCAATCCAGCATGCTTTTCTTTGTTTCTAAGATGTTTTTGGTCCCTTAATATTCAGTTTCTGAAAGGCAACTTTCACTATTCGTATGTGCCTTAGGATTTCTGTGTCACATTTTCTATAATCTTTTGCCATACCATCTGCTCCAAATATTCACATTTCTACTCTCAACTATGATTCTTCTCTTGTATACTAACCTATGTCCCCACAAAATCTTTGGTTAGAACAACAGCTTCCTCTATTTGTATGTTTTCTGTTTGGCTGTTTATGCTCTTCTGTTCATTGCGATCGACCATCTTAATTTTCACTCTCACTAATAAAATCTCTTTTTTTGACTCACTATTGTCATGAGTCATCATTTTTTTTTTTTTTTTTTTTTTTTTTTGTGGTCATAAATCAAGTGTCATATCTGGGTATTTTTTTCTGTTTTTTAATCTAAAATTAACTTCTTTTTTTTTTTTAATTTACTCTTATATGCATAAATTATTATTGAAAGTGTACCTTGCAATCTGCTTTAAATGTATTTATTGTGAAACTAATTTATGCCCACAGTTAACATTTTAGCATTTTAAAATATCCTTATCACTTAGCAGTTAACTCTGACTAGCATCAGCTTGGCTTCTTCTTCACAGTCTGGCTGTGTGTGAACTAAAGCATTTCTGCAATTTACATTTTGATCAGAATTTTTAATAAAGCAGCTGGATGGAAGTGTGTTGTAGTTAATAAGAAATTATAAAATTGAATTAGCAAAGTTCAAATTCAGGACTGCTTATTGTTTTATATTCATGTCCTTTGGGAGGGTGAGGAAAGAAAGGTAATAATCCAACTTTTCCACTACTTTTGACTATGGTTGGTAGTGTGTTCATGGATTCTTCCATGTTATTGATTATATCTAATACAATGCTACCTACCATATGGGGAGATAAGAGACAGCACTAATTCTTTTTTCCGTAACTGACATACCATTAAAGACCAAGATGCTTAATACTTAAGAGCTGGTAAAACCTAGATTTTACTTTTCTGTTTTCAAAAGAATTTTATTCTTTTTCTATTTCTGCAGATATTATCACCAAGATATAATTGGAAAATTAGTCCGAGTATTCGTGCTTATGCCTCTGGAAAAGGAACTTTAAAAGAAGTAAGTCATGAATTCATTATTTTATTTTTGCTCACATTCAGAAGAAATGTTTTAATTTTTTTCATTTATGATGAAAAAAAGATGGCATCTATACAGAACACCCAAAAAACACATAGAAACTTGAATATTGGTAGACATGAATATATATTTGTTTATATTTCTGAGATGAGGTATTTACATTAATTATGGTGTTCAAACTGTTGTCCTCATCTTTATTGTTATGTTCATGCATTTCCGCCATTGTACATTCTGATCTTCTTCAGATGACTGGAAGCCTGAAGGATACATGGCCAAGTGGATAAAAGCATCAGTTGGATCCAGTGACTTGACCCAAAGAGTTGTGAGTTCAATATCTGGTGATAGTAGTGGCAAACAAAAACATAGAGAGTTGAGTTAAATAGAGATAACTAAGACATCTGGAAGTGGCATGACTCATACAACAAGAACAATCTACCCCAGTGATCAAGATGAAGGGTTCAGTTCAAAATTTTAGTCACCTGATGGTTGGAGCGTACAACAGCCAAAACATGAATATGGCAATAAAGATGAGAACAACAGTTTGAACAATGTAAATAATGAATATATATTTCGAAAGAATTAATGGATTTTATTTTTTAATCCAACATTTTTTCATTTTAAACATTACTTTTTGTGGATATCCATATTTGAGCAAGCATTTTGTTTTTTAAATAGTTTTTTTTTTTTTTTTTTTTTTTTGTCTATCGCCTGCACACTTAATTTGAACCTGCATCCCTTTTTGCAAGAAAAATCAAAAGCATGCTTTGACCGTTTGGGTACAGAGCTCTTCACAGTCAAGCAAGCTTCTCTCAATGACAGATCAATGGTTCGTTTCTCCTGAAAAGGGTGATCCAGGTTTGCATTCTTTTCAAAGGGCATATTTTCTTTAAGTTTTCTTGAATGCACAGACCAGTAGCTGAAATAAACATTTGTTTATATTCCTGATATGAGGTACTGTAGCTATTGACACTATTTACATTGTTCAGACTGTTGTCCTCATCTTTAGAAACTCTTTAAGTACAATGACCAAAACATGAATATAAAAATAAAGATGAGGACAATAGTTCAAACCATGAGGGAGTTCACATAATATTCCACCTTTGACCCTATTTTTTTTTTCTTAAGATAGCTAGTCTCTCTCTACAATATGTGTAAGTTCAGGGGTGATCTTATACATATGATTCCTTCAGCATCAAAATCTCTATTATTCTAAGCATTTTTTATTCAGTCTATTCAGACATTGGATTTTTGTAATCAATGTTCTTCTGAGCTACCTTGATCAGTTGACAACTCATTTTGTACTTTTGGGACTTGCTGGGTTGAAACTAGTAATATTGGCTCAGTTAATTATATATGAGTATGTCCTAAATTGAGATTCTAAGAATTTCTTGACTTTATGTGTATCCTGGTCAATTTCACTGACACTGTAATACTCTTGATTTATTTATATCACTCTTGAAGTAAACTGACATGAGAGATGTTAACGAAAATTTAGCTTTTCGTCTTGCTTTAAATATAATGTAATACCTGTTCTTTTATGTGGTCTTATTTTGAATGATCATTTTTATCTTGCAGAAGGATCTGGTTTCCTGTAAACTGGTTTCTTTGTGTGTATAGTTCTCTATTGAGTAATTCTCATGAGGGATAATTTCCAGGTATGACCTTAACTGTCTCACTGTGAAGAGAATTTCAACTGCTACTGAAGCTGACGAGTGATGAGAACTGGCTCGGAGAGTCCTGAGACCAACTCTCTCCCAGCAGAATAGCACTTTATCTTCTGAGCCAATAAACAGAGCCCCTTCAAAGACGAAGCAGAAAATACAATGTTCTAGACTGGTAAAACTTTCTCTGGTAATTCTGCACCACAATATAGGTCATCAGCTATTTTAATCACACTAGCTTCACACAAGAAGTCACCTATGACAACACATGAATTCTTGTAATGCAATTTCAGTACCGAGTATGCCCATGGTATCTTTACAATACTGAATAGAATGGTAGTTCTACTATAATTTATTGATGTTATTTTCTCTTATGTATGTGTCAATCAGTATATATGCAACAGACGTAAAGTCAGTATCTGCTAAGTAATTCTAGTTTCAAATGGTACAAATAACTTTATTCACATTAGGCATCAAAACTGATTTTAGCTTTGCATCCTCACAGACTACTTCAAACACTTTAACTGTACACGTCTTTCCAGATGGAGGTTGGTGGTTCTTAAACTGAAATCTAACATTTATATATTGCAATGTAATGTTGGTATCTTCAATTTAGTAACACCATTACTTCTAAGTCCTCACAAATCTGCTATTGTTGTTGTTGCAGGGATTCATAAAGGCATGCATTTTTTCTTTTGCAAAGTTAACATTGGTCCTATGTTTATTATAATCTGTAGGAGTTTGCTCATTCCATTGTAGCAACATATTGTTCTCTCAAAAACCTCATTGACTTCTAAACTAACTTTTCTGAAAAAACTTCTATCAAAATGCACATGCACACACATATTTAGTTTTTATTTGTTTGAACATCATTTTTAATCGATACTTGTATTTGCGTAGATATTCTATTTTTAATTCTACCAACCTGATTATTTATTTTGTTAGGAAAATGTGTGTCAATCGGCAGGATTCGAACCTGCCACACTCTAACAACATAAAGGAAGCCACCAATTGATCTGGTGCATTTTAGACCACTCAACCAATTCACAATTTTCAATTTTTCATAAATAACCACCTCTGCTCAGAAATGTAATGTAAACAGATAACGTTATGGAAAGTTCCAGAGATCAACAAAATGGAATTAACAACTGACATATTTAATTTTTAATTGGTCTGAACATTATTTTTAATCAATACTCGTGTGTGTGTGTGTGTGTATGGAAACTTATCTTAACCAACGTTTTCCCCTTTGATGGACTTTATCAAGGAAAATGTAAGGATTATATTTTGAAACATGTATTTATAAACAAAAGTAAAAATGTTAGTTTTTCAAAGTCTTTTAATTTAAGAAAGCTCATAAATATACATCATGTTAACTGAATGATCTAGATAAATTATGTGGGATGCTAAGTGACATAATTTAATGTCTAATAAACAAAAGTGAGTAAAGGTTTTTGTTTTTTAGATAATGTAATTAATATATTGTTTTAGTTTGGGATTAATTTGTATTATATATTTTAAATAATGGAATGAAATAGTTTTTTTTCATCGTAAACTGAATTTTGAAGGCTAAATAAGTCCTCTGAGTAAACAGTATCATGGCTAAGACTAAGAACTACAATTATACCTACTTAGAGCCAAACCCAAAGCAAAAACTAAAATAAAAGGGCTGAAAAAATACAGACATACAGGCAGATAAACAGACACACACACAAGCATCTTGCTTTTTATATATATATATATTATCGATTTTCTGCCCTATTGTAAGAACTGCAACCTTGAAACTTCTGAATATTGTTTCTTATGTCTTTGTTTATGAGTGTATCGTATTTGATTAAAATCGGACCACTCCTTCATAACCCGATTTTTTTGATTATCGATTTTCGATATTTATCAGGGTACCTTGACACAAAACCTAGCTAAGAACACTCGCAGACGCTTATAGTACAACTGTGTAAATTTTCAAGAAAATCGGTTCAGCCATTTCGGAGTCTATAGTTAACGGACACAGACACACACACAATGTTCCATTTATAAATAAGTTTAGACATGGAATCACTTCACTGCCAACATATATAGTCTCAGTAGCAAGTCAGGCATAAATGTGACTGGAAATGAACCTTAAAGAAAACCATTTGTCTTCTGCATGTATTAAAAAGCACATCTTTTACCATTTTAAGACTGGAAGCGTCATCTATTTGGTTAGCTTTAGTAGTTATTTTTGGAATTTGTACATTTTGTTTTCTTCTATGCCCTGGAAGCACATTCTTGTCTTTCAAGCTGCAATTCTTTACTGATCTTAGCTGTCATGTATAATTATTTTTCAGAAACAAATGTTTTATTTTCATTTGCTGAGTGTTTTATCTTACTGATTTTAGATTAGGCAATCCAAACTAAATGTTTTATTTTCATGAATACAGTGACAAGTATACGATATATAAATAACTCCTTGTTGATTCAAGTTAACAATAATTTTAACAGTCAAAATGGCGGACACACCAAGTTACCATGAAGATGTCCTAACCTGGTTAGGTGTGTGTGTGCATTAAATGATAATGTTGTTACAAAACTCAATAACTTTTGGTAAATTCTGGACATCTTGATCTCTGAGAGATGGGAGAGTCCATATAACATAATATCCCACCTATGACATAAAATTAAATGTTCTTTTTCAAGATTATGAAACAGTATCATAAATTAAAATGAAAATTATTTTCAATAACCAGGTTATCTCCTCTTACTCTTAGAAGACAATCACAATAAAAAATAATTAGATAAATTTTAGAGATAGGCACTAAAATCAAAGAAACTTACCTTTGGCGTAATGTCTCAGCACTTTTAAAGATTCAATCGTTTACAAAATTTCAAAATCTAATTTTTTTCTGTTAAATATAGATTACATATATCATTTAGGCTATTAGGAATACGTGCCATGCCTATCCGCTTCCACTTTATTCTTCTTCAATTTCCAGTATTTTCGGGAGAGAGCTGTCTGATTTCAAGGTAGAATCATTAAGGGTAAGGAGGGATTTACTTGCTACTAGAATAATATTAGCTTCTTCTGTGATCTCTACATAGCTTCTAGTGAAATTAATACAGTTTACTAGGAGGTCTCTAAATATAGAGAAATAGAAGTCCATAATATCAAATTTAAGAAATGTAGTTCTAGTTTTATCCACAATATTGTTAAACCAATAGATAGTGTTAGCAGAATCCTTCCAGAGGTTGGGACGGAGGGTGTATTAAAGCTTAGCGATGAAATTTCAATATGAAAATGTACTTTTGAATAAATGTAAAGAAATCATTAATATGTGTCATCACCGTAATTCAAATTTCAATAATTATCTCCTTCTTCCATTTAGTTGTTATTACAATGGTTTATAGAAGCATTGTATTGCTGCACAGGGGTTTCCATCTTTCAGAGCAGTGCTGTTCTTATTCAGTGATCTGTTGGAATAAATGGTGAAAATGATTTATATAAATCATTTTCACCATTTTTTTTGCATGTCACCTGGGAGGAACATTGTCCTTCTGAAGCATGGAAGTTTTTGTGTGGTGATGTGGTGCTTTTATAAACCACTGTAATAACAAAATATATATATATATATATATATATATATATATATATATAGTAAGGAAGTGAAAGAACAGTTAGATTAAAACCCACTGTTACAGCATTTGCTTTTATAGAGCGTGCACAATACAAAGTAGAGCTTAAGATTGTAACTTTATTACAATAGTTTATAAAACATTATCTCACTACACAAATATTTACATGTTTCAGAACAATATTGCTCTTTTTCAGGTGATATCATTTATTTTTAAAATATCACCTAAAGAAGAACAATATTCTGAAACAGGAAAATTTTTGTGTAGTGATGCTTTTATGAACCATTGTAATAACAAAATTACAATATATATATGTGTGTGTGTGTATATATATATATATATATATATATATATATATATTTAGTGTATCGAGGCAGCAAATAATTTTCTAAACATATACTGTTAAATATAAGAGACAATGAATGTCTATTATGTTTAATCATGCGCTGTTCTAAATGTCATATTTTGGCTTTAATTTCAGTTGAAAATAAAGACAAAAATTCTCCAACATTTGGATAATTTTTTAAGTTGTTTAATTATGTTGTTTAACATTTATCAGAGTACAATTAAACAATGTTTCTCAGAAAAGCATCACCATGTAGGTAATATTGGACAGATTTTAGTCAACAATACAATAATCCTCACTCATACACACAGTGAAAAGAAGCTTCAGATATTGGAGGCCATCTAGATTAAATCCAAACAACCCACACTTAATAAAATCACGTTTAAATCTGGTCATAACTCATTACATTGCATTTGAATATATGGTTCTGTTGTCATTTTGCACTATCATGCGGTGTGACGTCATAGATAAAATAAAATCATCGCTGATGGTGGATGTTATTGTGTTACCATCCTTATAACCTCTCTGAAGCTTAGAACCAACTTAATAAAAAAATTATCCAAATGTTGGAAAATTTTTATCTTTATTTTCAACTGAAATTAAAGCCAAAATAAGATGTTTAGAACAGCTCATGATTAAACATAATAGACATTGTCTCTTATATTTAACAGTATATGTTTAGAAAATATATATATTAAAATGTTTATTTATTAAATAAGAAAAACTTACCTGCAGTACTTTGTCAATCATTTTGAATGAAATTTGTACAAAGAGGGATTGCTGCACAAATTCACAATTTTTGTATGTCTGTGTGTGTGTGTGTGTGTCTCTCTCTCTCTCTCTCTCTCTATATATATATATATATATAATTGTGTATTTGGGCAGCAATCCTTTTGTAAGAACAAAAGAAAAATTTTTAAATTTTTTCTTTTGTTCTTATAATAGAAGAGAATTATAAGAGCACAAGAAAATTTGAATAAAAAAACTACAGTAACTTGTGATTTTTAATGAAACTTGTTGTGTGTGTATATATATATATATATATATATATATATATATAATTTGTTTTTTATTTAAACTTAATTTACATTGCAACACAGAAATTTGTATTTCAAGATTTTACCTTGTCATCAGGCAATGTTAACTTATTGTTGTGAAAATGATTTCCATTTGAATGTGCAAAACAATACGCTTGTTATATAAAGAGTTGATATGGATGGGGGTGGAGACAGAAAAACTTATATGTGTGTTTAATTTACCTAATCAAAATTAAACGCGACTTTCAAAATTTTAAAATATAGTTTATATGTTTTGGAAAATACAGGTTTTCTTCTTTCAATCTTAACAGAAAAGTGTCAGTCGAGTGAGCCACTGTCTAGACTACTCTTTTCAGGAGCAATGTATCCATTTTTGTTACAAGATTATTGTCAGCTTTCTCTGTATCTCAGTTTTTTTTTTTAAAAGAAAGGAAACATTTTATATTTTTGATCTGACTTAGAGACTTTTGAGTATGATCATACTATTTTTATTTCTGTTCAGAGTCCATTTTTTTTTTCTAATTTTTTCCTAAACTATTAATTTGTAAACATTTTAATGTCTATTTAATATTAAAATACAAAACAAATTATTTGATATATCTAGGTTAGTGGATATTCTTTTATGAGAAAGTTTTTAACCATATATTAAGGTGAACATTTTACAATATTTACATATAACATGTATTTCATTGTATATTTAATAGATTTTTATTCTTAAGAAGTTTAATAATATATAGTATTTATATAGATGCAAAGGGCATGGGTCGTTTAAAGACTTAGATATTCTTTTTTTTTTTTTTTTTAAATATCAAAAATATTTCAATAGGGATGTTGTATGTCTGTACTTATTATTATTATTATTATTATTAAATGAAGTGTGTTGATAAAATCTTTTTTCCAGTGAATTCTTAGTACTACCAACATAAATCTTTATATTACTGTGGTTTTCCAGAGAAGAAATAGTACATTGTTAAACTATGGATTCTGTAAGGCACCTATTTTCCAAAGGACACTCTAGGGTTTCTATAATTACATTTATTACTGTCTAAATTATTGATTTCAGTTTTTGGATGATTTTTATATTCAATTAGGTTAAAATTTTTATTTCAAATACTATTATGATTTTTCATGATATTTTTTTTTTTCCAGATTATCCATACAACTATAACTTAATTTTAGAGGACTTTTATTGAAAATTTTGCTTAATGGATTATTATTCGGGAAGATTTTATCAACACACTTCTTCATTTAATAATAATTGGTATGGAAATAGAACATGTCTATCGATATATTTTTGGTGTCTAACACATCACTAAGTAAATCCTGGGCCTAACTAATAAAACAACAACTTTTAAGCAAAATTCAACTTCATTCATCAACATAGTCTCCTTTTAGGGTGATACACTGATTCTAATGCTTCTCTAACAATTCCATGCTTTCTTTGTAGAACGATTTGTCTTTGGCCTCAAAATACACCTAAGTTTCTGATATCACTTCTTCATTGGAGCCAAATCTCTTTCCCTGGAGCATTCTTTTGAGGTCTGAAAACAGCCAGTAGTCACTGGGAACCAGACCTGGAGAAGAGGGAAGATGTAGAAGCAATTCATGTAGTTTTGCCATCGTTGCGATCAACTTGTGACACGGTGCGTTGTCTTGGTTAAAGATCACATTTTACTTTTTCGTTTGTGGCCATTTTCTGACAATTTCTTCCTTGAAGCACACTGATAATGCTATATAATATTTGCTGTTGATGGTTCTTCCTTTCTCAAGGTAATCAATGAACAAAATACCTTATGCAACAAAAAATATGGAGTCCAAAACCTTGCCTGCTGATGTTTGAGTTTTTGGTCACTTTGAACAGCTTTCACCTGCTGCTGTTCGCTCAGCTGACTGGTAATTTGACTCCCAAGTGAAGTGGTGGATTCATGTTTCATTGTCACATATTTACACAAAAAAACCTTGTTGCCTTGAAACAGTTACAAACAATGGTCTGAATCGCTGACACGTTGTTGTTTCCAATCAACTGTGAGCAAACATGGCATCCATTTTGAGCACAGCTTTCTCATTGACAAATGTTTGTACAAAATGGTGAGTACACCACTTTCTGATACATTCAACTCCTCTGATATCTCATGCAACTTCAATATATGTTTGGCTGAAACGAGTTAGTTTTTTTTTTTTTTTTTTTTTTTCCAGGACAGCTGCCAATTTTGTGCAATCTGAGCGTTCAGCATCATTTGTGTCTGCACAGCCGCGTTTAAAGTCAGTATACAACCTCTTAACTGTTGTTTCCAACAGAGCAGAGTCCAAACAACACTTACCAAGCCATTACTTTGATTGACAACTATTTTTCCAATCAGAAAGCAATGTTTTATCAACACATGAAATTCAGATTTTTCCATTGTTTTGAAAATTACAAAAAGTAACTTCATTTAAATAACTGTAATTTGTAAACTAATAATCCGATTGGGCCCAAATTTTATTACATGCTATTTCAAGGTTAGTACTTCATAAAAATCATATGAATTTTTTTGTTAGTTGCATCATCTATATGGGACTTATTGAGTGATATGTTAACAGAAACAAGTAAAACTACAATAAAATGGAAAATTTTAAAATAAGCTAGAATATGTAAGTCTTTAAACAAATCATCCTCCTTGTGTCTATATGAAAAACTGTATATTAAATTTCTTAAGAATAAAAATCTATTAAATAAACATAATGAAATATATGTCATATGTAAGCATTGTCAAATGTTCACCTTAGAATATGGCTAAAATATTCTTCATAAAAGAATATACATTAACTTTCATATATCTGATTGTTTTGTATTATGATATTCATTAAATAGACATTAAAAATTTTACAAATTAAGAGTTTAGGAAAAAAAATGGACTCTGAATAGAAATAAAAATAGTATAATCATAATCAACAAAAATATAAAGTGTTTTCTTTCTTTACACTATTTACATTATTCGGACTATTGTCCTCAACTTGGTTACCATTTGTATGACATTTTGGCCATTGTATGCTCCAGGTGTTAAGAATGTTGAAATAAATCCTTTCTTACAATCTCTTTGCACAAGGAATGAGAATGATATATTCTCATTCTTTGTGTAAATGAGTTATCTCCCTCTAACCAGACTCTCTAAGTTACTTGTAGCCTGGTATTGAACTCACAACTCTTTAGAACTAACCAATATCTATATCCACTAGGCCATGTGTCCTTAAGGACAAGAACAACTGAATTTCTGGGACTTATGAACCTAATGTTCAGTTACCATTTTTTACCAGAGTTCATATTGCAATTTTTGATGTTAATGGTTTTCTCTGGTATTTTTCTATGTTAACAGTTTTCTCTAGTATTTTTTACCAGAGCTCATATTACAATTTTTGGCACTAATGATTATTTTTGACACTCAGTATTACTGGTTCCCATATTGTATTCATCTCTATGCTTGGTTGGCTTAGGAGATTTTTGTAGCCTAGCATATGTGCTGATTCCTTAAGTTTACATAGTTTAGTTTCCAGTGGCATTCTCTATGTATTGTTTTAACTTCATCCCAAAGAGGGCGGTGATTCCCTTTCTCCCTCCATATGTGCTCAGCTATCCCTGATTTTTCTATCTCCCTTTGTGTTACAGACTTGTGATGTTCTTGTAGCTTTGCCTTAAGTGGGTGACTGGTTTCTCCTCTATATTGCTTTCCACAGCGACATGTGTACACACAGTCCTTAGTTATGTCCTTCTCTGTTGGGGGTCTTACTTGGGAGAGGTATCTGCGAAGTGTAGAACCATTTCTGAAGTTCATCCTGATGTTACATGGACCACAGATCCTTTGTATTTTTTCCAATGACCCCTTTACGTCGGGTAGACAGACCGAGGCTGTTTTCTGAGAGTTGTTATCCTCTTGCATCCTCCTTTTCATGTTTTCTTTCTTTCTTTTTTGTTTTTAAAAAATACCAAGATACAGAGAAAACTAAGACAATGTCACAAAAATGGATACATTGCTCCGGAAGATAGTAGTCTAGATGGTGGTTCAATTGACTGACACTTTCCTGTTAAGATTGAAAGAGAAAAACCTGTATATCCCAAAACATATAACCTAAATTTTCAAATATTAAAAGTTGAGCTTGATTCTGATTAAATTTTTTCTGTCTTCCCCCATCCATATCAATTCTTTAAATAACAAGCATAATGTTTTATGCATTCAAATATAAATCATTTTCACAACAATGAGTTAACATTGCCTGATGACAAGGTAAAATCTTGAAATGACATAGAAATTTCCACGTAGCAATGTAAATTAAATTAATTTTAAATCAAAAATTAATTTAATTATATTATGCTCAATGATATATGTTGTGTGTGTGTATATATATATTTTTTTTTCTTTTGTTTTTTATTTAGCCTGTTACCTGGAAATCTTTCTTCATAACGGCTGGCATTGGTGGTTTCATTCTGCTCATTCTTTTCTATATAAAGCAAGAAAGAGAGTTAAGTAAGCATCACGTGTTTTTCTTTCAGTTGTTTTTTTGTTTGTTTTTTTTTTCTTTTAGAATCAATATTTAAATATTAATTTCTCATGTGACTTGTAATCATTTTTCTTGCTCTTTCAGTGCTTAATTTTTACATGTTAGAAATTGAAATTACTCTTGAATTATGACCAGATAACTTTCTATTTAGTGAATTTTATTTTGTTTTCTCATTGGCAACATGTATTTTAGGACAAAGTTTGCTGTTAGAGAATTTCCACAGATTGTTTCATGAAGAGTTTTCTCTAGAAAACAGCAAAAAGATTGCTCAATACTCTATGGCTGCAGTAAAAAAAAAATAATACTTTAAGTCCTATTATGCTGCCATTTATTTGAAAATTACTGCAATAGAATGCAGTGAATAAAATAATTTTGGTAAAATTATTTATTCATACAATACTGTGATCATGACAAGGAGGTTAAAAGGAAGTCATAATTAAATAATTTTAGTTTTTCTAAAAAGAAAAAGATTCTACTAAAATATCAATTTGCGGTTACTATTCAAAATGTCTCCTGAGTGCATGTAAATAACGTTAAACTTTTTAAATGTTTGCCATGCAAAGCTTCTGAAATTTGTTCATATCTTTCATTTCAATGTTTTTCTTTTATGTTAAAGACTTTTAGCAGTTTACCATTTTTCTTTGTAATAAATTGTTGAATATTATGATGAATGGCTGTAGACTGAATGTCTGCTACCCAGAATTATTCTTCAAGGTGTTACAGTTTTTATTTTCTGTCAATATTTGTAACTTTCTGTGTATAATTTTTATAGGTAAGAGGACACCTGACTCCAAACATAATTGTTAAAAATGTATAAAATCTTATAGAGGTTTGTTGTAATTTTTTTAGAATTAGCCCAAGAAAGAAGCAAATTTCTTGGTAAAGCTGCATTAGGTGGTCCGTGGACACTTGTGGACCACAATAATCAACCAAGATCCAACAAAGACTTTTTTGGACAATGGGTCCTCCTCTATTTTGGTTTTACCCACTGTCCTGATATCTGTCCAGATGAAATTGAGAAAATGATTAAAGTTGTTGACTCCTTAGGTAAGTCAAAAGTTTTCAGAAATTTAATTTTGCTCTCTCACTCATAACTTTAAATACAAGATTATCTTGAATTAATAAAACTGATTTTATCCCAATAATCATTTTACTTCAATTATGTTTCAATCCTGTTGTGTATCAAACATTACTGCATCAGGTCAACATAAAAATGTTAAGCATTTTGGAATTATCTTATATAAATTCATAGTATCATTGTTTAGTTATCAGAATAGTTTCCCATGACTTTCCAGCTAAAAATGGTTTAATGACCAAAAAGAATTATTTTGATGTCTTGAATTTGGTGGGACCACTTAGAAGCATGATTTATGGAGCCACTAAACAAGTGATAGTCTAAAGGTAACAATTCTGAGGAATAAACTGAATGTTGAAGAACTTCCTGTTTCATTTTCTGAGAATTTCTTAAAACTTCTATTGACTGATTACCCAAGTAATAAAAAGCTGGATATACTGTTATGATTCCTATAACATTTTTCAAAAGATGCTACTGGGAACTTTTGCATGAGCATGGGGTGCTAAAAATCTCTTGGCTTAAACCAAGGAAGTTTTTTTTTAAATTTGATGTTT
Source organism: Ascarosepion bandense (assembly GCA_037127315.1). Taxonomy (NCBI): domain Eukaryota; kingdom Metazoa; phylum Mollusca; class Cephalopoda; order Sepiida; family Sepiidae; genus Ascarosepion; species Ascarosepion bandense. The sequence goes on from JBBBDQ010002492.1 coordinate 1,568,865, forward strand.
GGCCAGATCTTGGAAAAAGGGTTCATATATCAAATGTTAAGATAAATGCTGCAAGGTAAATGTGATTGAGCTGAAAAATTCATAGGTTGACTATGTAGGAATGATACGAGAGCCATAAAATCTTGCAACTCTTATTAATAACTACATTGTTTCTTTCCAGATCAACTGATATCTGACTGTTCAAAAAAAATTTCAAAAATAACTTGTAGTGACTTCTTTTAAAAAATAACAAAATTTGGCATTGTGGTGTTATAAATTACCTGCAAAATGGAGTTTAGCCTTCATGGACATTCAGGGCTGGTATGGTGGCTACATTAGGAAATGACACTCCAGCTTTATCAAAAATGGAAAAGTGGTTAGCTGAATTTAAGAGAGGAAGGGAGTCTAAAGATGATCCAAGGTCTGGCTGTCCTGCAACTGCCACTACCAAGAAAAATATTGATCATGACCACCACATGGTGATGGGTGACAGCTGATTGGCTACAAATCAAATAGCCAATGCTAAATCAAATAGCATATCAGGTAAGAGAGTTGAGAATATTTGGCATAATGAATTTGGCAAAACAAAGATGGGGCCATGTCTTCTGACACCTGCCAGGCTGATCACATTACAAGAAAATATGTTTGAGGCAAATTCAACTGGTTTCTTTGAATGTTTTCTCAACTCAGGATCACTTTGAGCTAAAGACAGAGACAATCCATGAAGTGGAAAGACTCCCTCCTCACCAGGTTGTTTCATCTGCAGTAAAAGTGATGGCCTTAGTTTTTTGGAATGCAAAAGTCATTGTGTTTATTGACTATCTTCAAAAAGGGCCACACCATCAATGGAGAATAATAATCTGCTGATGTTACAAAATGGCTATAAAGACCAAAAGCCCAGGAAAATTGACAGAAGAGGTCTTGTTTCATCAGAACAATGCTCCAGCACACAAAATCTTGGTTTCAATAGCTGCTGTGCATGACTGTGGCTTTAAACTGGTTGATCACCCACTCTATTCTCCTGATTTGGCCTCCATCTGTTCCCCAACATTAAAAAATGCTTGGCTGCAAACCAGCATCACAAGGATAATGGCATCAAATCTGCTGTTGATAACTTTTTTGGCCAACAGGATGAAAGTTTCTTCACCAATAGGATCCAAGCACTCCAACACCAATGGAAGAAGTGTGTAGACCATGTTGGGAAATAAACCTCATTTGGTCACATTCTATGAGAGTATCTTGGTCAGCTTATTAACTTTTCAGCCAACCCTCTTATTTATCATGTGCAGGTTACTTCTCTCTTGAAGTAGTTTGTAATCTTACCTCATAAAATACAGTAAACTTAATAACTAATAAGGTATTTTCTCTCTCAATCAAAAATATCAAGTCTGCCTTCTGTTATTATCAGAATGTCATTATGTCTTAAGTAACTTAATTCTACATGTTCGTTATTTTTTTTTTTACTGTTGATATCTTGTAGATTCTTATTTAATTATTTTTAAAAAATGACTTAATACAGTCACAGGACCAAAGAAAAGATCTGATACTGATTTGAATTTGTTCTTTCTCACTATAAGCAGTGTTAAATGATTATGTTTAAGGTTTTTAATTTAGAATTCCCTAAAAGTGTGGAAAGAAATGCCACTTAGAAACACAAAATAAGAGTAATCCATTAAAAAAAGTTGTTTGCTTGCTAATTTATATTGGAAACAGACTCAGCTTTTAAAATAAGCATTAAGCTTCTTCTAGGAGGCAAAATGTACCATATTTCATGGCTTATAAAATGCTCCGATGCAAATCCAAATCCTCAAATTTTGAAGGAAGAAATCAGAAAAATAAATATTTTCCTCAAACATCATAACTCTCCCAACTTCCATGATATCCTGAATAGCATATTTCAGCCAGAAAGGCTGACTAATCATGACAACTTCATCACAGACCGAGATGAAGTACCAAATTTTTGGTATAGAATGTAATAATTAGAAGAGAAGTTTAAATATTATCACCAACCTTCGATTTATAGGATATGGGGGGGTTTGGGGGGATATTTTATAGTAAACAAAATGCATCTTATAAGGAGCCTTGAATTAGTTTCCTAGTTCCACTAAGTGTTTGGTTGATGGTGCTTTTGAAGTAGAACTTCCCAGAAGAGATCGATTTTAATTGAAGGGAAAGTGTCTTCATTTTGCCAATAAATCATAAAAATTAATAACTTTTTCCTTGGTTTCTTCTATCATTTCTAAACTAGATCTCTACAAGGCATTTGGATTTGATGGAACCCCTGCAGTTATCCTAAAGAAATGTGCTCTTGAACTGGTTCCTGCTCTCTTCAAAGTTTACAATCAATTCCTTGCTGCTTCTTGCTTTCAAACTTATTGGAAGTCCTCCTTTATAGTTCTTGTTATTAAGAACTCCAGGGAATTCTCTGACATCTCTAAGTATTTTCTTATTAGTTTCTTACCTATTTTTGGCAAAGTACTCAAAGCTCTAATGAATGCTGAATCGGTTAAGCATCTGACTTCATATTGCCTTCTTGCAGACAAACAATATGGCTTCTGTTTTGCCAGGTCTACTGCTGATGTGTTACCAGCTATCACTGAATTTGTCTATCAAGCTTTGAATAAGACCTGGGAAGCTCAGTTTGTGGCTCTAGATATCTAAAAGACATTTAACAAAGCTTGGCATGCTGACCTTCTTCACAAGCTCAAGGGCTACAATGTCACAGAACAAATATTTGGCTTAATTCAGTCATTCCTAACAAATTCTATAATGAAAGTCATGTTAAATGGGCACACTTATAAATAATTTAATGCAGGGATCTTCATCAACAACCTTCCCGATGTCATCAGTTCCCAACTAGCTATTTATGCAGATGACACAATTATTTAATCCTGTCTCAGTAGCAAGTCCAACAAATTTGAAAAAGTAAATCTAGCAACCACTTCTGAAAAAACCTCTATTCTATGGTTAACTGGGACAAAAAAATGTCTTGTAAATTTTAACACCTTCAAAATAAAGCTGCTTTCATGTAATCAACACAGAGAACCTTTTCTGCCTGCCATCAGCATGGTTGATGCTAAACTACAGTTGAGCAACATTTTCTGTTTTCTTGGACTCACATTTTCCACCGACATGAAGTGGAACAATTATATTGAACCAATTGCTAGGTCTGCTGCAAGGAAAGTTGGCTCACTGCGTTATACCTGGAAATTTTTTTCATCAGAATCCATCTTGCACATGTATAAATCTACCATTCATCTGTGTATTGAATATTGCTACCCCATCTGGTCTGGTGCTCCTGCTGTATATCTCGAAATTCTTGACAAAATTCAAAGAGTCTGTAATGTAATTTATCTTGATCTGGTATATCAAATTCAGTCACTTTTTCACTGACATGACATGGCTTCCATCTGTCTTTTCTACAAATGTTTTCACGACAACTATTCTGATGAAGTTTTTCTCTTAGTGTCTTGAATACATTAGTTTAAGTGCACTACTAGATTGGCAACTAGGTCTCACCATTTTATTGTTCTCACCTGTGGAATTCCTGATTTTTTTTCTTTTCTGCCATCTGCAATCTTCAAATTTATGCAGATGACACAATTATTTAATCCTGTCTCAGTAGCAAGTCCAACAAATTTGAAAAAGTAAATCTAGCAACCACTTCTGAAAAAACCTCTATTCTATGGTTAATCTCTAATGAATGCTGAATCGGTTAAGCATCTGACTTCATATTGCCTTCTTGCAGACAAACAATATGGCTTCTGTTTTGCCAGGTCTACTGCTGATGTGTTACCAGCTATCACTGAATTTGTCTATCAAGCTTTGAATAAGACCTGGGAAGCTCAGTTTGTGGCTCTAGATATCTAAAAGACATTTAACAAAGCTTGGCATGCTGACCTTCTTCACAAGCTCAAGGGCTACAATGTCACAGAACAAATATTTGGCTTAATTCAGTCATTCCTAACAAATTCTATAATGAAAGTCATGTTAAATGGGCACACTTATAAATAATTTAATGCAGGGATCTTCATCAACAACCTTCCCGATGTCATCAGTTCCCAACTAGCTATTTATGCAGATGACACAATTATTTAATCCTGTCTCAGTAGCAAGTCCAACAAATTTGAAAAAGTAAATCTAGCAACCACTTCTGAAAAAACCTCTATTCTATGGTTAACTGGGACAAAAAAATGTCTTGTAAATTTTAACACCTTCAAAATAAAGCTGCTTTCATGTAATCAACACAGAGAACCTTTTCTGCCTGCCATCAGCATGGTTGATGCTAAACTACAGTTGAGCAACATTTTCTGTTTTCTTGGACTCACATTTTCCACCGACATGAAGTGGAACAATTATATTGAACCAATTGCTAGGTCTGCTGCAAGGAAAGTTGGCTCACTGCGTTATACCTGGAAATTTTTTTTCATCAGAATCCATCTTGCACATGTATAAATCTACCATTCATCTGTGTATTGAATATTGCTACCCCATCTGGTCTGGTGCTCCTGCTGTATATCTCGAAATTCTTGACAAAATTCAAAGAGTCTGTAATGTAATTTATCTTGATCTGGTATATCAAATTCAGTCACTTTTTCACTGACATGACATGGCTTCCATCTGTCTTTTCTACAAATGTTTTCACGACAACTATTCTGATGAAGTTTTTCTCTTAGTGTCTTGAATACATTAGTTTAAGTGCACTACTAGATTGGCAACTAGGTCTCACCATTTTATTGTTCTCACCTGTGGAATTCCTGATTTTTTTTCTTTTCTGCCATCTGCAATCTTCAAAAATTTAAATGCAACCTCAATTACCATCTTCTGTCTTCCTGAACTCTGTTCCTTTATTGTTCTTTCCTCCTCTTTTCATTTGTTTTCACTTCCTGTAACTCACTGCAACTTAGTGGCATTAGCACTTTGCTTAGGGTGAAATTATTATTAAAAAAAATATCGTTATGCTATGATTTCAGATGAAAGTTCGCAAGCCAAGTCTGTAACTCCATTGTTCATCACAGTGGATGCTGAACGAGATACTGTGGAAGCAATAAGAAACTATGTAAAAGGTAAATTTCTTTATCGTTCCTCTCATTAATGCCTTACTGACTCAATTTCCTGATGATTATTGGATATTATTTGTAATTTTATCATTTGATGTATTTTAAATACTCTTCTATCTACATTACTCCAACATTCCACAACTGAATTGTTAATTTCCTTTCTAAACTCATTTTTTTTCTTTCACAACTTTAAAAATTACTGCCAAATGTGAAAGGAAGATACTAATTGGACAGTTACTAACCTTACTCCCAGTTACTGCTAATTTTAAATTTACACTAAAATCATTGAACGTGTTAAATATTTGTAGTATTCTTTATTCGAATCAAATTTTGATTTAAACATAGGCAATATTTCCCCTATACGTTTTTATTATTCACCATGTTCAGTTTATTATTACTCTTTGAAGGCTATAGTTAACATTTTTCTTTCAAGTATATTGAATAAAATGTGATGTCAGATTTAGATCAATAGCCAATCAATAACTAAATGTGTAAAAGTTTAATGTCACCTAATATTAGGTATTCACTGAGACTCTATCGCATATGAGATGAATTCAGTAACCATTATATCATGTTGAAGCATTTAAAGAAGCATGTTTAAGAGATTGTGGTTGTGAAGTCAATATGATTTTATGTAAAATAAATTCTGATATTCATTTTTTTTCTTTGTCCTTTCCTCTTTACTAATTCCTTTAATGACATTTTTTTATTGAAAAATGTAAGCCAAATATAAAAATGAACTGAAATAAATGATTATGAACTTTTATTTTCTCTTTAGAATTTTCTCCCAAACTCATTGGACTGACTGGTGATAAAGACAAAGTGCATGAAGCTTCCCGGGCTTATAGAGTCTACTACAGTGCTGGACCAAAAGATGAAGATAACGATTATATTGTAAGTTCCTTACACAGTTTCCAAATAATGTTTCTTCTTTACAATGTAGTTATTGAGGAAGTAAATAAACGGAAGACAATTCCACAGACAGGAAGTGTGAGAAAAAAATTGTTGGAGTAGATTTGGTGGTTGCATTTAGCTGTTTCAACAGAAGAAAGGGTGGGATCTAAATGCTTACTTAAATTCATATATTCAGGGAACCAGAGAAAAAAAATTTGTCAGCGCAGTTACCATGAAAATATTTTTAGAAGAGATATATTAAGTTGATGCAAATGTTCTTAGTGCCATCTTTTGCCCAATGTTAGGAGGATTCATTTTTTTTTTTTTTTTGGTTATTTATTGCTTGTCGCAGCTTCACAAGACATATATATTTAAAACATGGATCTCAGAGTCAGGTACACTTTCTCAGGGATCTCTTTTAACATATGCAAATTTTAACTGTCACTCAATTAATAAAAAGGATTTAAAGAGGCAATAGAACTGCAACTACTGTAGTAAACATTAGACACATGTTGTTGGATTGTTTGACCTGAGTTCATACCACTACTTTGTTGATAGAAAGAAATGGATTCCGCACATTTATTACAAGCCAGAAGAAACTGACTTCATTTTTTTCTCTGGTTGGTGAGAGTTTAAGGGAATTCTTTATTATGAAAACTGGACAAAGTCTTTCTGCACATTGGAAGAGTGAGTAGCTCATTTCACTGTTGTATTCATTTATTTTTTTTTTTTTTTGTTAATCATTTTACTCCAAGCAAGGCAATAAAGCCACTCAGAAACAGGTGGATAACTGAGCGTGAAAGAATATGTGAAAAAAGAAAACATTAAGGGGAGATAACAATAAAAAAAACTAAAACTAAAAAGCAGAAGATAAAGATTGACAATGAATTTAAGTTTTTGAAGATTAAAGTTGATAGGAAAGCAAAAAGCTGGTAGTGATTTCTACAAGCAAGAAGTGTGATAGAAAATGTTTGCATAGGACCCATGGTTACATCTAGCAATTTAAACTGTAAAATGATGAGACCTTGCTGCCAATTTAGTGCCACACTTAAATTCACAAAGTCCAGGTATCAAAGAGGAAAGCTCATTAGAACAATTGCCATGAAAATACTTATAGAAAAGGCACGGGGAAGCTATATTACAGTGGTAGTAAAATGAAGCTGTGATGCCTGGTTCAAGACCATTAACATTGCAGATTATATTTTATCTAGAATTGTAAATACGTATCTGTAGAACTCATCCAGATGTGAAAGCAATATTCAATGCATGAATGAATGGTAGACTTACACATTTGTAAGAAAAGTTGTCTAGCATAACACAATGAACCAACTTTACTAGCAGCAGACCCAGCAGTTGATTCAATATAATCCTTCCATTTCCTGTCGGTAAAAAAACATTAACATGAAAAGGTGCAATGGAGGTGAGCATCAGCTATGCAAAAAAGGTTCTCTCAGATTAAAAGGTCAGTTTAATTTTGGAGGCATTAAAATTAACAAACCATTTCATGCCTCAATTAACAATAGATAGTAATTCATTTTGAGATTAGCTATCAATGTGACTTACTATTAAGACAGGAATAAAGAGTTGTCATCAGCATAGATATCAAATTGAGAAATGGTGACATCAGGAAATTCATTGGTGAAAACTAGGAACAACATAGGTGCAAGGATAGATTAATGCAAAAACATCTAGAAGAGTGGCCATTCAAGACAACTTTCATTTCTTGATTTGATAAGACTAAATCAGTTCAAAAATTAATCCAGAAAATACCACACCCTTCCAATTTTTGAAGACCAGCATGCCAAACCCTGTCAAAAAAAAAAAAAATACAATCTAGGAGTTATCTCCCTGTGTTTTTAAATGCTACAAGCATGACTGGAAAGTTATGGGATTAACAAAAATAAAAGACATCAGTGAAAGCAAGTCATTTTTGTATTTATTTTATTCGTCTATTTTTATTAGAAATATCACAAAATGTCTGACAGTAATCAGTCTGCTTGTGTTTAATTTTATTCAAAAACCATTAAAGTTGTTTTTTTTTTCCCATTTTGTAACTAATCTAAATGTGTGCTACGGTAAAAAAAATTACTCACCTACCGCATAGTATTTTTGTCCCAACAGTAAATCAGTATGTGAGCAGCAATGAGGTTTTGTAGATGATGCAAATGAAAAGGAAACTTATGCTTAGCAACAAGAATAGACAGCTGATGTTTCAGAAACACATAATGAGAATCTAATATTCACATGATGGATAGAGGGAAAGAGAGAGACAGAGGAAAGCAGTGCAAGACATACTTGATGGGTTTAAGCAAGTGGATGACAGAGCAGGGTTTGGGAGAGATACCAAGAGGAGAAATGTTAAGAACGACAAGGAACAGGGGCAAGTGGAAGTCCATGATCACCTACGTCCGGAAAGGAACATGGCACATGAAAAAGAAACCAGTTTTTAAAAAAAACGGTGCCTATAAATTGGAGAAAACTTATTTTTCTCTTGTATAGCAGGAAATAAGTTACCAAATATCTATAAGGCAAGACTTTAGCAAATGAATGTGACATCTCATTTGTCCTTACTGACTGTTGAATATTATTGATATTTCAACGTCATCATCCATAAAAGCAAACACACCCATCCCTGATGAATACATTACTGAGAACAAAAGGGGTTTACATGGATTCACTTTTTCATAGTCATTTCATAATAATTGCATGTGAATAGGCATTAAAATAAAATTTATTTTGGTGTAATCAGATGCATGTTTGTAGGAATCGGATTTTTTTAAGTGAATACCTTCACAAAAAACTTTAATGCTATATAAACCCAAGTTACCAACATTCAGATATAAAACCAATTACTAAACTTCCATTTTTATGCATTGACTATTCTACCATCTTCTAATACTTATGAGATAAATCGGCAGTTCTTGGGGGTCGTATAAATAAATAAAAGCTTTTCCAATAAGCTATGAATTCTCTTTGATCAATTATTTTAAAAATATAATTAATGTCAACATTTAATATTAATCTAAGATTTGTTTTGAGTAACTTTGAAGTAAATTATTTGCATCAATAAAAATCCACTAAAAAATGGATTTTAATCAAAAGATAAATTGACTACACAAATCTTATCTTACTTTTTGGAAATAACATCTTTTGAAAAATATATCACTCTTAAGTGATTACAAATTGTAAAATAAAATTTTTTCCATTTTTGATGGATTTTATGTGCATTCCTGGTCATCATGTTCCCTCTTTACAATGGGAGTTTGCTTGATGGCTGAGATAGTCAGATATTTGTATCTGTAATTGTTGGTTAAGCCTAGTCTAAAACAAATGCTGATTTTCAAGGCATACAGATCCTCTCTACTTGTAATATAAGTGTATTACAAATTTCTGACTTCCTTATTTCTATTTTTGTATGCTTCCAAAATCTGAAATACCTAGAATGCATAACTATATCAGTTTTACTCTTTGATAAATTTAATTGTTTGTTCTGCCTCAAGGTACATGTCCATCTCCCATGTCTGTATCTCAAACAACCAGATAAACACCTTATCAAGGTGACAAACTTCTCTTCATCAGGAGGTTTATTAAAACCCAAAAAGGTTAAAACTAGAAAAAAAAATACAAACATAATAGGCAGGGAAAGAAGAAATGTAACAAAGAAAGTGAAAATTGAACATGAGTGAGACCCAGGGTGAGTGGGTGGCAGTGGGTAAAGATTGTAGCTAATTCTTTGCTACAGGAATATATTACTACATTTCAATGTAAGTTCTGAGAAAGGAAGAAAGTTCCATTTCAAGAGCAGTATGTAAACAGTCAACACATGGTGAAAGGCGTTCTACATGGAGAAATAGAACAGTAAAATAAACATGTACAAGTTGGAGATTCAAATAATAATATAATACAAAAGACCAATGCTTGAAGAAAAAGCTACAAAAATATATATCAACAATGTTATAATTATGGATGATATTCAGGAAGACAGAAGTAAAAATGGACTTGCTCTGATTCTAAATTATTGTGACAGTTCTGGTGATAACTAAAGGTTAACAGGAAGTGGTCAAAATGAAGACAATCTAAAAATGCCCCTAAACTAAAAAGGGAATGAACAAAGGCAAAATAAAACAATGAAAGTGCTGTACCATGGTAACAGAACACACGCACATAATATTTTCAAGAAACATTGAAAAGCTGGTCCATAGCATTTGTGTTTTTAAACTAACTGGCTCTTAGTACTATTTTCACACTAGAGTAGACTTACAAGTGTACAATAAAAGATATTTTCTGGCATATTTTTATTATGTTGGGTGTCAGGTGTATCTTTCAGCTTTGTCTCTACTGGAAAGTATCCAGTTGAAACCAAAATGACAGCAGTTTTTGATTTTACCCAAAACAGGCCAACACAGCCAGGCAACAATGATGCATAAGTGAAAGTGTTAATTTTTTGTCAGTTATTTAAATACCATTGCAATATAATTTTTATTTATTTTTTTTTTTAATATATACAAATTTGCTGAATAAAATTAAAAAATGGTTTCAATATGGAGCCTTCTCATTTAATATTAAAATGAATTTTGTCAATTTCAATTTTTATATAGTAGAAAGCTGCACTCATCAGTAAAGTTAAATGTGAACATTGATTTTTGTACAAATTAAATAATTTTTTTTAAAAATATTATTTCAGAAATAGATTTAAAATCTGTTTTTTTTTTTTGTTTTGTTTTTTTCAGGTGGATCACACAATAATAATGTATCTGCTCAATCCAAATGGAGATTTTGTGGATTATTATGGACAAAACCGTAATGTTAAGGAAATCTCCGATTCTATCACCTTGCACATGAAGAAATTTGATATGATGAATTGACGAATTGTACTTAATACATTATGAGATAAAGCAGTTATTATATTTTAATCTCTGATTTTGATCATGGTTTCTTTTCTGCATTTGAAAACACAAATACATATCTATTCATTTGTTTTATTTTGCATATGTAGAAATAGAGTAAATTATCTCATCTTAGGTTCCCCATTTTAAAAAATGAATTGGTAAATACATTTTCATTCTCTGCTAATCTGATTTTAATGTGTAAGTGCATTGTGGCACTACTGTTAAGAACATAAAAAAAACAATTTGAGTAAACTACATTCAAATTTCAAGTGATATTAGATTTTTAATGTTCACATCAAACCAAGCTCTTAAATACTCTTGAAAAGGGTAAAACTACACTTCTACATTCAACTGTATTTTATTAAATGACATCTTGACAAAAGGCTGGTATACCAGTTGATTGGGGGGGGGGGGTATAAGTAGGTGAGCAGTTGGAAAATCTACTATGTTAAATGCCTAGAAAGTAACAAGTTGCAGATAAAAGCTCTTACCTTTTGCCCAATCACAGGCACCAATCACCATCTGTTGAAGACTTGCTTCCAAAATTAAAAATATAAGAGTCATTCCAAAAATGACATTTCATATTGTCATATTTCTTTATGTTCGTCCATATCAGAGATAGGTGGTGTTATAAGGCAATTGTAGTTGAACCATCCTGCCAATAAGACATAATAGATTTTTTGCTTTGTTACAAATAGCAGGCTGATAAAGTGGAATTTATCATGAAAAACAAAGATGTGTCACTGAATTCCACTACATGAAAAAAATAGACTGTTATTCATTGGAACATTTGAATAGTGAATGTGAACACAGGTAGGCAGTGGTCAATACATTTCAGCATCACTGTTAAAGAGTGGGTTGAATACTTTTCAAATGTTGTTTTTCAACTAAGAACTTGGATTATTCAATTGGGTTACATGTACTTGCCATAGTTTTCATGGAAATAAATAGGAGGAAATAGATTGAGAATAGTGTGTGTGTGTATGTATGTATATATATATATATATATATATATATATATATATATATATATAAAACCTCAGTATAACTAATATGGCATAATTATCTATATATATATATCTCTAAAACAAAATTTATAAGTATTATTAAAAATAGGTTTACTGTTTACAAATATTTTTTAAAAAATGAGTCACGTGATGTAAACAAACTCTCTCCAGATGCTCTCGCGAAATACGTTTCTAATTTAAATTTTAAAATCATTTGTTTCTGATGAAGGACCGAGGACAGTCTGAAATATAGATATAATAATAGAAATAAACAAATACTGCTAAAAAAATACATTTTTAAACTTACAAATTTTTAATAATTTTTCCTGTACATATTAAGACAGTATACATGGATCATCACTATGTTATATATATATATATATATATATATATATATATATATAATACAGTTATTGTTTATTTTTAATCTATTTGTTTAAACAATATTTTTAATGGAGACTCTTATTTGAGTAGATACTGTTTTTTATAATTAAACAGGATATTTTATATCTAATGGCCTAAATAATTGAAAAATCTTGTTGGAAAAATGTGTCCTCCAGCAGAATTCAAACCTGTGTCTGCTATTGGAAACCATCAATTGATTTGATGTCTTAGACTACTCAACCAAGGAGGACTTACAGTTAGACAAAGCTTAAAATAATGCTTTTAATCCCACATTTTTCTGATTTTTCATAATACATAATTTATTAAAAAAATAAATGAAAATGTCTGAGTTAATCCATTTCATAAATAGTCTTTGCTTACATTTGTTTATGAAAACAGAGCAGGTAGGAATATTATGAAAAATCAGGAAAATGTGATGCATCCTCCAGCATATTTTTCTGACAAGATTCTTGGATTATTCAGTCCAGTAGATGTAAATAAATATACTGTTTAATTATAAAAAAAATGTATCTACTCAAATATGAGTATCCATTAAAAATAATTTTTAATTTATTTGTTTAAACATTGTCGAGTTAATCAATTTCATAAAAATTTTGTTATATATATATATATATTAATGCATATATTTACATATCTTTCATTTAAACATATTTCATTAAAAATGACTGACACAGAAGATTTTATTAATTTTAGATTATAATTTTTCAGTATTTTTGCATGTTTCTTTTTTGCTTTCATAATTTTCAACTTTCCAAGTGTTTTCAGACACTTCACTGTCCATTTCAAGGATGTTATATATATATATATATATATATATATATATATATATATATATATATAAAATGAGATCATATTGTATTCCTGCAATGTGATCTCACTGCACTATAGTACTGCATTAATAGATACTTCATTTTTTTTCATTCATCAGAAACTGTCTTCCAAGTTTTGATTCCACTGAATGTCTTGATGTGATACAGGAAATATGTCAACCTGCAAAGTCATGTCAATCTTTTCAAACATTGTAAGGAGTAAATAAGAGCCCCCAGCCTATTTAATCTTTTCCTAAGATGCTCTGCATGTGGACAAGTACAGATGTAAACAGATGAAATGTTTAAGAGCCTATCTCATTTAAGCACTATATACAAATGAATGTGTTAATAGAAAATTGATGATTATAGGGAGAGTGGTTTATGTTAATGACAGGTATTCATAGTGGAGATAAGAATGATATTAACCAAAAACATTCTCTACCAAGTGTTCCAAGAAGTAGGACTCAAACCTTTCTCAAATGTAAACTATGATCTTGAATTAGAATAAAAGCACTTGTCCTATATCTATCATAAAATTAATAATCATAGAATTAATAAATACTAAGCACTTTAATTACCTCATTGTATGGAACAGTTATAACAAATTTAGTATAAGAAATAAAGAAATGGAACATAGAATAGGCTGCACTTGGGGTAGTTTTGTCCAATACTGCAAGATGCTGCAGGACTAAGTGAAATAAATAAATGGTTTAGTTTAAAATTCCAAGAAAACTTAACAAGTGTGGCAGAAGATGGAGGTCAGAGATCAATGGCTGAAATATTTTGAGTATATCACCCAAAATGAGTATTTTATTCAAAATAGAAAAGTTTTTTATTATAATAATTACTCATCTAAATAATTTTGGCATAAATTAAACTGTTTTTTCAAAGATTTTATTTACACACACAATCTTATAATACTTTTAATCGAGTTTTCACAAAATCAGATAACATTTATTTGGGGTATTTTTTCTTACAATATTTTGAAGGGCATTATTCTTATACTTAGTTTTACAATATATTTTATAGATTATATATATTGATTACATATATAAAATTATAATAATTTATAAATTAAAAACAAAAAGTAAAGGAATATTGCAAGTGGCATAAAATGAAATAAATTTAACAAATTACCATGACTTGCACTATGAGATACCGTAAGTTAGAAAATGTTTTTGATAATGTTCTAAATGAATATTACTGGCCTAAGCTGTTGCAAGCAGCTTAACAAATTTTTATCATAGCATATATATATATATATATATATATATATATATATATAAATAAACAGGAAATTTTTTGATCAAAAAAGCATCAATGCACAATATTTTTTTCATATTAATTGTACGAGGGAATACTGAAACGTTCTTAGCCAGATCCACTGATATACATATATTTTATATCTATCAATCGATATATATATTAAAAAAAAGTCACTCTTTTATATATGAGAGAGAGGGATCAAAAATTATATATGTTTGTGTGTACACTGTCAAAAAGTTCAAAATATTTCAAACTTGAAAAATCTTAGTACTTACTAATCTTTCTGACATTGACTTCGCTTCTAAAAAGTTTAATTTTTTTAACTATATTTAATAAATATTGAACAGAGAGAAATATATGAATGTAATATGTTAATTCATTTGTCCAAGTTTTTGTCTTTACTTCCATTGTAATAAAAAAATCTAAATTTAATGAAAAATTATCTTTTAGTTAAGAGATTTAAAGTTGCTTTGTGTATGTGTGTGTGTATATATATATATATATATATATATATATATATATATAGCTACTGTGTTGCAGTATACTATTATTGTCATAATAATTATTACCATGCTGTGTATATAACATGCTAAAATCTGCCTTCCTCCATTGAGTGCCCATAGCTTAGAGGTAGAATCACCAACTGATGTCAATTCATTCTGGCTAGAAGCAATCAGATGTCTAACCATAATGATAAGCTGTCATACAGTGAAACAGGACTGTTGTGGATGACTATATATATGCGCAGGAAGGTAGAAATACTTGGATTGGTGTCCAGGCGCATGGTGAGGTCTCTGGGAGTAAGAGGCCTCTTAGTTGTTCTTACAATCACTCCTCCAGTTAACTCTGAACTAAAACACAAAGGACATAGAAAACCCTGGTTTAGTGGCCAGATACACAGAAAGCCCACTGGCAGTGATACCTTCCTTAGTTTTTTGGTAGTTACCTTGGAGGAAAACTCTAAAAAAAACACCTTTTCATATAGAATATCTTGCACTTGCTTGTCTCCAAGTTATATGGCTATGTTGGTGAGAGTAGTTGCATTATTGTGCAAGCTGTACAACTGTTGCTGACATACACCCTTTGATCTGTCTGTGTTGTGGCTTCATGAAATCCTGTGGCAATGGGGAGGTGGTGACACATACAGGTTTGACAGACTGGCAGTATGTAGCTACTGACCTGAACACTTGGTGGTGTCTGGGTAGATATAAAGTCATTTGCTCATCTTCACAGAGACAGAGGTGTCTTGGTTGCTTCTAGGAGTGTCTGAGCACCCCTTTTTAGGAGAGTATTGCTCCTCAAAAGATTGCTTGAGAGGGTCTAGGAAAGGTAACTTAAACATTGTTTGTCTAATTTATCTTTTAAAAGAAAGAATAATTTAATAAATTAAAGTAATTATTAATGACTTTTTTAAAAGTCACTATTTTTTTTTTCACAAGAAATGCCAGCTTAAGAAAAAAGTACTAAGATTCATTATTTAACTATACACAAAAATACACACACATACAATTCACTCTTTCATTTTTAAATCTGATGAAGCCTTGAACTGCAAAATGCATTATATATTTTCTGTCAACTCTCTTTTCATGAATTAGTTCTACTTCACAAATTTAAAATATATATACACACACACACACACACACACACATACATACACAACAGTTTAAAAGTTTGAGGCCCAAAAAATGTGAGTCATGATTTTTTTGTTAGAAATCTTATGACAAAAAAAAGTATTTTATGATTAAATTTTGCTCTTGTCAAAATATCCTTCTTTAGCCTTGATTACAGCAGCACAAACTTTTGGCATTCATTTTAAAAGTTCCTCAAAGTGTAAGTTTGATAATTGATTACATTCTTTTTCCAATGACTGTAAAAGTTTTTTACATTTTTTTTTTTTCATTCTTCTCTCAAATTCATCCAATGCTAATTTTGGAAGTTGCTTCAAACTTTCAGACTCTTGTGTATATATAATACTTAAATAAATAAATAATAATGAATTAAATATGTATGCCCAATAATATAATTAGTCATTTTTAATATTATGATAATTTAAGTGTGTCTAAAATTTAATAACTTATAAATCGAGATATTACTATATTTATATACTTAATATTTTTTATACAAATTTCTTTCTATAAAAGAAAAAATATTTAATACACATAATCAATTTCAGATTAGATTACATTATTATATGAATAATGTCCTCACAAAAGAATAAATTTAAAACTGATGTAAAAATTTACATTTTTTATGTAATGTATTTTGAAGAAAATATCTTTTCTATTAATAAATTCAATTGAGTTATCTGGCCTGAAATGAAAATGTTTCTGCAAACTTTTTATTTTAATTTATTTACCATACTTACTAATAACTAAGTTTCAACTACTACTTTCTTCTTTTTATATTTTTTATTCTCTCCAAAACCTATCTCTGCTATCCATTCATTCAAGCTCACCAGGTAGGTTATGCAAAGTTTTCCTCTGTCCCTCTTGCCTTCAATCTGTCTTGTGAGTACCAAATTTTTCAAGCCCTCTTTCCTCATTCTGCGCTCTAGCCATTTCAACTATCTCTTCCTGATGTTAAGTGTGTTTTCTTTTTTGTTTCTATTTTCTCTAAAAGGTCATCATTGCTCACCTTTTTTTTTTTTCATGGTATTCTCATCATCTTTCTGTTGCTTCAAATCTCTTCATCTGTGAAAAGATTATCCAGCATTTACTGCGATATAAGAGGGCTGATATTACATAACAATTCAATACTCTTCTTTGTTTGTAATGAAATTGTTCTTTTCTTGATACTTTACTTGAATTTTGGAAGGTATCTTTCACTATCCTAATGTGCCTTCGGATTTCAATCTTGCCCTTTTTATCCTCTGTTAAAATACTCCTTCAGATATTTAAACTGTTACCTTGTTTGATTTTGGTATCTCCAATTTTGAATGTGAAAATGCTTATTAACGAGGAATTACATGTGTCGGTCAGTTAAGTGCCATACGTGAAACACGCTTGGGCAATCATGTCTTAAAAGAGACATGACTGACTGGGCAGAAGATTATCCCACAATAGGTTGCCTTTGCTTTCTGCGGTAGACTGGTTGCCAGCCAAGGCTAAAGAACCCAATCTGTCTTGTTATTTAACCCATAACTGGAAGGAAGAGACGGATTAATACCTTTCCCAAGGGTATTTGCGCATAAGTGAATGCAATGAATTCAATTGGTATTCGAACTCAGCTCCTCAATTTCTCGTTCCAAGCCAATATCCACTGCACCACAATGCACATCCACTGATGTGTACACAAATGAAATAAAAAAAAAAAGTATTGAAACTAGTGATAAGAATGTGCTTGTGTGTGATATACATGTGCATGTGTGAGAGAGTTCAAAAGTCAACAGTGAACCAAGGAAGCAAATGTGCCACATTGGTAGTATTTTTATTTCTTATTCTATATTCAACTACATCTGGAAGCAACTGTTAAAAAGAGAAAGAGAATATAATTTTTTTTTTTTTTTTTAATTGATTAACCCCAAGCAAGGCAGTACTGCCACTAGTGCACAAAAGGTTATGAGAGAGAAGAGTGAAAAGAAAAAGGGACAAGATACAGGGTGGTCGGGGGGAAGCATGAGAGAAAGATGGGAATCCAGAGGATAGAAGATGGCAATTGACGTTGCACTTAAGCTCTTGGAAATTGTAGCTATCAGGGAAGTAAGTGTATAGAAGGGAGTTTCAAAGGTGAGAAGTGCGAGAAAAGAAACTATTGGAGTAGAAGAGGTGGTTTACATTTGACATTTTTTTTTTGCTGCAAAATGGTGGGACCTAGTTGCCAGTCTAGTAGCCCAAGTAAATTCATGTAGATGGGGCACCAGGGAGATAAGCTCATCAGAGCAGAATCTGTAAAAATATTTGTAGAAAAGCCAGAAAGAATCCACATCCAGACAGTGAAAAAGTGGTTGAGGTCAAGATTGCCTTTTTATAGACTTAAAGAGCGCCTCCTCATAAGCGCTTTTGTTGGTTCAAGTGTGGTAACTCGCAAAAGGTACAATGATAACATTACACATTTATGTAACGAAATTCCCTAAGATAAATTTATAATATGAGATAAAGAAGCTGAGGTCAGAGTGTTTCTAATGGCACATGACATATAGCCAAGTCTGTTCACTCCATTTGAGTCAACTCATGACTCATCATTGATTAGCCAAGGTTCCAATATTTATTGCATCAAATGTTGATGTGTCCTGATTTTGAGATTATTTTTTAATGACTGAAAAGCATCAGTGACCCATTGCTTATAATAGACATTGTGCATCTCCAATTTGGCAACTACATCACAAATTATGAATAGTTGCAAGCTTTAGAAATTAATTTGTATAACCAACCAACTGACTCATTGCAAAGGCTTAGGTTCAATGATTTAAATATCATTCTTTACAAAATAATATCTTTTGGCTGATATACTTTTATGCTTATTATTCAATTATTTATAGTCATACAAGATTGTAGTTGCCACATTAAAACAATAATATATACCACCAACATTCTGTGTGTGTATGTATATATATATATATATATATATATATATATATATATGTGTGTGTGTATGTAACTGAACAGTTATAGATCAGATTTAAATTAGACCAGTAAACAGTTGTATTAGAAAGTGCTTAATACATGTTTGAAGGAAGATCAAGATTTAACATGTAGTGCATTTAATTATTTAGGTAGGGAAGACCAGCCGGTTATGCTACCATGGTTTTGGATTTGGATTCTTAATAACAAATCACTCTCTTACTTTGAACTTCCAGTTATGAACTTATAAAAGTGTTAGTCATTAAGCCCTCAGTCAAAACAAATCCTCTGATCAAACCAAAAAGGTCAAAACCATGGTAACGTAACCAGCTAATTGTTCTTGCCTAAATATATATATATATATATATATACTTAGCAAATAAGCTTTAGTATTTGTCTATATTTCTGAGCTAGTATTTACAGTATTTGCATTATTCGGACTATAGTCCTTATCTTTGTTGCCATTTGTATGACATTTCAACCGTTGTATGTTCCGGCCTGGCACCTGAAGAAGGCCGGAGCGAACAACGGCCGAAACGTTGTACAAATGGCAATAAAGATGAGGACAATAGTCTGAATAATATAAATATAGCAAATAAGCTGTCACACTAAGCTACCCAAGTTTCAACCTTGAGGTATCTTCAAGCAGAAGACAGCTTATTTGCTAAGTATATTTTGCTCTACTTTCTTTTTACTGAATTTTGTATCAAGCACTTTTTTTTACTGTGTCATACCTTGAGAGTAGTTGTTTTCTGCTTTCCTCTGCTGACTTTGAAATTTTGTGAAGGCACCATTATGATATCCTCACTTCTCAGGTTTTTTTCCTTCAGTTGTTGTTTCTCAGTTTTATTCTTAGTTATATGGAGCTTGGTATAATTTAATATTTTTGTATGCGAATTGTTCTACAGATGGTTAATTGCTTTTAATTACTTTTGTCGTGTTGAGCGTGTTTTATTATTCGTGTGTTTGTAACCTTTTTTTCAGATGGCTGGTATTAATTTTAAGTTATTTTCAAGATGAGAAGTGATTTTCTAAAAGTTGGAGAGTACATTTATTTTTGTCGGGAAAAGTAGCTGAAGTGATAAAAAAGTAAAAAAGACAGATTTGGATTCAATGAGTCCAAAATTGCTTTTGTTAAAAAAAGTAAGCAAATTTATCAAAGCTAGTTACCTAAGTGTAGTCAAAATATTGTCAAATGGATTTTGATGATATGTGACCCTAGGTCAAGACATGGCCTTGAGGATTTCCTGTTTACTAATTACCAGAACAGATGATAGGAACAGGCAGGCAATGACAAGGAGTAAGTTTTCTCCCCTTCTATTAGAAGTTAAAATGGTTAAATGATATTATTTACATTTTGAGATGCTAAGACGTATATGGTGAGGTGGAAATAGAAATTCCATCCCTAACTTCAACATCCTTGTTTTTTGTTTTTTTAATTAAACTGAGGATGGAAAACAAAATTTACAGAATTGTACATTTTGTTTCAACATTGAAAGAACATTGTTTCCTACATTATTCTTTCAATATCAAAACAAAATGTACAATTTTGTAGTAGTTTGTAATAGTTTGTTCTAAAGTAATAAAGTGAGTCGGGACCAGCGATGATGAATTGAAGCAGACAAGCTGAAATAGCCTGTCATGAGAGAGATATTGCAAGAGATGGTCAGTCCAATTCAACCAACTGGAAGTTAAACCATCATCCCATGAAGATAATAGATCACGAATATTATCATGCCATTGAAATACCAGCCAACTGTTATTTTTTTGTGTTACTTAACTTTGACTTGTAATCTTGTATTTATTCTATGTATGTATGTATATATATATATATATATAAATCTATACTGTGTCATTGTGGTCTTAAATCTGGTTTTCAATATCCCTCACGTGTCTGGGCCAACCTCGTCAACAAGTGATCCTGCTTTGGCTAATTTGAGATCAATAATACAATGTTGTTGGAATCGACCGAAGCTCAGAAAGGTTGGCTGGACTCAGTCAGGGATCATGTTATATGCTGAGTGTGTTTTATTATTATAATAAAGCACAACAAAAGCTATCAAAAGCAACTAACCATCTGTACAACAACTAATACAAAAATATTAGATTACACTAATAAGACTAAAATCAGAACATAGCAGCAGATTAAAAAAAAGCACTGAGGATTAAAGACATCATAATGGTGCCTTCATGACTTTGAAGTCAACATGACTTGGTCAAGTGAAAACTTCTCCACATCAATTCTATTAATGCTCTATCTCAATATTGAGCACTTTACAACAAAAATCCTGCTGGTCAAAATACCTTTTTATTAGTAAACCACTGAAAAAAAGAACAATCTTGGCACTAAGTATCATCACAACTCAACACTGTATACCCAAATGAATAAGAAACAAAGAAAATAATTTCAACGTTCAAAACATTAATTTAAAACAGTGCTCAATATAAAAATAGAGAAATGAATATTTATTTTTAAATATTTATCTTTAGAACATGCACAAACTACTACAGAATTGTACATTTTGTTTCAACATTGAAAGAACATTGTTTCCTACATTATTCTTTCAATATCAAAACAAAATGTACAATTTTGTAGTAGTTTGTAATAGTTTGTTCTAAAGTAATAATGTGTGTGTGTGTGTGTGTGTGTGTATATATATATTTTTAATCATTTCACACCAAGCAATGTGGTAATGCCAGTTAGACACAAGGGGTCACTGAAATAACTTAGTCGAATTTATTAATAGAAAAGATATATTGTTTAAATCACATTAGATAAAAAAATGAATTTTTAAAATGAGAAGACATTAGTAAGGAGAAAAGACAATATAAGAACAGATATATGGAAGAGAGTAGGTGGTAATTGATATTGCATTTAAATTTTTGAAGATGTAGGTAGCAGGGAAGCAAGAAACCAGAAGAGTTCCAGATGTGAAAAAAAAACCGTTACATAAAACTTATAGTTACATCTAATTAACTCGGCAGTAAAACAATGAAATCTCGTTGCCAATTTAGTAGTATACTTAAATTCATATGGTTGAATTGCCAAGGAGGAAAGGGCATTAGAACAACTGTTATGAAAATTTTTATATAGAAGACAGAGGGAAGCCACATCATGACAGTGAGAGAATGAATGAAGTTGAGATGACAGTTTAAGATTGGTGGCATTACAGACCCTTTGGATTTAGTTTTGAAGAATCTTGAGATATATAGCAGGAGAACCAGAACAGATGTGACAGCAATATTCAATGCACAGATGAATGATAGACCTATAAAAATGCAAAATGGATTCTGATGAGAAAAATTGTCTGGCATAACACAGTGAGCCAACTTTCTTAACAGTAAACCCAGCAATTGGTTCAATATAATCACTCTAATTCATTTTAGTGTAAAACATGAGTCCAAGAAAGTTCAATGAATTACTCTCTTGGAGGTTAGCATCAGCCATCCAAAAATAGTTCTTATAATGACTAAAAGAGAGCAGTTTCATTTTGAAGACATTAAAATTAACCAGCCATTTTTAATATCAGCTTCCATATATATATATATATATATATATATATATATATATATATACACGAAAAAAAATCGCAAGATCGCCAAGACCTACCGCGGTTTCGCACAACGGCTCGTCGTTTTGTGCGAAACCGCGGTAGGTCTTGGCGATCTTGCGATTTTTTCTCGTGTGTTTTTGCTCTACGTAACTGCCTCTTAGTTAATCCTTTTTGGTTAGTTTAGTATCGAGCACTTTTCTTTCTTTGTGGTTTGTTCCGTTTGAGGGTTTTTTTTTCTTTGCTGTGAAGTGCTGTATGTATTGTCGGTGCTCCGCAGTTTTCTTTTTTTTTCCCTCGTTGTCCAAAGCTTTATAGCCGAGGGCGATAACGAAGTTAGATTCTGCCGGTTATTCGTGGTTCTTAAAAATTACTTGTGTAACATTTTAAGATTTGAATACGTACAGAGTCAATTTTATTATATATATATATATATATATATATATATATGAATACAAATTAAGAATAACATGTATTATCATGTGAAGACTAAAAGAAATGATATTTGAAAAATGATAACACTGACATAGTTCAAAAAACGCTGTGATAATCATTTACGAAAGCTGAAAACACTAAGACATTAGACTAATTATATTTAAATATGCACCAGAATCCAGAAAAATTATCCATAATATAGAAAAAACATTGAAAAATATCTTTCATTGGTATTTAGCCAAACTTATATCTGTGTGCACATATGTAAAATTATAAACATTATCTCTTTGCAAATGTCCAACTTTTGAAGACAGATATTGATTAAAGTGTATCACCATGACTGATGATTTGAATTAATGACTCAGAAATTGAGTTATATATCCTTATAGTTAACTGTATTATTCTTTAATCAGTAGCCCAAGATTATATATACAAACCATTTAGATAATCATCCAACTAAATATTGTTTTATATTCATTTTTTTTTAAATTGTGACTTCTCCAGGCCTAGTGATCCAAATAAAAAGAATTTATTTAACCAGATATATTGCACTTCATGATACCATAGTGCAATGGTGGAGTGCTCACCTATGATGCAAGAGGTTGTGGGTTTGATCTCCAGCCAGGTCATAAAATTTTAAGACTTTAAAAATGGTACCTGATGCCTCACTGCTGAGCATTCAGCAACAAAGAGAAACATCGAGGGTAAGTGGAAAAATCCAGAGATAGGAGTCATGTCCATCTCTACCACAAGATTGCAGTGAAAGAAAAGGGAGCCTTCGGGTTGTGGTTGATCAATTTAAATACTCATGATGCTTATTTGGTCTGACATGCATATTATTTTCAAATAATTCTTTCTACAAAACAATCATTTTGTTCCACCTTTAATAAACTTTATAAAAATTCCTGGTGGAACCTGTATTTGAACTCGCACATTTCTTTTATAAATTTATGAAACTGAAAAATTCCAACTGGCTTGACTATTCCAGGTGGCACTCATATTTGATATGAAAAATGGTAAAGGAGATTGTGCATGAAATAAATAATACATTTTGTCTATAATGACAAGACTAATATGATAAAGTAATTAAGTATTGAAATGTGTGTGTGCTTTGTTTTTAATCATTTCACTCCAAGCAAGGTAATAAAGCCACTAAGACACAAAGGGTGTTAGAGGAGAATATGAGGAAACAAAAACACTTTTAAGGTGTAAGAACAATAAAAGAACAGGAATTAAGAAGATAGAAGATAACAAAAGAAATTGCATATAAACTTTTGAAGATAAAATTTAACCAGAAAGCAAGAAGCTAAAAGAGTGTTTCACATGAAAGAAGTGTGACAGAAGAAACTGTTTTCAACTCCAAAATGATGAGACCTTGCTGCCAAACAATTACTGGGTTTAAATTTATAAAGTCTAGGTGCCATAGAGGAAAGATCATTGAACAATTACAATAAAAATATTTATATAAAGATATGTTACAGTAGTGGGAAAGTAAATGAAGCCAAAATGCCAGATCAGGATCATTGGCATTGCTGATTCTTCTGTCTATTTTATGAAGAATCTCTAAATGCATGTTATTATAGTAGTATATATTAGTGTTAAAAATAGTATAGTAGCATGTATATATAATGATATTAGTATAGTAGCTGCCAAAAATGATTGGGCTTATTTATTTGTGAATTGGTATTTGAGGGGAAAATCAGTGTATCTGTGCACTTGTTAGCCCTTTGCCAAAGATCAGTGTTATATTTGTATGTTCTATTAAAAATGTTACTGACCAAATATACATATTAGGGTTATGACTTTTTATGAAATAATTGATTTCCTGTATTATAATTCAATTAACTTTCGTTTAAAAAATAATGAAGAATGGTTTAATTCAGTTTTGTTTTTTTTTAAATGTCACCACCAATAGAAAATTTCTAAAATCATATATAAATATAGTAGTACTATGACTTTCTGGAGACTTCTAGAACTTTATGAAGCCTTCTAGAAATTTATGGACACTTTTAGAACTTGTTTTTGTTAATTTGTAAGTTTGTATGGCATGTTATAGCTATAAAGTATTAAATGCATTAACATACATAAGTACTACCCAATTACATCATTAGCAAATTAAAAAATAAAGCTTCTGAAATATTTTGATATTTTACCCTTATTGTGGATATGGCAAATCCAAATTTTTACTTTAGGAGTAACCTTTTTTAAGAACTAAAACAAATTAATGCCTTTTCCATTACTTTTGAACAAAAGTTCATCAATTTATGCCAGAGGAACATAGAATTAAAAAATTCATAATCCTAATATATATATATATATAATGGATGGACATTGAATGTTTATCCAAATAATATAGATACCTTCACTAATTCACTGAAAAAACAGCATAATATGATGTTAAAAGGCCCCAAACCTAATAAAAAAAAGTTTTATTTTCAAAGTGTTTATGTTATTATTAAGAGGAAATCAAGGTATTTTTTCATTATTTTTGTTAAAAATTTTGAATCTTTTCTAACATGTTCAAAATTTGGGTTAAAAATCTTTTTTCTTTTTTTTTTTTTCATCAGCAGGTGACCAAATTTTCCCCAGAGTTTACTATAATAAATGTAATATTCTTCTTCTATGTGCCCTGTCCCTTCAGGACGTAGGTGATCATGGCTTTCCACATCTCCCTATCCCTGGTGTCTCTTAGCATGCCTTCTCCTGTTACACCATGCAACCCTCATTCCATCATCCACCTGATAAGGTCCTTCAAATATGTTATCCCTTGCTTTCCTGTCTCTTTTCCCCTCTATCTTGCCTGTTAATATCAGGTTCTCCAAGCCCTCCTTCCTCATTGCATGTCCCAGGAACTTCAGCTATCTCTTCCTGATGCTCAGTATTAATTTCTTTTTTGTTTGCATCATGACCTCATCATTGCTCACATGCTCAATCCATGATATTCGCAGCATCCTTCTGTAGAACCACATTTCAGTTGCTTCAAGTTTTTCCTTTATCTTTGATGATATTGTCCAGCATTCACTGCCATATTGAAGAACTGAGAACACATAGCAATCCAGTACTCTCTTCTTTGTTTTTAGCAAAATTGTCCTGTTTCTTAATACCTTACTCAACTTCTGGAATGCTTCCTTCGCCATGCCAATTTGCCTTCAAATCTCTGTGTCACACTTTCTGTCTTCTGTTGTAACATTTCCCAGGTATTTAAATTTTTGTACCTGCTTGATTCTAGTATCTCTGACCTGTATTTGGCATATTGGGTTGCCCTTTTTACTGATGACCATGCATTTGATTTTCTTGCAGTTTATTTGTAGTCCTTTCTTGTCACTCTCTTCAGCTACCTTCTGTAGGAAGTATTGTAGTTTTCTTTCTGTGTCTGCTATCAGCACTGTATCATCTGCATACCTTAGGCTGTTTAAATTTTGGTGGTCTCCAATGACAAATCCAGGCATAACTTCTAGGGTCCTCAAAATATTCTCACTGTACCAGTTGAACAGATCTGGTTTTTCCAGTCAAAAACACATTAATTTGAAAATTCTTGCAAAAATCAAATAATTGTTGGATTCTAATGAAATTTTCAAGAATTATTCACAAATGAATGAAATTATTTTTGAAATCATTATTTTTATCAAATCTTGGTAAAAATATATTTTTTTTATACTTGTTATCTCATCTCTAATTAATTTTTTGAAATTTCTAGAAATTGACTACTCTCCACAAACTTTGTTTTATTAATGTATTGCAGGATTCTTTGGGAAAAGTAAATAATTTTATTTTTTCCAAACATTTCACCACTTTCCTGAAAATCTGCTCCAAATAGTGAAAGAAAAAATGCAATAAAACTATGCAATTTTTTATTTAGATAAGCTTTTATACATAATATATATTAAGAATATCATAGTTCAAAGGAAAAAAAATTCAGTGAATATTAAATTTTTCAAAAATTGTTTTTATTTCCATTTTTTAGTTATAATAGTTTATAAAGTTTCAAAAATCTTTTAAAATTTCTTCCAATCACTGTCTGTATTTGGTTAAGTGAAGACTATATTTACTAATCAAAAATTGAAAAACTTAATACAAATCTTCATGCTCTAAGATTTTTAAAATAATTAAATTTTGTCTGTGTGGAATGTCGTAAGTGACATATCATTAAAAGGTCATGTGTTTCAACAGTTGTTCTTCGTATGAAATTTTCACTTAGGCTTCATAAATTTATGTCAGTTCTGGTCAACCATACTTAGCTTGTCAATACATCTGACTGTCATCAAACTCTTAATGCATCAGAAAAATATGACCTTTGTGATTAAGAAACACTTGTATTGTAAATTTCTTGTTATAATCAAGTAATACTTGTTTCAAATTAGATTAAGTTAACTTTAAATTTGCTAATTTTACAAAATTAATGTGTCACAGATTCATATTTCGCAAAACTGATAATTAACTTTTGTTTGCAAACCTGTCCATCTGTCAAAAATGAACGAAAAATTGATAACTTTTGAAAATTCTCAAAATGTTAAGATTCCAATCAATATAATTTCTATTTGAAATACACCAGAGTATTTTGCCTACTGGAAATAGTAAATAAATTTAATCATTTAGCTTTCAATTAAAGCTAAAGTGAAGGCCTAAATTCACTTTAAAACTTAGGTATCAAAAATGAGTGGAGGCACCTAATATTATATATATATATAATGACAATGAAAAACTTTTCTTTGCTAATGTGTTTCATGCTCTAATGGATGTCATCAAGGTAAATTTATTTAACAAATTGTAAAAAAAGTTTCCTTGTCTTTATTTATATTGTCTTTTTACAGAGAGATTTTATTTATATCTGAATTTGTGTGCGTGTGTGTTATACTTTTCAGAGAGCTCACAGACATTTTTTTTTTTTTATAAGCGTTTCACCCCGAGCAAGGCATGTCACTGCCACTACTGCGCAGGGGGCTACATAGAGTGGAGAAAGGCTGATTAAATATAGGAAATGTCAGAGGGTGGGTGATAGGCGGGTAGGGATACCGAGAATGGTTAAACATAGGAAATGTCAGAGGGTGGGTGATAGGCGGGTAAGGATACCGAGAATGAGGGTTGGGTAAATGAGAGTGTTCTGAGAATAATTGGGAGTTAGTGTGATAGGAGGTGTCTATTGACCCTACATTTAAACACCTGGAGATTGTAGCTGTCGAGAAAGCAGACTTATGGAAGGGAGTTCCACAGGCGGGAAGCGCGAGAAAAGAAGCTATTGGAGTAGAATTTACGGTTACATCTTATTTGTTTAACTGTAAAAGGGTGGGACCTAGTTGCTAATCTAGTATCTCGTGTAAATTCGTGCTTAGGCAGCACCAGTGATCTAAGCTCATCGGAGCAGAAGCCATGAAAGTACTTGTAGAAGAGGCACAGGGAAGCCACATCATGCCGGTGAGAGAGTGGTTGCAGCTGGTCTGCCAAGTCAATATCAACCATGTTACAGATCCTCCTTTGTATTTTGTCAAGAAGCCCAAGGAGAGCAGCAGGGGCACCCAACCAGATATGGCAGCAATATTCAATACACGGGCGGATGGTAGATTTGTATATGTGCAGAATAGATTCAGGTGGGAAAAACTTCCGGGCACTGCACAGAGAGCCGACTTTCATAGCAGCAGATTTGGCAATGGATTCAATATAGTCATTCCATTTGAGGTCCACCGAAAGTGTAAGGCCAAGGAGGCGTAGTATTTTACTCTCTGGGAGGCTAACATGAATATTCCAATTATTTTTATAGGTCCTATGTTATCAAAGTAATAATTTACAAGAAATACCTGTGAAAATCAGTTTTCATATTTGAATTTTCTGATGAATCTTGATTATAAGTTAATGATTGAATAAGTTCCTTGCAAGCTCAAAATTTAAAAAGACCTATTGAAATTCCCCTATTGTTAAGTTTTATTTTGAGCTTAACAACTTCAACAAAATATTGTAAAAGCAATCATAAATATGAATGCAAGTCATTTAATGAAGTAAGAGAGTGCAAACAATAAAATTTGAAATTGACAAGTTTTCCTATTTCACTGAAGCAGATAGATAACACATTCTTGGTTTTAAAAACCATGAAAGTGTTATCACTCCTCTTTCTTTCTTTATTTCTTTTTATCTTTCTTGCTGAAACCAAACAGCAACCTTTTCTGCCTTTCCTCTTGATCAATACAAAATAGTCCATTGTCTATGAGCTATTGGCTGGGTGTTACATCCATGTTATAAAGGAACAAACAAAACTATATCATTATATACTTATGAATTATTGATTTTTAATAAAAATTATATTATGAATTATTGATTTTTTATAAAAATTATATTGCCCTCTATAAATGTCCAAATATGGTGTTTGGTGGGGGGTTTTCAATAATTTTGACTCTGTATAAAGCCCAAGAGTCACTCAAGGTAGGCGGTTACAAAATAAGAGGTACTACTGTGATAATGCCACCAAGATGCAAAAGTCCACTAGAAGTCATAGAGAAGGAAAAGACTTTAGAAGGAAACAAAATCCTACTCCTAAACAAGAAACGAGCAATATACATCTACTACTATTCAAAAGACTAGAGTAGAGTTCATTAAGAATATCTTGTCATTCAGAATGTTATGAACACATTGAATTTCTGAGCTCATAGGAAAACAAAATAAAACATAAACACACAAAAATTACAGTATTGTCATTAAAAATTATTAAAAATACTATGAAAATCAATTTCAAATATAACACCACAAATATGTTCAGTTTGCATAACAGCCAAAAGCAATTTTTGAATGTCATAACTTTTAAGCATGTTCAGAAATATCACTAAACAAATTTTCCTCCTAAAATGATTTCAAGTTCTAGAGACCTTTTTATATTACTTGAGGCAAGTAACTGAACCTATATCAGTTCTCGGTTCAATTTTCTATCTTCAATAGTATCACTGTAATTTACTAGTATTCTAGAATACTCCAGTTCAAGTTAGGTCTAAAGTTAAAGAGTCAGTATTGGCTGAAGTTTTTCAAAATCACAAAATTCAGGAAAAAAAGGATGAAGATACATGTGAAGTGCATTAACATTCAAGTCTCCAAACAGGAAGCAGAAGATCTGTATCATATCTGCAGAAACAGAATTAAATTGAGCAATATCATGGCTGCAAGAGAAATTAAGACATGTATCTCCCTTATAATAAAAATAAATATATTTTGTTTAAAAGAATTTTACAAAGGGATGCTGAAAAGTTCCCAGCCTGATCCACTTAAAAAATCTGATCAAATAACCAAACATGAGACTTTCTGAGATGAGGAGTTAACATTATTTATATCATGTACTTTGTGCATATCATTAGCTTTATTATTTACTAGCAGGATACCCACCAATCATCAGGAACCAAAGCACTCAGACTCATGACCACTTGATTAAGTGGTAGTTATTTTTTTTTAAAAAAAGGTTCATGGTAACTGTCTCTGAATTTTTTCTGTCTAACCTGTTTCTTTTTTTTAATCTTTCCCTCCAAGCAAGGTAATACAGCCACTAAGAAACTAGGGGTTACTGAGTGTGAGAGAATATAAGAAAAAAAAAACATTATCAAGTAGAGAGAAAAATAAAAGAACAGGATTTGAGAAGGCATAAGATAATGATTGTCACTGCATTTAAATTTTTTGAAGAGTAAAGTTAACCAGAAAGCATGAAGCTAGAAAGGAGTTCCACGAGCAAGAAGTGTGAGAGAAGAAATTCTTGGTATAGAACTTAATATTGTGCTTAAAATTATAACGTCTACGTACAATATTCATCAGAATAATTACCATTTTCATAAATACTTTCATAGTAATTGTTTGAATGAACTTTCTTCTAGGATAGCTAGAATTCATGAATTTAAGCACAGTACAAGATTGGCAACAAGTTCTCATCATTTTAAGTCTTGAAATGGCTAAATGCAGCCATAAGTTTTATGCTAACTGGCACTTCTCACAATTTTTTGCTTGTGGAACTCTATTCTAGGTTTTTGCTTTCCAGTAAGCTTTGACCTTCAAAAGTTTAAATTTAATGGCAATCATTATCTTCTCTCTTCTTAATTCCTTTTTTTTTATTGTTCTCTTTCCATAATAGTGATTTTTTTCTCTTATTCTCTTACACTCAGTGATTCCTTGAATCTTTGTGGCTTTATTGCCTTACTCAGGGTGATGTGATTAAAAAGAAAAATGAAAATATTTAAAGAAAAGTCATAGGAAAGCTATGTTGTGTTGGTGGGTAAGTGGCTGAAGCTAAGATGCCAGTAGATGACCTAATTATTTACATTATTTTCATACAGACTAATATCCTCAATTTTGTTGTTAGTATCACATTTCAGTTGAAATATTGTGATAACAATTTCTCTCGATTAGAGTGGAAACTTTTCAGCACTCTCTCATAATTCAGAGACAATTAGCATGAAGCATCTTCTTTTTTAATTAATTACCTCTTAATCAAACATTCATCAGTCTGAGTGTTTGGGACCCTGAGCAATGATGGATATCCTGTGAATAAATAAAGCTAATATCATGCATAAAGTAAATAATTTACTTGTTTAAAATAATCTCATGTATAGTAACCTATTTTTTATGGATCATTCATTAAACTAATTACAAATGTTCACCAATCTTACTGCATACAGAGTTGTTAAACAAGTGTGTTACTGAAGCAACAAGATTAGCTAATCATAGATTAACTCTATCATTTCATCTGAAATTAATAAATCAGATCTAATTCATCATATTGTGTTGTCATCTGATCTTGAATCTTTCTATATATATGTGTGTGTGTGTGTGTGTGCAAGTATAGGGTAGGTATAGATAGAATAAAATTCTGTATCCAAAGAAATACTATTCTTAAATAAGTGCTCAATACAAATAATATTTATTTCAAATTTATAACATGGATATGTTATAATATCACTACAAAAGTAGCTATTTTGTTTTGACACTACTTGTGTCTTATCAAGTCATGAGGTTTATTTCAAGTTGAAGAGTTACAAGTTTAAAACTAACCAAATTTCTTTAATCAAAGAAGCATTTTTACATGGACAGTGTGAGCCAATCAAAATAAAGTAATTTCTAATTTGAAGAATATGAGTACAGACTCTAAACACAATTTATTGGATCATTAATATTAATATTTGATTAAAATAAAGATCAGCATTATTAATCAACTATTAGATTCGGTTTACTTTATTTTTATTACAAATTTTAAATTCTAAGTTTAACAAAGCATTAGATTTAGATTATTATAAAGTTATTTAAGTATTAAATGAGGACCGGTTCACACTCCACCCACGTCTATTGAACAGGTTAAGAGGCTCATCCCTTGTTTCCTTGTTTAGGATGTGGTTTCCGGCTTTCTCTTTTCCAATCTTTTCACTATTACGTAGCCCCCTGCACATCAGTGGCATTACCGCCTTGCTCGAGGTGATACAATTAAAAAAAAAAAAGACATGGACACACACATATACAAATCTATAGACATCCACATGAGGACAAATAGATGAGTATATACACATACAAACATATATTGGTATACAGACACATGTACAGATGAATATATAATTAAAGTATAGTATATGTCCACCCTGTCTAGGATGAAGATGTTACTGCTTTTCACTTTGCCTGGGATCAGTGTTGTACATCTGCATTGGGCAATGTGCTTCACACAAATAAATACATATTGTCATTTATGGATGTCAAATTTTTATGAACATTTCTTTTATTTTTATTTTAGTTTTGCATCATTAAATTCATTTTTAGTTGGTCATCATTTTGACTACCCACCTCATACCCACCCACAATGCTTCTCAGTGCTGATAGTTTGCTCCAGTAACATAATAGGACCCCATGTCATGATGAAACTGATTAAAGGAAAACTTGACAGTTCCTGGTACTCCATTGACCCCCATGTCTGTTAGATATCAACCCCATTATGCATATATGGGGTATGAGACAGAATTCACTGAATTCCTTGCAGCTACACATCAAACACAACTCAGTTATTGATAGCCTTGGAATGTGTCTGGATAGATATATACCTATGCCATGATTCTAACAACATGAAGACACCATACCACTTTGCATCACCACTGTTATTTAGTTATAAGGAAAGGCTTAGTGTTATGATATTGTTATTGTGGTGCTGTCACTAATTTTTTGTTGCTTCAAATTATATATATATATATATATATATATATATATATATATATATCAGAGTGAGTATAGAATGAGGAGAGAAAAAAAAACTTTTTCCGTCCAAAACATTAATTTAAAACAGTGCTCGATATATGGTGTATAGAGCAGTGAATATTTATTATAAATTATGTTTTAGAACATGTACATAATTTCTTCTATATATGTCCTCTTCCCTACAATCATATGTTCCTCAGGGGAAAATAAAGGTTTGGAATCATTCTCTGTTTATGTTTGGTTGTTGTTGTGGGGGTTGGTTGGGGTTATTGGTAATTAAGTGAATGTCTTGTTTTGATCTTTAGACTTTTGAGGAATTTGGTGTGTAAGTGTGAAATTGTTGATTAATGGTATTATCTGTTGGAATGTATGTTTTATCTTTTTATCAGTTGGGTATATCTTTTGGTTAGGATTTCTAAGAGGTCACTGTTGAGTGGTCATTTTTATGGTTGGCTATCATTTAATTGGTTGATATCTGCTGTTAGTGGACCTAATTCATGCCTTTACTTTGATCATGTGTGTAGGTTTTCATAGACGTGATAGGGGTGAGGTGTTTTTTCTTTCCAATTTAGATTTTTTCAGACAAATATATATATATATATATATATATATATGCCCCTCTTCTCCTCTTTCTTCCTTCTTTTTCTTTCTCTTCTCCTTCTTTTCCCCTTTCTCCCTTTTTCCTTTTTTCCCTCTTTCTCCTTTTTCTTTCTTTTTATCCCTTCCTCTTCTTTTCTTCTTTTTCCTTTTATTCAGGAATGGAGTATAATTGTATTTAGGGGAAGTTATTTCAAGAAATCTAAATTTGTATTTTTGGGGAAGTAAATGCGAATTGTTTTATCAGTTTTTTGTATAAAGTTGTATGTTTAATCTTAATTTTAAGTTTAGAGGGTCGGTTTTTTTCTTTTAATTCTTCCCTCTTTCCTTTTTTTTTATCTTCTTTTTTCTATAAATTATCGTTTGGAATCTTAATTATTTCTTTTAATTATTTATATATTTTTTATTTATTTAGATATTTTTGCGGGCATTAGATCTTATTTTAAGGATTTATTACATCGATTTTTCTGTAGCATTTTTTATCTTTTATAATAATAAAAATATTTATTCAAATTCCTAGTATTTTTGGGGGGTGATTGTAGGGTTAGATCTTACATGTGCTTACAGTTTATTTTTGTGTATGATATAATTATTCTGAAGTAGTATATTTAATCTTATTTTGAATGTATGAATTTTGATTCTTTTTCAAGTTTGGAAGCCATTTATTTAATTTTGATTTTTCTAGTACGGAATATTTTTGTATTTAAGTAAGGTTATTGTGTTAAGTAAGGTTATTGGTGTGGGCTTTAGTGATAGACCTTCCTTTAAGGATTTATTGGATCGATTTTTTTCTATAGCATTTTTTATCCTTTATAATGAGGATATCAATCGAACTCTTTGTATTTCTTAGCATGATTGTAGGGTTAAGTCCCTAATGTGCTTGCAGTTTACTGTGGTTTCGTGTCTCTGATTTAAGAGCTTGTTACTATTTATATATTTAAGGATCTCTATTTTTTCTTTTGGAAATTAAAAAACGAAAATAAAACACCTAAGGTCAAATGGAAGATTCTCAAAAAAGCAAGAACAGCAAAATCTATAAAAGAACCATGCTTTCTTTGCCTTCAAGAAAAAATAGAGATCCTTAAATAATTTAAGAATTTTATAGACTGACTCTTCAGCAATCACTCCATCCACTCGTCAGTAATTGATTGTTTATATTTCTCATTTTTTTTTTATATGTGGTGCAAGGTTAAATGTAATTTTTTTTTTCCATAGTGTGTGTGTGTGTGTGCATACCTATTTGTGTTGGTATGTTCATACAGCCACTTGTATATACATGTAGAATATTGTTGCTATTTCTCTTTATATATATATATATATATATATATATATATATATATATATATATATATCCAAATGAATAAGATCAAAGAAAATGATTACAATGTTCAAAACATTAATTTAAAACAGTGCTCAATATAAAAACAGACATTTCATGGAAAAATATTCCTATTCTGAACAAACAGGAGTACTTTCAAAAGTTGGTCTTAAAGACTGAAGATCTTACCATCATTTTTAATGAGACATTATTCTTTCAATGTCAAAACAAAATCCTCAGGATTTTTTATAGCTTGAATTTTTGTAAACATCTACAATTAAAATACTACCAGACTATTTCTTGCCAAATTAGTGCTGAAAGAATTTTGAATTCTTAAATTATAAAAACAGCAGAAAAAAACAACTAACATAAGTTAAAATCTAATTTCTAAAATGATGCACAGTCGCTGCCTGCTGCTCCCACTTGTCATGATTTGAACAAAGAGGTAACCTTGACCTTGACCTTTCCACTGAAAATCAGCAGCCAAGAGATATTGTCAACAGTTGAAAAGTTATAATCAGTGTAACTTTTGTCAATAAAAAGGGCACTCTTGGCCCAGAGACTGGATCATAGTGTAGTATCTGTACACTACTTGAATACGTTCTATTCTCTGGCTAGACATTTGCTTCATTTGTGATCCCACTACCCGTGGTTGTTTTCTGGAGTGATTATGTTTTAGTTAGCAGCCAGTCTTGCTTTAGATTTGACTCTGCTTCAGAAGTGAAACGGACTAGTCTACCTGAGATCCCATTACACGTTGTTGATTTGGCAAAGCAGATGATGTTTGTTCAAGTCCAATTGCCATGGCCTGTATGGCTAGGTTGCAGCCATACCTGTTCTTTTGGACAACATTCCTGCCCAGAACCGATACTGATAACTTCCCAGCCGGTGCTGTTTATGCTAGAAACTGATGTCATTCCTGCCTTTACCATTCCTGCCATACGCTGACTAATGATGA
The DNA here is from genome assembly GCA_037127315.1 of Ascarosepion bandense. Taxonomy (NCBI): domain Eukaryota; kingdom Metazoa; phylum Mollusca; class Cephalopoda; order Sepiida; family Sepiidae; genus Ascarosepion; species Ascarosepion bandense. The sequence goes on from JBBBDQ010002492.1 coordinate 1,604,783, forward strand.
TGTTACTGCCTGTGACATTCATGCCAGATGTTAACAACATCCTAGCCTTTACCATTCCTGCCGATCACTTCCAATATTCCTGACGATGACGTTCCAACCTGAGCCGTTCACGCCAGATCCTGCCAATCACTGCTAATGTTCCAGCCAACAGCCTTTTCTAATTTCCAGCTGTTTGCCTGTTGTTTTTATAATATAATAAAAATTGACATTGATAACTTCTACATCTTTGCCTGAGTCTCCTCATTGTCTTTGCTGTTTTCACACATACAAAAAAGTTTGTGGGGTTGATACCCTTACCTCAGCCCCACAACAAGTTAAGGTAAAAATCAAATGTGCTGACACATAACTCAAGTCTTATCTTGCTAATATAGGTTTTATTTTTGTGAAATAAAATCCTTTTTCTGATGATACTGTACCACTGGCAAAGCAAGTTTAGGTGACAAATATTTCCAAATTTTCTGTGCATATATGTTTTTTCTTTGTAATATTATTAGATTTATACTTCAGAAAACAGAATTGGGCAATACTAAAATAAAATTCATCATTGCCAGTTTGCAGATAGTTGCTTTCTGAGGTAAGGTCTGTTGGCTCAAATCTAAAGAGTGTACAGTTTGTAACAAATGCTGCTCAAGGGCCAATTAATTAGAAAATTAACACATTATAAAGCAGGAAATTCTAGTCAAGGACAAAGAACTTATATCAATATAATTGTATCAATAATTATTAATTGTATCAATATTAGACATTTCAACTATGAAAGGAATTAACTGCTGCCACTTCTTTTTCATCTATGGTTTTCCAAATCTTTTTCTTTTTTTAATCATAGTTTCCTAAATAAGAAAAACATATAACTACAATATTTGTACAAATGTATATTTGTATGGAATATTTTGTGCCATATGCAATGTATTATAAAACATTCTGTTAGAATTCCTGCAATGACGAGTTATCATTATTTATATTATTTACATTCAGACTAACATCCTCATCTTTGTGGTGATTATTACAACATTTTAGTCGTTGTATCCTTCAAGTCTTTTTCAGGTATCTCTTCATCTGGACAAACTACTTTCATTTAATTTGTTATAGTGGAACATCCTGCCATCCCCAAGAATGGAATGCTCTAGACTATAAAGAACAATGACAAGCGGAGGGAGATCAAATGTCTTAGGTGAAGGCATTCTCTATTTAATAGTTTATTCTGCTCCTACTCGTTGATTGCTTATCTGTATCTTATTGTTAATTGTACAGTAGTACAATAAATCCGTTATATTGTATTCCTGTGTCGAGTACCATTCTTCCACTAATCTTTACACTGATATTCCTTTCTGGGATATATCATAATCACAACAAAAATTATTTTCTGCCACTCATCAGCATGGCTGGTATTAAACTCCAGGAGTTTATATTGACTCAATTGCTAGGTCTGCTACTAGCAAAGTTGGCTCACTATGTCATTTCCGGAATATTTTTCTCATCAGAATCCATCCTGCAGATTTACAAATCTACCATTCATCCATGTATTGAATACTGATACCATATCTGGTCTTGTGTTTTGACTATATATCTCAAGATTCTTGACAAAATTCAAAGAGCCTCCAATGAAATTGATCCTGACTTAGCATCTCAACTTCAGTTAGTTTCTCAACAGCTTAACATGGCTTTCCTTTATCTTTTCTACAAATATTTTTATAGCAATTGTTCTGATGAACTTTCCTCTTCTGTGCCTCAACTGCATGAATTTAATTGTGCTACTAAACATATTGTGGCTCCTGGCTCTGTCTAGATCACTGATACAGCAGGTTTTTGTCAATTTTCCACCTAGGTCAGCTTTGTGATCAATCAAGGACAATGTGGGCAGGACATGATTTGAAATAAAGAGACCAACTATCAATTGCTTGCAAGATTTTGATCACTGATGCAAAGGACTGGTGGTGGTGGTGGGGTTTTACATAGTGGCCTAGGCTGCTACTGTTAACATTGGACTCCCAGAGTCTCTATGGTTGTCTTCATTCATTGGCATCAGGCTTCAATGTGTAGGTGTCTTTGGCAAGGGTCCAGCCAAAATGGGTGAAAGACAGGCAAATGACCATGGTATCTCAGATGATCTTTTTTGTTATGGGCTAGAACTGATGCCACTTTATATATTGTGTTGAAGTGGCTTGAAAAATAACTGTTGGTTGAAACTGTATACATCTTTTCTGATTAGTCAGAAAATATTCTTATGATTTTAAAAAATTTTTCTTTTTCATCTTGAAAGTGGTTGCCTTTGCCAACCCCCAAAATAAGTCAGTTTGTCTCATGTGTGCAATGCCTGTTGAGATGAACACTTTTGTTTTCATTGAAGAGTTGAACATCTGACAGGTTACAACACAATATAATGCTTTAATTTCTGTATTTCTACCCTCAAATTAATTAAAAAAGCAGTCATGTTTATTTTTAGAATTAAAAGTATTAAAATATTTTTGTTTACAACGGATATATTTATTTAATTTTTGATTTTGTAGAAGTAGAGGACTGTTTGACATTGTGTTTACTCCATGTGTAGTATTATGACAGAAAGTATTCAGTATCACACCAGAAAATCCAGGGAAGCCAGTTTTAGGATTAGCCTCAAGTTATTGCTGATTGCAGAATGACATGATCTCACAGCTGCAGAAAAGGATTGTAATACATGTAGTTATACAAACAAATGCTCCAGAAAGGAGTTGACCTGTTTCTTAGACATTACAGATGTGAATGTAAGGTCCATGTTTTAAATTAGTGGCAATCAGGCTGCTTGCATGTTCTTTAGCTGACAGTAACTGATGAACTATTGAAGTGAAATAAAAGACTCGTTATTTATTAGTCATCATGTGTTATTGATCGGCACAACCCACTTCCTTCAGTCAGTCAGTGCCATATGTGATACATGCTTGAGTGATCATGTCTCTTTCGATCCATGACTGACTAGGCAGAAAATTTTCTCGCAGTATGTTGCCACTTTTTCTGCAATAGACTGGTTGCCAACCAAGGCTATAGAACCCAATCTGTCCTGCTATTCAACCCATAACTGGAGGAAGAAGAGATGGATTAAAACCTTTCCCCAGGGTATTTGTACATAAGTGAATGCAACAAATTCAGCTAGAACTCAAACTTGGCTCACCAATTTCTCATTCCAAGCTGATATCAATTGTACCACAACACACATCCTTACACAGGTATAAATCTGCAGAAAAAAGTGAAACACAACATAAATTTGAATTGAAAGTTTTCTTTTCTGATCATTAATTAGAATGCAATTAGCCAATCAGCAAACAATTGCTTCAAACATGTTCTCAATTCACTTGATCTTTATTTCAACCTAGAATTCCTGGTAAAATATTTCAGTAATCAGGTGATGTTAAAAGCTATTCACTTAAAATTCACTTAAAATTCACTTAAAATCCTAATTACTCTATTTAGAATTATCTTCTTTATTACCAAATGAAATCTTTTTTTCCAAAGAATCTTTGAATGCAATGTTTTCTTCTTCTATGTGCCATGTACCTTCAGAACCTGAGCGATCATGGCCTTCTATAATTTCTTTCCCTTTGTACCTCTATAACTTATCTTTTTGATATCTCATAATCCCTGTTCTGCCAATCAATTACACAAACTTCAAAGGTAGATTATTTTATGCTTTCCCCTGTCTCTGTTGCCTATAATATGCCCTGTGAGTGTCAAATTGTCCAAACCCTATTTTCTTATTATGTGCCTTAGAAATTTCAATTGTCTCTATCTGATTCTATGTATAAGTTTTGTTTTCATTTTTGTTTCCATTTTCTTTAAAACTCATTATTCATTTTTGTTGCTTCAAGTCTCTTCTTCATCAGTAAAAAGATTGTCAAGTATCTACTGCTATAATGAGGAGAGAGGGCTTGGAGAGTTTGACACTCAGAGGGCATATTAAAGGCAACAGAGACAGTTAAAAGCAATGAATTGCTTTTGTAATTGGTTGTAAATGGCTTGTGTAACTGGTTGGCAAAACAGGGATTAGGTGAGATAGCAAAAAGATAGTTTACTAAGAGCTACAAGGAACAGGAAGCTGTTGGGAACTATGATCGTCCATGTCTGGAAGAGATACAACACATAGAATAAGAATTTAATGAAAATTGCTTATTTTTGTCTTATTATTAGTGCATGTATACATATGAGTATATTAACATCAAACGCATACACAGTTATACATACCAAAAAGCCAAGAATCTTCACTCACTTATTTTGTTAGTTAAACATAAATATTTGTGTGCTAAGATATAGCTGGATGGTAACAGGATGTAGTTGGAAGGAAGTCTTCTGATTGGTTGTTTGGTAGAATTCAACAGGATATGCTCAGTGCATCACTGTCTCTGATTGACTATTTGATGGTAGCAAAATTAGTTGGAATTCTGATAGATGAGAAAACAAAGTAAAGAAAAGGTTATTTATTGCAGCAACCAGGGCTGAGTCAGAGTTCACAGAACTCAGAAGAATTAGTCAATTGGCAGACTAAATTCAAGGTCATCTGACCTATTATAAAGAACTATGACAGCAGTAAAAGCCAGGAAACCGATGAAATCAGACCAGAGAAATAACTGGAGATGCCTCAGTTTGCATTTTTGTATATTTCACTCCAGTTTTTGTAATGTTTTAAACACATATTCTATCTAAAAAGGAAAAAAAAATAAACACAAACTATTTTTACCTTGTTTTGTAACAGCAAGTTTACAATGTATATTTATAGAAATTAAATCCTATATATATTTTTCAACCAATAAAATCCCATAAAAAAATACTGCCAAAACACTTGCAGTTGTAGTTGTAGACATCCCACATGTTATTTTTGGACCATTTAGAAAATAACAATAATAACTCTTCACCACTCATAAAAATTTGAGAAAAAGATTTTTGTGAGCTAGTGTGATATTATTTTCTAACTAATGAGAACCTTTTATTCAAAAAGTTCACACCTCTATATAAAATTAGATTTTGAACCTCCTTTACAGATATAAAAATAGAAGCATAAAGCTTCTCAGGGTACAAAACAATTTTGGAGGCCAGTTTGATCTAGATGTGTGCACACGGGCACACATACAATGAAAGAGAGTAACAAGCAGCCTTTGTCTTTCTCAGGAATACATGAGTGTGTAATTAGGCTAAACATCATAAGGTATAACACTTAATTACTTGATAAAAAAGCTTTCACTGCAAGGAAAATTGAACATTTTATTGTTATTGTATATCTCTGAAAAGAATATACAGGGTGCAATGGATAAATTGTAGTCTAAATTATGTAAAAATGAAAAAAAAAACACTGATATTTTAACAGATATGTTTACCAAAATTATACAAAAATACCTTGAAATACTAAAGAGTAAATTTATTCAATAAAATTGCTATTGGCTTTCAGATGATTTTAGAATCTCCTACATCTCTTCTGGACAGTCTCTTTGTTTAAGTTGGTGAATGCTGCCATAATCTTTGCCTACAGTTCAACTTTGTTGTTATAAGGTGTTTTCTTGCTCAACTGCACCCCATACATAATCAAGGAGGTTGCAGTCTGGGGAGTTAGGTAGCCAGGTGTAAGGGGTGATGTGGTCGCAGAAATTGTTTGACTACAATAAATGGGTTCTACTGCTTGTGTGGCATGGTGCAGAGTCTTGTTAACAGACATAGTCTTCTAGCAGTTACTCTCTTAATCCAAGGCAGAACAACCTCCTCAAGGCACGTGATGTAGGCCTCCATGTTGAGTCTGAGGCCCTCACTGACAAATTTGGGAGTTCTTTTCTTATCAGAACAATCACAGTGAATTTTATGAGCTGCTGTACCTTTGTAATCGCTATTAGACTCACCCAATTCTTTCTGAATCCTCAGATTGATACCCAAATACTCTGAAATGTATTTTGGAGGCCAGTTTGATCTAGATGTGTGTACACGGACACACATACAATGAAAGAGAGTAACAAGCAGCCTTTGTCTTTCTCAGGAATACATGAGTGTGTAATTAGGCTAAACATCATAAGGTATATCTGTCCACACATTTTACACAATGCAAAGAACACTTTGCATTGGAGTTTCCAGTGCAAATGTCAAGTAGTACAGCATGGCTTTTTGTAAGTTTCTGGTGGTGTGAATTATATCATGGTGCTTTTTTTCTTGTAGATGGTGCCCAACTGACTCTGTTTAGTTAACAAAATCAAAAATAAACAGGCATGCATGAAATTAAAAATATAAAATGCCGACAATTTACTCATCGCATCCTGTATATTTCAACTTCTACTTTTACTACTTTTTCTTTAAAAAAATTATCTTTTTTATGTTCCATTTAAAAATGTTTTTGTTGTGATGTTGTTAAATGTTTAGAATTCTTACACTAGGATAACAATAAAAACCTGGGTAGATGGATCCCAAAATAATTTTTATACAGGGCATCTTTTTTCACTTTATCCCTAACTTCAAAAATTGCTCCCCAAAATTTCAACTCTGTTTCATCCAGCTAACTAACATAGTAACTAAATATTTGCTGATCACTCTATATGTCAAATATAGCTGTACAAAGCTTATAAGTTACATTAATGTTGAAATTAGTCATTTCCATGCAAGGAACTGTATTACTGTCAAATGAAATTTATAACATTTTTTTACTAGAACAGTTTTTCAAGTAATTGAACTTCTGAAGTTACTCTTTCTTATATTGATGGGAGATTACTTTCAAACATTTTATTACCTTACTGTAGGAAGTTAACAGCTTGATTATATAATTTTCTCTTCTGGTGATGTGTGCGGCCATTTTTGTTGTTACTGTTTAAGTGATGTGAGTTTTGCTATTTAGTAAAGCTCCTTGTGATTTTGTAGTGCCACTTTATAACTTTGAATGAATTATCATCTTCTATATGATTTTTTTTTTTTATTAATCATATCATCCCGAGCAAGGCAGTAAGGCCACTGGTGTGCAGGGGGCTACATAAGAGTGAATAGATTGGAAAAGAGAAAGCCAGAAACCACGTCCTAAACAGGGAACAAGGGATGAGCCTCTACACCTGTTCAATAGACGTGGGTGGAGTGTGAACTGGGCGATAATTTAGTCTATCTACTCCAATTGAAAAAAAATTAAAAAAAATAAACAAAAAAGAAAAGTGAAAAGATTGGAAAAGAGAAAGCCGGAAACCACATCCTAAACAGGGAACAAAGGATGAGTCTCTACACCTGTTCAATAGACGTGGGTGGAGTGTGAACCGGGCGATAGTTCAGTTTATCTACTCCAATTTATAAGATTAATTCATATGAAGCTATTTTAATCATTGATCTCAGAAAACTATTGTATAAGCCTTCATTATTTCTAGTCCAATGTAAATATGTGTAATCATTTGTCAACATTGTGATATAAAGCCTTATTTATTTTGTCTGCTAATTTGTTCCAGTTTTTAAAAATTGTAAAATATCCATTGCAACTTAAAAGTCAAGGGTGCATGTATTATTTCTTGTGTGAGTATATGTGTGTGCAGCCACAAATCCCTGGCAAAAATAACAAGGAATAATTTAGAAAATATCTTTCGAAGATATTACCAGTATGGCAGTAAAAAAAAATTACAATTAAAATTAAGTAAAAACTTCTAAAAGGAATTTTATTTCTGTTTATCACAAAATAGTGAATAATTGATTCAAGCAGTATCAGTTTTTTAACTCTTTGTAGATGAAATCATATTTAAACTCAGTAATCAATTCAAAGATATTTTATATAGTGATTCTTAGTTTGTCAGTGTCAAAATTTATTTGACTGATCAGGTATTGGAATTTACCACTCAAGACAATCTTCTAGAATAACAATTTATCTTTTTGCAACTGCTCCATAAAATAAAATCAAATCACCAGCAGTCATTTAAGTTAACAGTCCAAGCTCCTGCTGATACTAATTCTTATTCACTCATTCCACTCAAGTTAACTGACCTTTCTGACCTCTTCCACATTTCTTTCTTTTTTTTTATGGCAGCCTTACTTCCTCTTCCTTTAGTGATTAGATCTGGAGAAAAAAATGTCTATAGTATTTTAGGCAGGCCTAAAAAACGAAACAACAAAAAACAGTGTTTAATTTAATTACTTCTTAGCTGGTTTTTACCTACTTACATTCTGTCATGCCCTTGTGCAGTACATTTTTAATGTAATAATGATTTTATAAACACTTTTAATGTAATAATATCTTTAATCTTCATAAACATTTCTTTTTTCTTAGATTTTCTTCTTTTTATGGTCCTTGTCCCTGACACCAAACAGATTATTTACATAAAGTGTAACTTGTTTCATGAGTAAAATAACTAAAATTTTTCCAACTTGCAGCATCAAAACAGTCAAAATAATATACCCATGTGCTGTCCCTGTGCACACATTGTTTAAAATTTGCTATATTTATTGAATAAGTGTCACAGTCTCTGGACATAACAATCAACACTTGAGTGACTGTCAGTTTTACACTTCAAATGATCTTCAAGCCATGGATCTCTTAACTGACAGTCACTATGCAGTGTTGGTTCTTATATCCATACTGTGTGTGTGTGTGTGTGTGTGTGTGTGTGTGTGTAAATATTCTCACATTTAATCTGTAGAGAGGAACAATATGACTAAAAAAATAGACAAGAGAAAAACTGCATTTAGTTTTAACTGATGTTTCATCCACTGAGTGACTTTATCAAGGCAAAAAACGAAATGAATTTATTTGACAAAAAGTATCTACAAACAAAATCAAAATGTTGTTAGTTACTAGAAAATTATAAAATGCTCATAAATATTCATTAGGTGAACTGAAAAATATTAGATATTTAATTATGTCATTTTGCATACTTGAAAAGAAGGTTTTCAAATTAAGTATATTGTTTGGATTTTATGTTATAAGATATTGAAATGATGGATTTAAACAATTTCTTTTGTTTTTTAATCTTTGTTGGATATGTTGGCTTGTGTATATATATATATATATACATATATATATATATATATATATATATATATATATATATATATATATATTAGAGTATTCCGAAAGTATATTTTACTAGAAAAGGTATAAAGACAAATATAAGTTAAATTTAGTTCAGTTTTATATTTCAAAATCATAATCACTTTTATTTTCAGTGACTGTATCTCAATGAGAAGGCACATTTTTAATTCCAAATTTAAAGAAATTTTCCCTCACCCCCCAAAAAATGTTAGAATGACTTTTTAATTTCTTCTTTGTTTCTAAATCTGTTGCCACTTATGGAAGCAAATGAAAATCTGTAGATGCTAAATCTGGTGAGGAAGAATGTGAATATGGAAGAAACTTATTTCCAAATAATGTTAATTTTTCTTTTTACAAAAGTGTTTCCTTGCAGTATCATGCTGGAGAATAACATTTTATTTTCTGATTACCAAAGTAGAATACATCAATGTAATGATTCATTTACCCAATCAAGTTGTCAGTAATAAACTTTTGCAGTGATGGTCCTTCCATGTTTTAGAAGCTTGTCCTTGATGACACCTTTCATATCCCATTGGACACAAATCAAGGACTTCTGTCAATGAAGTCCTGATTTGGATGTTGAGACTGGTTTCTTATTTTGTGATAACCGCTGTCTTTTTCTACTGATATAAAAAAAACTATTTTACATCAGCATTGACAATATGATGCAAAAATGAAAGGGTGGCATTTGTTAAAAGATTAAATTAGGTTAAAAGACTGCTGCTAATGGTTGAACATTGTGTTCATTTCTCAAGAAAAAGATCACAAAGAACCTAAATTACCTCTTTACAAGTTTTCATAATTAAACTCTGAAATGTACTTTAAGCAACACACTTTTAGATAGAAGAGATGATAAGCTAATTTCAGACAGTTTCCTATCATTTCAGCTTTTCTCTGCCTTGGTTGGTTGACTTATAATTTATAGCAGTGAAATATATCATTACTTTCTGAACATATTAACATATTGTAGTGACACTGGCAAATTAATATACCTAATTTGCATAAGTGCAAGAGAGAGCCTATATAGCTCATCACTGAGAATAAGTATCAACAAGCTTAGCAACCGATTAGTGCTAAACCTCACTTCACATCAATGGCGTCGCCAATAGGATATCATTTGTCTCTAGAAGATCCAGATTTTGTAGATGCATGGCTTTGCTGTTTTTCTGCCAGTGCGAGAAGTAAAAAGTTGAAAGACAACAAGAAGAAGGGAGGCCAAAATGAAATTACAAATTTATTTTTGGCTACAGTAGGATGTGAAGCAATAATGAAAGTCTCAGTCCCACAAACTTGGAAGACCTGACTTTTGAAAAAATAAGTCAGATTATAAGGAGAAATATGAGACCCAAGAAAAAACTAGTAGTGGTGGAAAGTGGTGAAATTCATGTCATTGATACAAGAAATTGACAAACCAATTATAAAATATCTACACTAGGTTAATTGAAGGTATGTGCAATGCATCACATTGATATAAAATAATGGAACAACTATACAAAGGAAATATATCTTTAAATACATGCATTGACTTTATATAACAACAATAATTAATGCAGAAGTACAACCATTAAAATAGCCAACCCAACAAACAAATAGCTGCTGAGATGTACATGGTAAAAAGATAAGAAAATATTTGTATTGTGGACGTGATCATGAAATAAAAAAGGAAAAATGCCCAGCATTTGGAAAAACCTATAAAAATTGCTTAAAAAGAACCACAGACTTCTTGGAAACGACATGCTTAACATAAATTCTACTAAAGTAATTAAGGAGATAAAAATGAAAAACACCAAAAAGTTAAAAAACTATAAAGCGAGTTTAAAATTAAAAGAAAATGTCTCCCCTTCTTATTACGAGGCAATTAGTAGTAACAAAACTACAAAAATTACTAGAACAAGATCTTCTTGAACATCTTCCCCTTGGGGCTAGCAAGTGGGCATTATCCACTGTAGTGTTAAGGAAGACAGATGGTGATTTACGTATTTGTGAAGATTACAAAATAGGTGTAAATCATAAAATTTGTTTGGATTCATATCCGATACTGAATGTTGAAATTGCATTGCATGCACCAGCAGGAATGAGAGTTTTTGCAAAAGTAGATTAAAAAATGCTGTAATGACAATAAATGAAAAAAAATGCATAAGCAATTGTAGTAACGTATCTTTTTTAGGTTATTCCATTTCAAATGAAGGTATATCATCAGACCAAGCCTTGATAGAAAAATACTAAAAGTAGCTACACCTACAAATAAGAAAGAACTGGAGTCTTTTTTGGGATCGGTAAATTTTTTGCAGGCAATATTTACCAAAATACATGGAATTGACTGAACCATTTGCAAATTTAAGAAAAAATGTTGAATTTATTTGGTCAGAGGAACAACAAAAAGCTTTTGACAGATTAAAAATAATTATGGCAAAGAAACCAGTAGTGAAAATGTTTGATCCAAAAAAGAACATGACATTAACCACAGATGCAACAAACATTCAATATCGGGAATATTATCACAAGAAGGACATCCAATAATGTATTTATCAAGAAGACTCACGAACACTGAATTTAATTATTCAATTGGACATTGGTGATCATAGGTGATCACAATTTCCTGTCCTTTGTAGCTCTTAACTGATTTTGTCTTTTTGTTATTTCTCCTAAACCTTGTGCAGTCATCCATGCTCACTAGTTGGATTATGCATCATTTCCCTCTGCCCCTCTTACCTTCAACTTGTCCTATAAGTATCAAATTTTCCAGGCCCTCTAAGGTCTTTAAATCAAGTGAAAAATTTTACACTTCATGATAAATCAGATTATGACAATAAGTATAATGTTCTTTTTCATCTATTAATTAATCATTATTTAGATATGTTTGTGCCAGTGTAACATGTAACTGTATTTTTTCAGAACAATTTTTTTTCACATTTATACAACTTTGCCAAGATCAAACAGAGCATTATTTATTTTCAAACCAAGAAAGACAGATGATATATTTTTAGAAATGAAAAACAAAAGGTATTAAAAGAAAACTCTTTATTACACCATGACACAAAAGTAACAGAGCTCAAACTATTCATACTGAATAATTTATCAAAGATAAATCTCTCTTCATTTAGTTATCAGCTAGAAACCATATTACAATAACAAGAGAAAATTAGGGAAGGAAAATTGGCAAAGACAAACATCTGTATGAACAAGATAGATCATTTATAATAGACAAAAGAAGAAATTATTGATTTGTTGGTTACAGAATGCAAAATCTTGACAGTATTTCAAATGTCTTTGCTAATTATAATTTGATCAATAGAAAGAACACAAGTTTTGTAGTTTGACTATTAAAATAATAAAGGTCTTTCCTCTCTTGTTTTTAATATAACAGAATCTTTCTCGCTGTAAAAATTGCTTAATAATAAGCTATGAATCTTTCTCCACCTATAAGTTGCTGCTCTGTAGGCATATGTAAATAAGAATTAATCTTTACTTCTATAGTGTTAACCCATTGCTGCTCACCATCCCATTTTTGAACAATGTGTTGCAGGTAAAAATAACACCAGATTTTTATAAGCAATATCTGATTTTATTTAATTTTTATAATTAATGCTGGATTTTATGGTGGTAATTAATAGGTAAAATGATATGTCAGATACAAATTCTTCATTTTTTTAAAATTTTATCAACCAATGAGAGATGGTAAAATAATTTTATATTCATTCCCAAAAATTCTACTGATATAGAAAATGTGTGTATAAATTCTTTTAAAATATCTCTATATATTTTATCAATATGCTTTTTAATATTTGAGATATAGGAACCATTTAAATATATTAATTAATAAATTATTTCCAATAATAAACTAATTAATGCATTTCATTATAATATATGTAGTACTTTTCTTTTTAAGCTAATTTTATGGCAATATTTACAATAAATTAAAATATTATAAAATTAAAGTAAATAAATATTGTAATTTTAACAATCAACATATTTTGAAGCAACCTCTCTCTCTCTCTCTCTCTCTCTCTCTCTCTGTATATATATATATATTATTACTTAAATGTTCTTTTCAGAGGATACCCATATCTGAATAAACACTGTTTATTTCAGTATGAAATAATTAAATAAAGAAAATAAAAAATGAATATACCATTTAATAAATAAATGGAGCATCTACTCAAATATAAATATCCACTAAAAATAATTTTCAATTAATAAAATTTGTAGGATTAATAAATAATAATGCATCACTTTTTTTAGAAATATAGGGTTGTCTGGAAAATAAATGCCAATTTTTAAGAGAAGTTACAACACAAAACAAAATTATGCCATTAAATATTAATTCATCTAAATATGAACCATTTTTTTTGGACAACTTTTCTCCATTGTGTTTTTTCAACATACAGATTCTGTTTTCCCAGAATTTTGGTAGTTTCTCAGCAAAGAACTCCTTAAAGTGATTTTTGGTGGCATCCAAAGAATTAAACATTTTACCATTGAGATTATTTTTCAATGACCTGAATAAATAAAAGTTGCAACAATTTTTGTCAGATCACCAAAGAAACATGAGGTCTGGCATTATTCTGATGGAAAATGACATTTTTCCTATTCACCAATTCTGGGCATTTTTCTTGAATTGTTGCTTTTAATTCATCCAGTTGTGAGTAGTACTTTTCAGAATCAACTTACTGGTTACTTGACTGGTTTCTTTCCAATCTCACCAGATGCACAACATGACTTTCTTAGGATGAAGACCTGCTTTTAGAGTGGCTAAAGTTGGCTCACGTCACTTAACCTAAGATCCTTTTCACTGAACATTGTTGTAAAGAATCCATTTTTCATCACTCATTTTTTTTTTTTTTTAATCACATCACCTCAAGCAAGGCGGTAAGGCCACTGGTGTGCAGGGGGCTATGTAAGAGTGAATAGATTGGAAAAGAGAAAGCCGGAAACCACATCCTAAACAGGGAACAAGGGATGAGCCTCTACACCTGTTCAATAGACGTGGGTGGAGTGTGAACTGGGCGATAGTTCAGTCTATCTACTCCAATTGAAAAAAAATTAACAAAAAAGAAAAGTGGAAAGATTGGAAAATAGAAAGCCGGAAACCACATCCTAAACAGGGAACAAGGGATGAGCCTCTACACCTGTTCAATAGACGTAGGTGGAGTGTGAACCAGGCGATAGTTCAGTGACATTACAGTTTACTTAAAAAAGGATACATTTTTCTTCTGTTTATACAGAAATGTGATCCAAAACATTATTTTCACTTAGATCATGTTGTACCCAAATATCAAAGCAATTTGATTACCCAAGCCTTGCTAAGTACTCATGGATGGTAGATTTTGATAAATTTACTGTTTCCCTCCATTGTGTAATGTGAGTTATTCTCAAGCAATATTATGATTTGGTTGTCATCTGCACTGGTGGTGGTGGTGGTGGTGGTGGTGGTGGTGGTGGTGAGTTCTGCCTGAGTTTTCTTCATCTATAAGGTGACAATCACCAACTCTAAACTAAGTGAACCACTTCTGTACTGTTCTGTCAGCTAAAGCACCTTCATCATACACAGCACATATCTTTTTTGTTGCTTGCCTGTCTTTTGGCTTTATGGTAACACAAAAAGCATCAAATGTCTAAAATGCACCTTATAATCTTCCATTTTCATAGGGATGCAAAATTAACATGTTTTATGTCGTCCATCTTCTTGTTTTGGCCACATGCCACAAGTAGCTAATGTGTAGCCAGAAGTTTGGGGCTGTCATGCACAGGCCCATTAACCCAGATTGACTAAGTGAATTAGATCAAAGTACATGATGCCAGAAGAAGTAGGAAACGTGACATAGCCAGGAAGCTGGTCAATCCCAAGCAGGAACATTATCAGCGATGGTAACAGGGAGGGAATGTTACTGGGATGGGGGTGGTAGCTAAGTTATATTTTGTGAGGATGTGTAAAAACATTTGCAGGTTTCACAAAATACTAACAATCTCAAGAAAAAGGGGAAAAAGCTGAGATCTGCTACAAAATATAAAGGTAGAAAATGGTTGTGAAGTGTATTACAACTAGGTTCATGATATAACAATATCAAAAAACTCATTAGGGTAATTGAAAATTAAATGAAATTGAATTGCAGAGAGTGTAAGGAAGACAATCAAAAGGCCAAGGTTGAAGCCTCTGCCTAGGTCAAATGTACTAAGTAGCAAGGGCTATGATGGGTATTCTGCTGCACATGTTTTTTAAATCCACCCAACAAAAACTGAATTAGGAAAAATAGTCCAGGAAATCCTAAAAAATATGATTCATTAAGGATTGCTACACAAAATAGTCAATAAAATAACACAAGTGAATGTATTTCTTGGTTCCAGAAAATGAAAACCAAACAAAAAGTTTTCATGAAATATAACATTAAAAACTTCTACCCACCAATTTCTGAAAAGTTGCAGGGTTTGCTAAGAACTTTACAAATATACAATCAGAGTACATAAAAATTATTTTACATTGACACAAATCTGTGCTATTCTACAATGGTGAAGTATGAATAAAAAAATCTAAAAAGGGTACCTTTGATGTACCACAAAGTTCATTCGATAAAGCTGAGATTTCCAAGCTAATAGGTTTAATTATCTTACACAAAATAAGCAAAACAGTCTACATAGACAACCACAGAATATATAAAGGTGATGGACTATTAATATTGCTGAACAACAAAAGAACAAATGACAAAGTAGAAAAAGTCTTTTTTAAATTCTTTGAAAGTCTCAATTTTGATATAAAGGTAAAAAAAATAAAAAAGTTTTCCAATATTTAGACATAGAACTCAAGCTACAAAATGTCACTATCTCCCCATACATGAAACCAAACACAAAGTTAAGATATGTAAGCTCAAAACACCCCACCAATATATAATCCAACACATCCCTAAAGATATAGAATATAGACTGTCAAAAAATTCTTCTTATAAAACAATTTTTGATGAGAGGAAAAAAGATTATGAAAAGCTTTAGAAGAAAGTGAATTTAAAAACAAATTAGAGTATAAACCCCAGATAAATGAACACAAAAGTAAATGTAATATCATTTAGTTAAACACACTTTTTCATTCTGAAGTAAAGTCTAAAATATGGAAAATGTTTTTTTACTGTTACAATCTTCCTAAAACCAGATTTTCTGATTCATGTTACACAATTAAAAACTTTATCAACAGCATATAGGATCCACACATAGCTTCCATTTCATTTACCTACTCCATAATTTTCACTTATAACACCCACTCCTGCCTAAAGAAACAAAGAAAAATTGAAGCTGATCTGAACCTAAAAAAAGGATATGAAAACCATCAAAGGGACTTCTTTGGCAGTTATTAAGGTTTGTCTTTTTTACAGAACAGCCATGAGTCATAATGCTCATCTCAACAAACCTCCCATCTTCAAAAGCACCCACTGAAGGCTGCCATTTAAATTAATTCACAACTCACCATCCCTCTTCTACTGTGTGCCTCTGCATATTGATTTCCTAGATGTTACTCTAGATTTATTTAATAATGCATACTCACCCTGCATAAAATATAATGCTGACCCTATTTATATACATCTTAAAAGTCACCCACCATATGTTATTAAACACATACCATACTCTGTTGAACACAGAATAAACAACAATTCCTCAACTGAGGAAATTTTTTTTATAAATACAGTCAATATTACAATAATACTCTGAACAAAAAACAGCAACTATAAATGCAATAACATTAAATATTATATGCAAAAAAGTAATAATACCAAACATAATCAAAATAGAAAAATAATTTATTACACACCACCATTTAACCAAATGGTTAGTACTAGGTTAAGCAATAAATTTCTTAACCTAGTTCACAACTAATAATGCCCTGAGCAAAATCTTTAATAAGAATACACTGAAACTTAATTATGGCTGCACTGAAAATTTTGAAATGATAATAAAAACATGACAATAAAATCTTAAAGTAATATAACAAAATTAGCAATCAAAATCACCCTATTATAAATAATGACAATAATGCTAATACTTGCAATACTTGTAACCTAAACAAATTTTCTCTGCAAAATAGATGCCTTACAAATTTTATGTCTACCAAGCTATGATTTCCACTACAGAAAATTCAAATCTTATCAAATATTATATTGGAAGTACTAAAGACACTTTTAAGTCATGATTGTATCAGCATAAACCATCCTTTGATAATAAAATCTATAGTATCTCAACTTCACTTTCCAAATACTATTTGCAATTGAAAGATATCCAATAAAATAGAAGATATTAACAAAAGCTAGAACATATAAATCGTTACATGAAAAATGTTTTCTTTGCTTACAAAAAAAAACAAATAATTAATTCCCAAAAACTAATTTATTAAATCATTAAAATAACTAATGATGGATACCATAAGATAATTCACACTCTTAAATATATTTAAAATTATCTCAAACTGTTTACTATATGCTATAATCTATAATTCTACCCCTTTTAGTTAATTATATATACCTTAAACCTATCCTTAATTATCTGTTACATTACTTAATGGTTTTATGTGTTTTTCTTTATATTAAAATTTTGTTTTTATATTAACAACACCCTTTAAGACAAATATTTTATTGTTTTAGCTTCAACCTTGTTGCATCTCAAACAATGCATTGGGTACATTTTTGTTAAAAACTTATTTTAGCTGATACAACAAGCACTTCCTTTTGTCCTGCCACATTGTTACACTTTAATGTCTCAATATTCATTGGTCTTCACACACAAATCTTCTAATTTATAATAATCTCTCACACCACTACATTCAACCAATATGGTGCCATTTTTTAAAACTAATCCATGGTCCTGGAGTTCAGACTCTTCAGACATTGGCATGAAAGACTAAAAAGCAATAGTTTTTTCCAGTTAAAGCAAAACTGTAGACTGAAAGAAAAATGAATGGATGTAAGTCAAATTCTGATTTCCTGTTATCGATATTAAATAAGATTTTTTCGTCGTAAACTGAATTTTGAAGGCTAAATAAGTCCTCTGAGTAAATGCTATCATGGCTGAGACTAAGAACTACAATTATACCTACTTAGAGCCAAACTCGAAGCAAAAACTAAAATAAAAAGAGCTGAAAAACTGATTTTCATCAGACCCGGTATAGTTTATTGATTTTCTGCACTATTGTAAAAACTGCAACCTTGAAACTTCTGAATATTTGATTCTTATGTCTTTGTTTATGAGTGTATCAAATTTGATTAAAATCGGACCACTCCTTCTATAACCCAATTTTTTCGATTATCGATTTTCTATATATATCGGGGGTACCTCAACACAAAACCTAGCTAAGAACACTCGCAGACGCTTATAGTACAACTGTGTAAATTTTCAAGAAAATCTGTCCAGCCATTTTGAATTCTATAGGTAATGGACACACACACAGACAAAGTTCCATCTAAGCCCCACCCATTTATCTTTGAAATAGTCAAATGTACTACCAGTACTACTCCAACAGTTTCTTTTCTCACACTTCTTACCTGTAGAACTCCCTTCTGTTTACTATCTTCCCTGATAGATACAATCTCCAAAAATTTAAATACAACATCAGTTGCCATCTTCCATCTTCTTGAATCTCATTCATTTTTTATCCTTTTATTCAATACTCCTTGTACCTAGTCTTTTCTCTCAATGTAACCCCCTGTGCACTAGTGGTGGTCCTACCTTGCTTGGGTTGAAATGATTAAAATATATATATATATATATATATATCCAGGTGAAGAGAACCAACAGTTTTGCAATTCTGAGTTCTCCAGCATTTACCTTTATATATATATATATATATATATATATATATATATATATATGCTACAGACCAAAAGTTTAGGGCAATTCTCTGGATTTTGAAAAATCACCTAAAATTGCGTTCATTTTTCAAAACTAATTTGATAGCTCACTTTGAGTCAGAGAGACTTTCTGAATGGTTTTATCATATATTCAATCATAATAATACTAATAATGAAGTTAATCCATAAATGTTTCTAAAAATTTTCCCTCTTAATCTACTTAACTGTCTAATATTAAGCTTAAGGCTGGTAGTTTTCAAATTTAGGTAACCCTTGCTCTAAAAAGTTGGACACCATCCACAAATGCACTAGATAGTTTCACCATCCCAGTTTAATAGGATTTAATTAAACCAAAGAAGTTACAAAAGTTGAACAATGAAAGTTGTTATTTTGCTCCCATTTATAAACCTGTGAACAACAGAGAGTTATATGTAATTACTCATTCTTCTAAACAGCAAACTGCAGTTAATGATGATGAAAAACTATAGGTTTTCATAAAAAAACAACTTATTAAATAGTATATCAAAGACTACTAGACCGCAGAGCATTCAACTTTGTCTTGGCCACAAGCCAGTTGCATCAGCAACCAGACAGTTTTGACAACCTTATTCAAGCAGGTAAAAATATTGATTCAAAATGAGCAACAGAAATAAATATATGTACTTAAATCATGACAAGTATGAATGATAGTCAAAGTATGCTCAAACCAGTTTTGTTCTAAAATTCCCATAAATATTTGAAGTGATCAAAGGAATGAGCAAAGGAAGATAAATAAAAAGAATATGCCTTGATTATACAGAGTGCGATGGATAAATTGTCGTCTAAATTACACAACAATGAAAATAATACAGATATCTTACTTTAGCAGATGTATTTACCAAAATTACAAAAAGATATATTGAAATACTAAAGAGTAAATTTATTCAATAATATTGCCATTGGCTTCAACCACAGCCTTGAGATAGTTTTGACATCTCCTGTATCTCGTCTGGCTGTCTCCTTGTTCAAGTTGATGAATTCTGTTATAATTTTTATCTTTCGTATTACAAGAAGTTTTGTTGATCTCTTGCTCAACTGTGCCCCACACATAATAATCAAAGAGGTTATAGTCTGGGGAGTTAGGTGGCCAGATGCATAGGGTGTGTGATCAAAGAAATTGTCTGACAGTCATGACTGGGTTCTCCTGCTTGTGTGGCATGGTGCAGAGTTCTGTTGGCAGATATAGGGACTTTCAGCAGCCATCCTGTAGACACAGGGCAGCACTACCTCCTCAAGGCACTTGATGTAGGCCTCCATGCTGAGTCTAGGCCCTGTGGGAAGATGAATGATGGCATAATGTTACCATCACTAGTCATCACTCCAAACATCATGATGTTGACTAGATATTTGGTTTTCATCACTCTTGGTCTATCTTTTTGGGACACAGCAAACCAATAGTTGTTCTGAAATGTTCATATTGAAGCTTTCTGTGCAAATGCCAAGCAGTACAGCATGCCATTTCCAAAATTCTACCAAAGTGAATTGCATTATGGTGTTCTTTTTCTCACAAATGGTACCCAACTGACCCTACTATACTGTACAGTACAAAATCAAAAACAATGTACATGCATGAAATTAAAAATATAAAATGGCAACAGTTTACTCATTGTACCCTGTATCTAAAAACAAGTAATTTGATTTTATCATTAAATATCAAATTATTATAAAAGAATTTTATTAAACATTATAAGGACAGTTTCTTTTATAAATAAAAGAACTTTACAAAATAAATACATAAAATATGATTTGAAAAGTTGTAAGACAACTTGCCCTGGGTTGGAACAAAAGTTTGTAGTATTTTTATGTGAATTTCAAAGACTATTTTTATATATTTGTATATCGATTTATTCAATTATATATGTACTATTTTGTTCCACAGACTTTGCCCTGCTTGAAGAAATTTCAAGATTATATCCTCCCAGAACTTGGCATCTTTCTGGGTGATGAACTAATTTAATTGTTTTTTCACAAGAATTAAACTTCCCACTAAAAGAATTTTATAGAGAGAATTTTATATTTTAATAAGTAGCAATTTGAAGGCACAAGACTAGATAAATACAGCAGATGTAGTAGTATATACCAGCTAAGCTCTATCAATTTCTACTGGGTCTTGATGGAAGGCAACATTTTTCTGATTGGCCAGTTCTGGGCTCTTTTCATTGATTGTTGCCTTTGACTGATTCAACTGGGGGCCTGGCAGCTCGACTTCAGTTACATTCTCACTGCCGTAACATAGTTTACCTATGCTTTTTCTGTAAATATTTTATGGTAATTGTTCTGATGAACTTTCCTCTTTGGTAGCTAGACTTTATAAATTTAAGTGTACTACAAGATTAGTGACAAGATCTCATTATTTGACAATTGAAATAGTTAAATGTAACCATAAGTTCTATGTTGACAGTTTCTTCTCTCCCTTCTCACTTGTGGAACTCAGTTCTGGCTTCTTGCTTTCCAGTCAACTTTGATCTTCAAATATTTAAATGCAATATCAACAATTTATTTTTAAATTCCTGTTCTTTTGTTATTCTCTCTTTTTAATAATGTTTTCTTTTTCTCATATTCTCTTACACTCAGTAGCCTCTTGCATTCTAGTGGCAATAAGCCTTGCTTGGGGTGAAATGATTAAAAAGAGCATTTATCTGAATTCAATATCTGATTAAGTAAAAGATGCTCTTTACATAATACCCTTTTAATCTTACTAGATATGCAACATTACCTTCAGATGTTGAAAGATGGCTTTTGAAGGGTTAATGGTTGCTTATTTTGTTTTTACCCAGTACCCTATTCATAAACAATCAATTTTTGACCATTTTTTATTGTTCTCTTTAAAAATGGGTTCTTTTTGTTGTGTTTAAGCAGAGAATTAGAAAGATGGTCCATTAAATATTTTTCTGTTAAATCATAAGGCACATTGTAGCTATTCACATATCCAAGTGCCTTCAAATGTCTTACAAGAATATCTTTGAAAATTTCCATGTTATGTGACCTGGATTATTTTTAATTAGTATTTTTCAATTTGATCATTAAAAAATTTCTACTTCTGAACCATTTACAAACACTACTCTCAGCTATAACACAATTTTTACTAAGTGCAAATATCTTTTTTGCTATTGTACAGCATGTTTTCTTTTTGTAAATAATGCATCCCATATTCATGTATTTTCATTTTTAACATAAAAATATTTCAAATTCACTCTTCATATGTGAATCAAAGAGAAATCTGTGTTGAAATATCACCTTTCAGAATACGTATATATGTTAGGAATTTCAGTAATGTGTGAAATAAAATCATGAGTTCAAACACTGCCTATTGAAAAATGCTACAAACTTGTGTTCTCACTCAATAGATGAATCAAAGGTAGATATCAGCTGAGTGTTGTATACAATCAAAATATGAGGTACTTATGAGTATGAAATTTACAACAGGCTATAAGACTTGTGTTCTAATTATTTCTCTATGGCAGGAATCTGAAGGATATCAAGTTTGTTTCAGAATATCTTCACTTGATGAAAGACTCTTTATGTGCTGTTGATTCCATTTTTTTAATGTCTACTCTTTGCATAGTGTTAGTTCCAGTCCAAAATGAATAACTGCTAAAAGCATTCCCCCTCCAAAATTTTGAACAAATCCGATAAATGCATGCTGGGATTTCTTCCAAGCAAGTAGAAATGGACCAATTCTCAATTCTTATCTTCCATGGTTTTGTTCTTTTGTTGTCTTGAAGTCAGACTGCTATAACCATTTGACTATATCTTTTTTTAACACAATTCTTACTTTATCAAATTTTTGCCCTATTACTTTTGCTTTTCCTAGTTTTGACTTTCATATATATTGTTTGCTTAGTATCATTTTACCCTGTTCTTTTTCTTCCTTTTCTGACTGAGAAACTTGTCAATTTTGTTTTTCCCGTTACACTTAACCATGGCCAATTACTCCGTATGTAGTTTATCAAAAACAGAATCATTTATCAAATTTCTGTTTCTTGCCTCATTTGTTGTTTATTTACAGAATTATTCTCTGATCTGTTTTTATAATAGCTTTTAAGAGGATTATTCTCAAAAATATTCCAATTTCCATTTATACTTTCAATAATTCACATTTATTATATTGTTATATACATTAATGATAGCAATGGAAGAAACGTTAACATCAGTTAAATGAATATTTCAGTTTTCTTTTCATAGTTTTCTCCTACTTAAGCATCCCTACCTGTTAGATAAATAGTTGATGCGATGGGAATAGCTGGCATTCCACATGCATTTCTTATATGTATCATATTCACAATCCCAGCGGCTTTATGCTAGCAGATTTTTGTCAGATATTGCTAACTGTAAAATAATTCAGACTGCATTATCCAACTGCTGAAAAGAATCTACCCTGTTTACAAAGTTTTATATTTAAGAGATGTGCACTGTGGAGCAATGGATATTGGCTTGGAATGACAAATCAGAAAGCCAAGTTTAAATTACTGTTGAATTTGTTGTATTCACTTATGCAAAAATACTCTCAGGAAAGGTATTAACCCATCTCTTCACCCTCAAGTTATGCGTTGAATAGCAGGACAGATTGGGTTCTATAGCCTTGGTTGGCAACCAGTCTAACATAGAAAGAAATAGTAAGCTACAGTGAAAAAATCTTCTGCCTCATCAGTCAAGGCTCAAACAGATATAATCACCCAAGCCTGTATCATGCATGGCACTTAACTGACTGACTGATGGTTTGCCTTTATTGGAAATTGTGTTTGTGATTTTCTAAAACTTGCAAGGTCTAAGTTTTTTGTTTTCTACTTTGACTTTGATTGTCTGTGCATAGCTACCTTTTGAATTTTACAGGACTCTCTTGCAGGGATTGCACACAGTTCAGAATAAGGCAAGATTTCTTCTGCGGTAATCCTTCTGATAGAGACAGTAGTAGTGGTTACGATGGGCCATCACCGCAGCATATTCAAGTGTGAACAAATGGCAGTTAACTGACTGACTGATATTTAAAACTCTATTTAGAATTGATGAAAGAAAATAATTAGGTCAAAGAATTATTATTTGTTTTGTAGTACAGTAAAAACATTAATTATGAAAAATAAAATAATGTTGTTGCTGTAAGTATATCCTATCATCTATCATTTATTTTTCATATTGAACTTGGAATGTATTAATATTTTCAAAAGATCTTTTTGTTTTAAAAATTGGTGAAGAGAGAGAGAGAGAGTGTGTGTGTATTATTTAATATAATGTAAATATTGGCTTATTTGGTAATGCCATATATTTTCAAACATTTCTCCAAATCCCTTATAATAAACTGGTTTTTTGGAGTGAATCTGATTCAGACATCATACAGATAACCCTTCTTCCTCACAAATCATTCAAGTTTCTCTCTACTTTATTCAAAAAGCTTACAAGGCCAATTTTAGAACTCTTCTCTTTAGGCTCCTTGTTCATCTGCTTGTATCTGCTTTTAGCATCAGGCGGATCAATAAAACACACGATCATCTCTTTTGAGCAAATCAAGTTTGTCTGCTTTGATTACACCATGCCTGCAGCCATTTCATCTGAATGGCTTTTTTATACTTTAAAAGATGAGAAAAATTTCTGGGCATCTCAACACTTTTGTAAATGTTCATGCTAATTAACTAAAGGTTCAGTAATTAGAAAGAATAATTTTTATCATAAACATGACCAAATCTTTACTGTTTATAATGTATCAGCCATGTTTTTAATATTATTTGAACTTCCCATGTAATATATTGTCAATTATTATTTATTTCTTTTTTTGATAGTATTTCTGTCATCATAATTTCACTTGCTTTTTATTGTAACTCTCAGATTGTTATTCCTTATAAAGCTTGCTGACTAACAATTTGAGTTTTGCCAGTTTGATTCTTCTTCCTCTTCATCTTTTCTTATTATTATCATCACCAACTTATTATTATCATCATCATCATTAAGATGGATGCATCTACTGTTTGGGCAAAAAAAAATTCCAGCCATATTTTTCAAAAAGCAATTGAAAGTGTCTTACTGGAAAAAAATAAAAAATATGATAATATACCAGGACGATAAAGGTGTAGGGGCGAAAACTAAAGAAAAGTTAAAATGTAAAACAGAGCAAATTTGGGTGAGATTAAAAAAAGTAGGCTTGACCATGAACAAAGAGAAATTTAATTTTGACTGCAAGAAGATATCATATTTAGGATATCAAATATCAAAAGAAGTCTGATGACAGACTAACAAAGAAAATAATAGAAATAGCTGTTCCAACAAATAAAAAAGAATTAGAATCTTTTTTGGCACTGATAAATTTTTATAGTAAATATATACCAAGATACAGCAACATAATAAAATCATTTGCAACATTACGTAAAAAAACAATGAATTTGAGTGGACACAGAAGCAAACCATCACTTTTGAAACACTAAAGAATATTCTGAGGCGCAAACCAAGAATAAAAGTTTTTGATTCCCAAAAAGAAATAACATTAACCACGGATGCAAGTGAGAAGGCAATTGCTGTTGTTCTATTACAAGAACACCCAATCATGTGTATATCAAGAAGGTTAACATCAGCAGAAGCTAACTAAAAAAGAAGCACCAGAAATAATATGGTGTATAGAAAGGGCACTAAACTTTTTGAGAGGAAAAAAATTCTTATTAAAATTGGACCTCAAACCATTAAAATTCATATTTAACTCAAGAAGAGAAAGTCACATCATCAAGGATTTTAAGATGGGCAATAAAATCATGGTATTTGATTTTGGAATATTTTTCCTCATGGAGACACTTTATCAAGATTACAGTTCAAGAATGAAACATAAGAAAAGCAAGAAAATACTGAAGATAAAATAATACACTGGATGGAAACAAACATTCTTCCTCTAAATAGCCTCAAAATAGAAACAAAGCAATATTAACAATATTAAGCAGAATAGTAGAGAGAATAAAGTAACTGTTCAAAGATAGAGTCACCTTTTAAAAAAACAAAGCACAAAATAACCATAAAAATGAGCTTTATATGCAATAGAGATGTAATAGTAGCTCCACAAATACTGAGAAGGGACATACTAAAAGGAGTACATGATGACATACATTATGGTATAACAGCAATGAAAAGAAAACTAAAGTTTTCAATGCCAGGATATTCAAAAGATGTAGAGATGCCCAAAATGTGCAAAAATAAACAACTTCAAGCAAGCAAAAATTCACTCATGGGCCAAGAAAGCAGAGCCATGGGTTAGGGTCCATATGGATCACACACATATCAGAGTTAGGAAATTATTCTTAGTATTAGTGGACTCATATTCAGGATGGTCAGAAGTTATCAGAGTAAAAGACAGAAAAGCCACCACACTAAAACAAAAAGGACATAACATAGCTATATTGGAAAAGATGTGACAACATATGCTAGCACATGCAGATCAGTTCAGAAGCAGAAATGAGCTGGGGGATGTGGAGATGAAAAGTCAAGAACAAGAAGAAAAAGAAAGTTATGAAAGTGGAACAGAGCAGGAAATTGAAGGTGAGAATGAGGAGGTGGATGAATATGATGAGAAAAATGAAGAGAAATCGAAATCACCATTAAAGTGAAAACAAGACAGACAAGAGAAAGAATAGTACAAAACAAAAATAATTAAGAGTAGTAAGGAAAAAAAGCTAGGGTGTGAAATCTCCAATTCATGCAGGCATAGTATCGTGTGCAAATGAAGTGACCAGTATATATAAAGAGTACTTGGAGAAGTAGTACCAAAAAATGCCTGTCGTCACAGGAGACATGCATACTTGTGTTATGACAAATGCTACTCACATTGATATGTGAAACATAAAAATGTGCTCAGTACCGTTCATTGCTGAACATTCATGGAAACCAAACAGTGAATGTGAGTACAGTTAGACATTAGATAATGTGCTTCAGCAGTGACAACAGTGATGTGTGTAACAGGCAGACATTCATTCTGCTCATAAAATGTTTATAGCTGGTGAAAATGCATAGCCAGTGTTTTATAACTGAAACTCTAATCTTTCTAATGATGTTATTGTTGTACTCTCTCTGTTGTTGTTTCCATGCAAATAAATAGCAGACATTAGATTCAAAGTGTTTCTTGTAAATGAATGAAAAGAAAATTGTTTTAACTGAATAAGTAGGGAATTTGGATTAAATACATTAAATATATAGCAAAAAATATTTTCTTAATATTCCCTATTGAAATGGGAAAGGGGTTCTTATTTGCCTGTAAACCTCATTGGTCTTCCAATAAGTTACAAAGTTAGAGAGATTAACATTTTTTTAATTAACATGGTAGCCTACTTCAATTCAGTGCTCATTAATTTCAGCAACATTCTGGATAATTACTCTCCTATGAGATAATCCATGACTGTTGGAATTCTTTATTTTATGTTCTTAGCTGACATGAAGTGGAAAGACTATATTGAATCCATTGCTAGGTCAGCTGATAAGAAAGTTGGTTCACTGTGTCATATGAAGCATTTTTTCTCTTCATAATCTATCTTACATATTTATAAGTCTACCATTTTTCCATGCTTAGAATATTGCTGCCACATATGGTTCGGTGCCCAGCTATTTACCTTGAACTTGTTGATAAGATCCAAAGAAGAATCAGCAGTATTATTCATCCTGATTTGGCTTCAGTCAACATAAAATTGCTGTAAAATTGCTTCTCTGTGCCTTTTTTGTAAATACTTTCATGTTAATTGTTTGAATGAGCTCTTTGCTTTGGCACCTGAACATTATGAATTTGAGTGCAACATAAAACTGGTATGAAGATCTCATCAATTTACAGTTGGACTGGCTGGATGTAGGCATAAGTTCTATGCTAACAGTTTCTTCCCTTGCACTTCTTGCTTGTGAAACTCTCTTCCGGCTCCATATTTTCTATCCAATTTTAATTTTCAAAAGTTTAAATGCAATGTCAATCACTACCAACTGTCCTCCTGATTACTCTTTTCTCTTTCTGCTCCCTATTAATGTTTCTGTTTCTAATTCTTCCACACCCTGTAATCCCTTGTATCTTAATGACTTTACTGCCTTGCTTGGGATGATATTGATTAAAAGTAAAAGAAAAAGCAATATACCTTGTATTTATTTATCTTTGTACACATTCTGCTAGCTGAGTATCATGGGTTTGAATTCGGATTTGGCCTTTTACTAGACTGGATGCCCAGCTATGCCTTGAGAGCCCTGTCTACCCTGCTAATTAGCCTTTATTTGGCTGGAGGAAGAAGAGATGGATTCATATCGTTAACCAAAATTATTTGTGTGAAAGTGAATGTAATGAACCTGACTGGAATTCAAACCCTAACCCACTGATTTCTCATTTCGGTCAAATAACTGGTGTACCACTTGTACATCCCATGATAAATGTGATAAACAAAAATGAGGTAAAATTCCATTGATTTTTTTATTAATTACTTTATGACAATTTATTATCCCATTTACTTTGTGTAGTAAGACATTTTTTGGATATTAAATGAATAACTTAGATGACAACAAAGATGTTTATCATATATGATTCATTTAATTACATCAGTCATTGTATAAGTGCTCTCAAAGAAAAACATTCAAGTTAAAACTTTAATGTGACACACACCTATGGCATTTATGATTGACATGAGATTGTTATATTGAGTTTTAAGTGATGACACAAACAGAACAGTATTGTTTTTGAGGCTTAATGGTGTCACAACTTTAGTCCCAACAATATGAATCAATACTATGCCATCACATGTACTCAGTATTATATAATGAAAACCCAAGCAGGTTGTTTAATCTCAGATATTTATTTTGACTATGTCTGTGATTATACATAAAACTGAATCTTTTTTTATTTTCAAATGCTCGTTACTTTTATTCAAATACAGTTTAATTTTCAATTTTTTGACATTTACTTTATTGAACACCATGTCTACCATTTTGTTTTTGCTTCATCTTGTCATTTTCCCCTCAACTTCATAAATCCATTCATCATTTTTTATCTTTCTCAGCTTGATATGCCATTTGAAAAATTTCCATTCAAGCTGTAACAATTTTTATCTTGTCTTCAAAGAAACAATTGAATGTGGAATATTTTGCCCTTTGTGTTGACTAATTGTTTTCATTTTTCATTGATTGCTTAAAAATTTACACAAACACTTTTTATATTTAAATCATTTTTTAACTTTACTTTTTGAAAAAAGTTGAAACTAATAGCTTCTGATGCTATCAATCATTTTAGCAAACCCAAATCATTAAAAGATAAATACATATTGATTATCAGTTGTCATTTCACATAGAATATAGAAATATTTTTCTTTATTTGATTATTTGGTAAAAATTTCCATAAAAAACAAATAGAATTTTATGACAATATAAAGAGTTAGGCAAAAATAAGATAAAATGATGCTCTCAAATTTATTTAATAGTTTATTATTTAAATCAGATTTATCTAATAGTTTATTATTTAAATCAGATTTATCTAATAGTTTATTATTTAAATCAGATTTATCTAATAGTTTATTATTTAAATCAGATTTATCTAATAGTTTATTATTTAAATCAGATTTATCTAATAGTTTTTTATTTAAATCAGATTTATCTAATAGTTTTTTATTTAAATCAGATTTATCTAATAGTTTATTATTTAAATCAGATTTATCTAATAGTTTATTATTTAAATCAGATTTATCTAATAGTTTATTATTTAAATCAGATTTATCTAATAGTTTATTATTTAAATCAGATTTATCTAATAGTTTTTTATTTAAATCAGATTTATCTAATAGTTTTTTATTTAAATCAGATTTATCTAATAGTTTATTATTTAAATCAGATTTATCTAATAGTTTATTATTTAAATCAGATTTATCTAATAGTTTATTATTTAAATCAGATTTATCTAATAGTTCATTATTTAAATCAGATTTATCTAATAGTTCATTATTTAAATCAGATTTATCTAATAGTTTATTATTTAAATCTGAGAGCATCGTTTTATCTTATTTTTTATCTTATTTTTTATCTTATTTTTTATCTTACTACTTGAAACCTCTGTAGCAGAAAAGCAATACAAAATCAACCTTTGAGATTGTTCATTTTGCCTTTTAAAAGAAATTATTCTATAATTAAAAAGAAGATTGGAAAAAAATTAAATTACCCATTAGTATTTCAGTTAATCAGTTAAGTACCATATGTGATACACACCTGGTTGATCATGTCTCTTTCAAGCAGGCAGAAGATTTTCCTGCAGTAGGTTGCCATTTCTTTTTGTTGTAGACTGATTGCTAACTAAGGTTATAGAACCTAATCTGTTCTGTTATCCAATCTATAGCTGTAGAAGAAGAAATGAATACATACCTTTCTTAAGGATATTTGCGTATAAATGAATGTAATATACCTGATTGGAATTCGAACTGTGCTCTCCAATTTCTCATTCTGAGACATTATCCATTACTCCACACCACACGTCATTATTTAATAAATTCATGAATACATTATTTTTCATATGAAATGAAATAACTGAAAATTTGTTATTCCTTTCTGATAAATAAACCCTGACTTCCATTTCATCCATCCTCAACTACTACTCAATGTCGTTCTCACCTACATGTGAATTTTATCTTGGCCTCTAGTCAAGTTATAGCTACAACTACTCAGCCAAAGAGAAACCATTCATTTAAACAAAGACAATGAATTTATTCCTGTTACTTATTTTATCTTTATTTTAAAAATAGGGTGAAAAGAAGCACACCACAATTGGTCATCAAAATTGGTTACCACAATTAATCATCATAAGCAATATGAATATTACATATTTTTAACCTCTGTACAATTTCCATGTGTGTTGTGGTGAAGTGGATATTGGCTTGGAATGACAAATGGAAGAGCTGAGTTTGAATTCCATTTGAATTTGTTGCATTTTCATATATGCAAATAACCTTTGGAAAGGTATGAATCCATTTCTCCCTCCAGTGTATGACAGTAGCAAGTGAAAAGTTATGTCCTTAGTAAGAAAAAGGATGAAAGTGATGTCTTCGATGTTCTTTCTTTTTTTGCTGACAGTTCATGAGTAAAAAGGGAAAAAGGAGACTCAATGAATGTAGTGCAAAAGAGAAAGTGAGAGAGTAAGAAAATAGATGACTGGTCACTCTCTGATGAGAAAGCAAAAATTCATGCTATTTATGTGTTTTTGAAAGATGAAATAGGATCGGTTTCTAGATTTTTTTCTAAATGCTGATTGGTTAATAAATAAAAAATTGTATCCAATTTGTTTTCAAAGATGTCTGCACACAGTAAAATTTAGTAAGCTAACTGTCTCATGAATATAGCTTTTTACATTGGTGAATGAATAAATGTATATACTTTTACAATTGGCTTTTGAAAAAGTGCATGTGTGTGTTAGCTCAGATTTTTTATGCAATTAAATTTTACGAATCCGACAAAAGTAGGTACTTCCACTAATTCACTGAAAGAACAGTAAAGCATGAAGAAAGAAGACCCAAAACTTAATAAAAACAAAGTTTTTGCTTCAAAATGTTTTTGTCATTATTAGGAAAAAAAAATCAAGGTATTTTTCAATTATTTAAAAAAGTTTTTTAATCCTTTCTAACACATTCGAAATTTTGGTAAAAATCTTATTTTTTTTGTCAGTAAGTGACCAGATTTTTACCAGAATTTATTATAGATAATGTAATCATAGTAAAATGTATTTTTTCTTGTGAAAAACACATTTATTTGGAAATTCTTACAAAAATCAAATAAATATTCGATTTTAATTAAACTTTCAGGACTGACTCACAAATGAATGAAGTTATTTTAAATTATTATTTTCAGAAAATCTTGGTAAAAATAGTTTTTCTACATTTGTTACCTCCCCTCCATTTAATTTCATGAAATTTCAAGAAATTAAATACAGGCGCAAAAAAATTTGTTTTATTAGTTAAATGCAGGACTCCTTGGGAAATGTAAATCATGTATTTTTTTTTTTCAAACAGTTAGCCTTTTTACTGAAAATTTTCTCCGAATAGTGAAATAAGAAATACAATACAACTATGACACAATGTGATTAAATAAGCTTTTAATTGCTTTAATATATATGTGTATATATATAGCTTTTGAGATTTGGAAAAGAAATCACTTGATCGGCAATTGAGAGCAACAGAAAATTTACTCGCCCCAAAATTATTTTACTTGACAGACTCCATTTTTTCAGTAGTTGCCTTATGTAAACATAGCATGAATCTCTGACAGAAAACAAAAAATTAAATTTCAATTAAAATTTTGAACGTGTTAGAAAGGATTTAAAAAATTAAAAAAAGTAATAACAACAAAATTTGATCTTTCCTCTTATTAATAGCATAAACATTTTGATGATAAAACTTTGTTTTTATGAAGTTTGAGCCCTTTTATCATCGTAATATGCTATTTTCTTTTGGCAATTGAGTGGAGGTACCTAAAGTTGTAGTTTCTTTCTTCTGTTTGACTACAACTTCTATCTCATAGATGATAAAAAAATATCAAATCTGATTTTCTCAATGATTTTCTATAAAAAAATTACATGGATAATTTGTTTTTTGGTGCATGGTTGAAAGAAGTATGCATATTTCTTTTTCTTTCTTTCAAATGTTCATTTTTACTTTTTGTAAGCAGGGAGGAAATATAGGATAATATTTTCCAAATGAGTTTGTAAAAATATGTGAGCGTCTTTAATCTGGGTGAAAGAGACATTTTGTTTTCACTCTGGAAGTGTTAATTAAATGAATGTTTACACTGACCAGGACAATAAAAGCCAACAGTTCAATAATGTCATTGTAGGTCATTCTAAGTAGCTTGTGAATCTTCAATGGCATACTTTTGGGTTGTAAAAGGAATCAGCTTTCCTTATTCTGTATTTGATGGGACACATTTCATTGCAAGATTTTTAATTTACTGCAGGTGAGTAAAGCAATAAACTTTAATTGCCTGAGTTGATCAGGCAAGTGAAATCTCAAAGGCTATATATATATGGGACATTATAGTCTAAAAAAATTTCAATGAATAATGAATTTTTAAAAGAATTGTTTTCCTTTTTTTTAATTATAATAACTTATAAAGTTTCAAAAATACTTTTAAAATTCCTTCAAGCCTCATTGCAGTTAGGTTACTACATTATTACTATATTTATTAATCAAAAATAGACAAGTTTAATACAAATCTTCAAGCCAAAAAATTTTTTAGATAATTTTTTTTTGTATTTGTATAGAAAGATTGTTTTTTTAAGTAAGGTATTTTGTCTATGCCATTAAAATTTGGACAATTATGTCTATTCTGGTCAACCATACTTAGCTTGTCAAAGCCTCTAGCTGTCATCAATCACTTAACATGTCAGAAAAATATGACCTCCGTGATTAAGAAATACTTGTATTCTAAACTTCATGCTGTAAGCAAGTAATACTTCTTTTAAATCAGATTATTTTAACTTTAACTTTTCTAATTTTTCTAAATAATGTGGCACAGATATGTATTATATTTTGCAAGATTTTTAAAACGAAAATTAACTTTTTCTAACAAACATGTCAATCTGTCAAAAATGACTGTTTTTAATATTTTAACGTAAAATGCTCAAAAGTTGAGATTCCAATCAATATAATTTTTGTTTGAAATACACAAGAATATTTTACTTAGTGTAAATAGTAAATTTAATCATTTAGATGTCAATTAAAGCTAAAATGAAAGTGGCAAGAAAGATTTTTAAAAATTCATTTATGAGTTAGATATTGAAAATGAGGGGAGGTACCTAGATTAAATTGTTGGCTCATAAGTTTGGTATTCTAAATTGACTTTAATAAATAGAAAACAAGTATTACACATCAACCTTAAAAAAGAAAACAAGTATTATATATACGTTGGTATTAAAAAATAGAAAACACATATTACCTTAAAAAAAGAAAACAAGTATTATACATACGTTGGTATTAAAAAATAGAAAACACATATTACCTTAAAAAAAGAAAATAAGTATTATACATTGACCTTAAAAAAAGAATATGAGATTTACACCGTTGCAGAGTTCAGGATCGTTGAATAAATTTTAATATATCAGTTGAAACTTTGTTGAGGTTGCATGAAACAACTCCACAAACATTTGAATTCTGTGTAAGGCACAAGGTCAATATTCAAATAATCAAGCTACTCTGTTCAACTAATAACAAATTTTTATATACAGCAATACAAACAATATTTCAAACAAGATTACTGTGTGATGTAATTATAGTCCAATAAATATATAAAGAATATGCAGGGAATAAATTCAAGTTTAAAAGTTCTATTCAAAAATTTTCTTGTTGAATAAAATGTTTGTAAATGATTTGTTTGTTATTATACTCCAAAATATATACAACTGTTTTTAACAAATCAAAATAATAAAAGAAGGAATATTTCAAGTGATTTATTTTTAGTTACATTCATAAACTGGAAATAGAATATTTTATATGTTTTTGTGTTCGTAGAAAAATCCTTGATAGTTTTTTCAATGAAGCTGAGTTTGATTCAAATAAAGTTGATATTCAGATGTTCTTTATAGAAGTTTTTGGTGCAGGTCTTGGTTGAGTTTTGTATTTTAAGATTTTTTGTGGAGAGAAAAGTTTGTTCATGTGTTTAATTAACCTTAAAACTTTTTTGTTGAGGTTCATGAAAATAGTTGAGTGAGAAAAAGGGTTTGTATTGCTGAGTGGTACTTTTCAGTTTCAATTTATCAGGTAAAAGGTTCATGATACCTGTTTCTTCCAAAGTTCAGCCTCATGTCATAAAATTTATACTACCTTTGGTCATGTGTCAGGATTAAAAAACATTTCAATTTTAGGCGCAGTTTTCAATATTTATTTTCAGTTTGCATATTTTAAAAATTAGAAAAAATTAGCCAATCAGAGGTTATTATCTCAGGTTTGAATTTGGATCCTCTTTTAAACTTAATTTGTCATATTTCTTCAAAACTATTACATGTGAAAGATACATTGTTGCTTAACTGTGATGTAAAAATTGTTTTATTTTTCATGTATCTAAGAATTCTACCAACAATAGTAATTTTTTATGTTCATCTTAGAGTTGGGTTCTACAACACATTGACCTTAAAAAATGGGCATTTTATATTGAAACTAAAATAAGAAAATGAGTATTATTCATTGAATGCAAATAAAAGAAAATGTGTATTATATATTGATATTAAAAAGAGAAAACAAGTATTATGCACTGACCTTAAAAAAAAGAAAGTGCTTATTATATTCTGACATTAAAAAATAAAAGTAAGTATTATACTTTGACATTTACAAAATTGAAAACAAGTATTATAAACAGAGCTTAAAAAAGAAAAAGAGTATTATGTATTGTCATTAAGAATTAAAACAATTATTATACATTAACCTTAAGAAACGTATTATATTAGGTGTTACAAAAATAATGGCCGATTTCCGAAACATGATTTTATACTTGAAAAATTAAATATAGAAATGTTGAAATTGATCTAAATACAAGCCTTGAGCATCTATGCACCTCTACTATTAATCAATGATTGTTGATAAAATATTATTGGCTGTGATGCAATGAAATCATTGAAAGCTGATTCCACCTCTGGTTTGTATCTAAAAATTTTACCATTTAAAAATGATAATCAGTTGGTGAAAGATCAGGAGAATATGAAGGATGTGGTAAACTCTCATATTCCAAGTCTGTGAGTTTTTGCAACATCATTCTTGCAACATGTAGCCACATATTATTGTGGAGCAGAATTGGACCACGTTGATTCACCAAAGTTGGTCTCATTTTTGAAGATGTGCATGCATTTCAGCAAGTGGATTGTAGTAAATCTCTGCATTAATGCTCTGGTTGGCTTCCAGAAAGCTTTAGAGGATAACACCAATTGCAGATCACCAGGTAGTCACCATAATCTTTTGCTGATGCAATTCTAGCTTTGGAAAATAATGGGGCACTCATCACAATCAAGCCATTGACCTGATTATTTACGGTTATCATAAATAATTCACTTTTCATCCCAAGTGATTGTTGCATCGAGAAAGGGATCATTGGCGTTATGCAGAAAGAGCATCAAACACACTTCAAAATGCCTAAGATTTTTATTTTTATTGAGATCATTAGGAACCAATTTATCGAGCTTTTTCACTTTGTCATTACTCTGCAAAGTGTGTGAGTCTTTTGCAGTGCTGACACCAAGCATCTGAGACGTTTCTCTGACACTTTGACATGAGTTTTGCTCAACAACTGTTTGCAATTGTTCATTGTCAAGAGTACCTGACTGTCTTCTACCTTCTTACTCTTCAAGGCTTTCATCACCAGTATAGATTTCTGCCTTCATACTGTCTAATCACTTGTGGACCAATCTCCCCATGTTCTGTTGATAATGGCAGAAGTTTGGGAGACACTGTGTCCAAGTTTGAACTCATGCAAGAAAAGTAAATGAAGATCATATTTTGCTATGTTCATAATTATTCATGCTTCAAGAATGGTTCTCTCTGTAAAAATTATTAATGAACAAACAATAATTATTATGTATACCAAAATTCACCTGATATATGCTATGAAAACTATGTTAAAATGGCTTTTCAGAACACTTTGAGCAACCATTATTTTTGTAACAACCTAATACATTGATATAAAAAAGAAAATAATTATTACAGATTGACCTTAAAAAAAGAAAACAAGTATTACACATTAAACTTATAAAAAAGAAAATGAGTATTAATATAGATATTAAATAAGAAGACAAGTATTATACATTGATCTTAAAAATAGTAAATGAATATTACACAGTGACCTTCAAAAAGAACACATGTATTATACCTTCACCTTAAAAAAAATATAATTATTACACATTGAACTTAAAAAAGACATCAAGTGTTATATATTGAACTTATAAGAAAAAAAACAAGTATTACACGTTGACTGTAAAAAAGAAAATTAGTATTATATACTGACATTGAAAAAGAAAACAAGTATTATGCATTGAACTAAAAAAAAGAAATAATTATGAAACATTGACCTTAAAAAAGAAAATAATTATCATAAACTGGCCTTAAAAAAAGAAAACATATAGAATACATTGACCTTAAAAAAAGAAAATGAGTATTAAATATTTACTTTTAAAGAGAAACGAGTATTATAGATTGACCTTAAATATAGATTGTATACTGACATTAACAAAAGTAAAACAATTATTATATATTAACCTTAAGAAAAGAAAATGTTAATTACAGATTGACTTTTAAAAATAAAAATTAGTAATATATATATTGACATTTAAAAAAGAAAACAAGTATTAAACACTGACCTTAAAAAAGAAAAAAGGGTTGCACATTGACCTTAAAAAAGGAACCAAGTATTATATTCTTGCATTAAAAAAAGAAAACAAGTATTATACATTGAACTTAAAAAGAGAAATCAAATATTATTCATTAACCTTAAGAAAGAAAACAAGTATTTTACATTGACATTAAGAAACCGAAAGCAAGTATTATATATTGACTTTAAAAAAAGTAAACATTGATATTCACAAATGAAACCAAGTATTATACATTGACAATAAAAAGAAAACAAGTATTATACATTGACAATAAAAAGAAAACAAGTATTATACATTGACAATAAAAAAGTAGCCAAGTTTTATACATTTATCCTAAAAAAGAAAATGTATATTATATATTGACTTTAAAAAAGAATCAAATATTATACATTAAAAAAATGAAATGAGTATTATACTTTGATCTTAAAAAAAATAAAATAATTATTATATATTGATGTAAAAAGTGAAAACAATTATTATACATTGACGTTTGAAAAGAAAACTAGTATTATGCATTGACCTTAAAAAAGTAAAATTGATATTAAAAAAGAAAACAAATATTACTCACTCATCTTAAAATAGAAAATGAGCATTATACAAAAAATAAGAATAGAACTATTATACATTGTTCTTAAAAAAGAAAACAAATATTAAACATTGATGTTATAAAAGAAACGAGTATTATATACTAACCATAAAAAAACTATTATTATACAGTGACTTTAAAAAAGTAAACTAGTATTATACAAAATTGTGTCACATTCCTGAATCACTAAAAATATTAATGAAAGTGCTAGAGATTTAAGGAACATTTTTGACACTTGATCATTATATACATTTGATATTAAGAAACAAGTCATACATATGTGCACATATAAGACGTTTCATATAGAGAGTATTTTTCCCACTGATAAATAGACAGAGTGTGGATATAAAAATCAGCTCTGCTTTTTGACCATTAGTTTCACACTACAATGCAATCTATAGACCAACTTCATCTGCAAATCACTTTCCTATATCCACACTATCTACAACTATAAACACCCACTCTCTACTAAAAACTCTTCCCCTACAAATATACCAAATTTTAATACAGAGTGTGGCAAAAGTAGCACCCTTTTTGGGGGTGTGGGAGAAATAATGTCTTTTCATTTCATGGCCTCTTTTTTATTTGTTTTTATAGTTTTCAATTGCAAACATTTGGATCTTTTTAGCTTTATATCCTCTCTGTTATAATAAACACTGTTGTGTATTTATTTGTGTGTGTGTGTGTGTGTGTGTGTGTGTGTGTGTGTGTGTGTGTTATCCTGAAAAAAAAATGTTAACCTACCAGGAGTGATGCCATGGCCAACTATTTAATCCATAGAAATAACAGAGCCAGTTATTGTACAGTGATAATCAAGATCATTATTTGCATATGTTGTAAGTTGAATTCTAAATATGAAATTAGAATATTTACTTCCAACATCCGTCTATGGCTTTCTTGCTCGAAAGTTTTCTTTTCAAACTGAGGTTGATAGGATGACAGGAAGCAATTTGGTGGCCACTATAATCACCAAATCTAACACCATCAAACTTTTTTGGCTCAAATCAAATACAATTCTTGCAATTTCTGATAAATTTTCCAAAATTAATGTAGAAATGTATCAAATGATTTGTAGAAGTGCTGTTGATAGGGTTCAGCATTGCACTGAACATGAAAGGGAGCCTTTTAAACATAATAAATAGTTTGTTAATCATAACAAATCATGTTGTTTGGATGTGACAATACTTATAAATTTTCTTAAACTATTTTAATTTATTTTTGTTCAATAAAAGTTAATAAATATAAAATGTCATTACTTTTGCCAGACCCCATATATATGGAATATAGTCGTCATAACCAGTTAGAAGAAGCGCCTATTTCCAGAATAATATTTAGGCCTTGTCAGTAGACATGAAGCACTTTCTTCTTGGTCTGTTTTTTACCCCATAGTGCATAGATTAATTCATGTATAAAGTGTGCATCTTATATATATATATATATATATATATATATAGATAGATAGATAGATAGATAGATAGATAGATAGATAAGGAGAGAGAGAAGAAAAATTTATTTTCCATGAGTCTATTTTAGTGCTCAATAAATTAGAGCTAACCTTTAAATCAATACCTCTTCTGAAGTGTTCATGCCCAAAAAACTTTCAAAAAAGAAATGTAAAACTCGTCCAATTGATTTTTTGACCTATTCAAAGGTTAAACTCACAAGAATAAGTGTATATAATTAGGATTACCATTAACCTGCAGTTGTACTTAATTACAGATCTTTGGTTGAACATTAAAATAATCCTTTTAGAGATGTTAGCAGTTTAACTCTATTTCATTAATACTAGGTTAAAGCTTAATAAGTAATAAACATGAAATTGTTTATGTATGTATGATTTTAAAAAAATAATAATTGGATTTAACAAAACTAATCAATTGAAACATTGTAAGTGTGCAATTAAATTTGATAATGGATTTTTTTCGGTGATTTTGGTGCCCTCAAACTCATGACAGAGTGACTCTGCCAGAAAATTCTTCCTTGGTACTGTCAGAGATTTCTAAGCATCAGGATACAATATTGGTCAAATTTTTCTAGTCTTTATGTAAATTGGACAATTTTTTTATTTTGGTTGTTTTATGTGTCATTAAAATTTGGCCAAATTAAGCACATTTATATTAACGTGTAAATTAACGCAATGTAAGCATTTTGAACAAATAAATTTTTTGTTTACTTAAAAGTAGTAATTATATAATTTTCTCAAAAAAATAAAAAAATATGTTTTTTAATTTAATATACTCAATAATCACATTTTTCATAAATAGACTTACATGTTTTTAGTTCTAAGACTGTCTTAGACTTTTAATAGGTAGAGCTATATGTGTAATGACTGACTTAAAATTGTTTTGAATCATCCTCCTGATTATGATAAAGACCATTGTGTACTTATTTGTATATAGTAAAAAACATAACACATAGCACATATTTGCTAGCCAGGTTTCGACCACTCAGGTCTCATCAGGTAAGAGCTTGTCTGCTGAGACCTGAGTGGTCAAAACTTGGTAAGCAAACAAGTGGTGTGTGTTCTGTTTTTTAACATATCGTTAGATATGCATATTTGGATCATTTGTGTTGGGTGTGCATTTAGAACATTTTTCAAATGATGGTCCAACCATCTGCTATTTGGCTAGTGTGTATATTTCCCCCCTGTCATGCTCATGGAGAGAAAAACAATAGTGAGGCAGCATCGACTCAATTCATTAGAGAGATAATAGCAAGGCAGCATTGGCTCAGTTTATTCTCTTTACTACCAGTTATTAAACATCACTACTAGTTCTTGCTGCATGTTTGCTCTTTAACAGTGCCTCATTATTTTATTTTTTGTGAGGATGAATGTTATTTTATGTGTAACAGAATGTATGTGGTATTATACATGTTGTACAGTAGTGTGCATATGTTATGTACCAAACATCCTCAAAAATGGCTAAAAGTATTCAGCAAAACTGCTCAGATAAGTAAAACTTTGAACAGTTTTTATATAATTTATATCCTTAAAAAAAAATCATGAGATCATATGGTCAGAGTTTCCAAAAGGGCAGAGTTACTTGATATTGCAAGAGTCAAGGATGGAAGTAAAGCAGAGATCTAGTAGTGAGTCATGTCCATTAGGGTTATTAGAGAAATGCATGGGGAAATCTACATCTGCATAAGGGTCTGAGTAATTGAACGTGGTGGGCGTTAAATTCGTCAAACACAAATATATGGGCAAATGGTTGGGAGGAAATGGCCTTGTCAATATTATTGGAGATGCTGTCAAGAACGGAACAGTCGGGAGATGAGGAAGAGTGGTAGAGAAAGAAAAGATAGCTAACTGAGCATAGAAGGGACAGATGGAAACACATATAAGAATGATGTAGGGATTCAAGAGAGATCACCCTAGCTAGAGGAAAGCGTTCACTGATGTAAACACCAAGCCCATGCATGTGGACATTGGAGTCCTTCCTGAAGAGGGGAAGGTAGCCAGGGATGTGGAATTCAGAAGAGAGTATAGAAGGATCAAATCCTTTCAAATATTTTGCCGTCATTTTTTATGGCAGGGGTACACTCATTATTAATATAACAGCTATAGCTTGTCTGCTAGTAATAGTAATGGTGAGAATAGTCTTTTCCAAGCAGGAAAAATTAGCATTCATTAGCTTTACTGTTAGTTAAAATTAACAATATTAACTCACTTTCATTCAACAACGTCAAACATTTAAGTCACTTAACATCCTTATAGTATTTCTTTTCTTTCTGTAACATTGAGAAATGTTTTCATAATTTAGATAGTCCTAGGTATGATGATAAACTACATCTGGCATCAAGGCCTCTAGTAGGAATATTGGAGGTTTTGAGGAGCCTGAAACCTCCTCTTAATTGCTGTTATTCTCAAGTTCACCCTGACTTAGGGTTATAGCATCTGTTAGGGTCCCAGCTTTGCCAATAGCAAAAACAAAAACAAAATAAAAACAAAAACAAAAGACTATGAAAGTATAAAAATACATTTTTAGAGAAAAATACCAACAATAAACTTTTATATAATAAACTTGCCAACAATACTTATTTATAGTAAAATTATCAATAATTCCATTTTAAAGCAAAATTACTAGTATGACATTTTTAGTAGAATTACCAGTAATGTATTTTCAAGCAAAATGATCAACAATAAATTTTATCTGTAGTTGAAGGCATAATTTCAAGCCATAAATTGTGTTCAAAATATTCAGATTTCACCATTATTTAATTTAACCCATAGAGAGTGATCAACCAACCAACATATTTTAGAGGATTTTTTAATACATATTTAAATCCATAAAATATTTTTTTCTGAACTTTTGTGTATATGAATGCAGGTTTCTAAATTTATACATTTGCTTTGATAAAGCTCTTCAAGGGATGACTTGTGCTGACATAAAAGGTTTTCCTCTTGTCATTCTCTTTTATTAATACATATGTGTGGATATACATGGAAATGTTCATACGTGATCACCATTATGATAGACCAGTCTCATTATTTCTGATGTGAAACACTGTTATATTACATAAATCTTCTGTTCGGGCACATGGTGTCACTGATATTTGGCTTCTGTCTACAATCAATCATAGTTTTTTAAAAAGAAATTTTCTTTTTGAGAATGTGCATCTTTACAAAGAGAGCTGTAGTTATGAGTTTCATGCTTTTCCAAAGAGTATTAATACAATACATCTGTAAATGAAGCGTGAGATTTCAAGGCATAATATTAGCTTTCA
The DNA here is from genome assembly GCA_037127315.1 of Ascarosepion bandense. Lineage (NCBI taxonomy): Eukaryota > Metazoa > Mollusca > Cephalopoda > Sepiida > Sepiidae > Ascarosepion > Ascarosepion bandense. The sequence continues at coordinate 1,647,262 of JBBBDQ010002492.1, forward strand.
AATCAGATATTCTTACTTGTAGACCTTATATTTATGTATATGAATATGTTTGTATCCAAAGGCACACACACACACACACACACATGCATATATAAAACAATGTAGCACATAATGAGAACAACTGAGAGAACATACTTTTAAGTAATCAATATTTGACAGTCAGATAAGAAAATGTGATTATTAATGTTTCAATACTTATTTACTTACTCTCTGAGCTATATTCTATATATATATATAGATATATATAATTAATGTGGATAAGTTTGTTAGTTGAGCAGTGTTATTTCAGTCATGCCAACTTTAAAGTTTCATGAAAGCATTATTGTGATGTGTTCACTCTTCAAGTTTTTTGTTTTTCTGCTCTATCCCTATCTTAATATCAAGCACTTTATGACAAAAGATCTGATAGACTAAAATGCCCTTCTACTAGTAAATTACTGAAAAAAACCCACCAACTTTGGCACTAGGCATCATTACAATTTATAATTGGATATAAATAGTTGCCGATGCTGCAATTCATGCATTACTTTTCAATCATGAATTGAGTTCTCCTGGCTGCTAACATGTATATACACTGCATATATATATAGCAAATTAAAATCTTCTTCTCTCCCAGCCATGCACTGAAAGCTTAGAAGTAGGCTCTCTGACATACCAAATTGGTTGAATTTCGATCCTGACTGGAAGCAATTGGATGTCTAGCCACACTGATGAGCTGTGATAAAGCAAAACAGGCTTGTATTCTCTTTTCCAATCTTCTCACTCTTTTTTTTTTCAATTGGAGGAGATAGACTAAACTATTGTCCAGTTCACACTCCACCCTCGTCTATTGAACAGGTGAAGAGGCTCATCCCTTGTTCCCTGTTTAGGATGTGGTTTTCCGGCTTTCTTTTTTCCAATCTTTTCACTCCTCTGTAGTCCCCTGCACATCAGTGGCATTACCGCCTTGCTCGGGATGATATGATTAAAAAAAAAAAATATGGATGACTATATATATATATATATGGATATGCAGTTAGAGTAATGGTCAGCAACTCAGAACAAGAAAGTGAGTACACATATGACACCATAGATTGAATGATGACAAATATTTCCAAAATTTCAGAAATGGAATGTTTTCTCCAGCTGGCACCCACAATAATATTTCATTTAAATTCTGATAATGACACAGTGTTCCCATTGACCTCCTAAATGATATTGGTTTGCATTTGCATGATGATAAGCTATAGTGATGCTACCAGTATCATGTTCATGGTGGCAAACCAAACCCATTCTCTTTGTGTTCCTTTGATAAGGAGTAAGTTCTACTCAGAAACAGCTTTTTCCTTAGAACTGATATCTAGTAGAACAAAGTCCTGAGAGGATGATTTCCTGACGACTACAATGTTGGTCTCTTCAAGTCTATAGTTAACCAATATTGATCCTTCATATTCTCATAATCTACACTTATTATTCCCCCTTCCCCTTCTCTAACAACAATCTTGCTCAGTATGTCTCTACTAAATGTGCACCCTGGGTCTTGTATTGGGTGATACTATCAGAAAAAAATAAAAACTTAGCAAAAACTTACAGAATGTTATCCAGTGATATTTTATATACGAATATGTGTGTGTGTGTGTGTGTGTGTGTGTGTGTGTGTGTGTGTGTGTGTGTGTGTATATATCATGTTTTTAGAATTTATAACATAAATATGTTATAATATCACTACAAAAATAGCCATTTTGTTTCAACATTAACTGTGTCTTATCAAGTGATGACTTTGAATTTTTAAAACTCTTCAACTTGAATTCAATATCACCACTTGATAAGATACAGTGTCAAACAAAATGGCTATACTTTGTATTGAGCATTTTTTAAAGAATAGTGTTTTTATGGATACGGAATTTTATTTCATCCATATTTACCCTATCCGTGTGTGTGTGTATATATATATATATATTATAAATTATAGTTTAGAACATGTACAAATTATCATCTACTACAAATTGTACATTTTGTTTTGACATTGAAAGGACAATGTCTCATCAGATAGTGTGAAAAGAAATGGAAATTCTTTTTCTTATATTTGGTGAATTGTGTGTGAGATGTAGGTGGGGTGGGAAATGGAAACTAAGGGTTGTAAGTTGTCAGTAAGAATTTGAACGAAAAGAGGGAAGAGGTAGGGGATAGAGGTGATTAATGGATATGTTTAAAATTTTGAACTTCAGGTTGTAGGCAATCATGGCACACTCCATCTTCCTGTCCCTTGTAGCTCTTAATACATTTTATCTTGCTATTTCTCCTAACTCCTGCTCTGTCATCCATTTGCTTAAGCCCATCAAGTATACCACGCACTGTTTTCCCCATTTCTCTTTCCCTCTATCTACCCTGTAATTATCAGATTCTCCAAGCCCTTCAGTAACTGCAAAACTGTGTTGCTAAAAATTACTCTAAATTTTCTTCTTGCTTCAAATATAATGGTTGACAAATTGCTTAGCGTTCATTAAAACATGAAAATTATCCAAAATGGAATTTTTTATGTTGTAATGTCATGGTAATGCACATGTTAAAGCATGAAAAAACTATTCTTTTTATAAAAATTATAGAACATTACTACAGTATACATAACTTATCGCCAAAAGCACTTGAAAAACAAAACATTTGAACAATTCCTATATAATTTGAGTTCTGAAAAGAAAAATCCTAAGAACACTTAAAAAATGCTATAAAAATGCTAATACATTGTCTGTCATGAAACCTGCATATCATGCATTCAGTAATAAATTTGAACATTCTCGGCTATTGGCATGTGTTTACATTGTATATAACATGCTAAATTCCACCTTTCGAGCACCCATAGCTCAGAGGTAAAATTGCCAACTGAGGTCAGTTTAGTTGGGTTTCAATTCTCGCTAGAAGCAATTGGATGTCTAATTGTACTGATGAGCTGTGATACAGCGAAACAGATCTGTCTGCGGATGACTATTTACACTCTCACACCCTGATTAAGCACTATGGAAGAATGGTAGACTTTGAAAAAACAGTAGCTACTCATGCATCTACGCATCGTTCATTCAGTAATGAATTTGAACACTCTCAGCTACACACAGAAGCATACACAAATATATAAAAACGCGCATAGACAAGAATATATATATATATATATATATATATATATATATATATATATATAACTATGAATTTATCTTTGAATACATCTTGGAAAACCCACCGCGGAGGGGAAAAAATGGAAACAAAAAAAGAAACAAACTAAGCACTTGAACCTTAGTCAAAGTAGTAGTCGAAAGAGAAAAACCCTTTCTTTTTATATATCAATGGCAAAAATATGTCAGCTTCCAATCAGAAACAAAAATGAATAGGTATGTCATGCTAACCACAACAACATCAAGATAGCCAATTTCTTGAAAGTCATTAGTATTCTTCATGCTCAAAAACAGAAACATTTCAGCTATAGACAAGGAAAAGAAATATTCTAAGTCAGCTGTCATAAGGAAAGTTGAGTTTATCAAGAACATCTTCAACCATGACTGCAGCAAGATGATGAAGGCCATCACTGATGAGCTCAAGCTTACAGAGTTTATACTGAAACATGTGTTGCCTGAAGTCATCAGGTACAAGTTCTATATAATGAAGGGAGGCAGTTCATGTTTATAAAAACTCTGGAGCAGCAGGTGATCCAATCAAGATGTTGGACAAGCTCATGCATCCCAAGTATCATGGCCTTTTCTGGTTCTTCTCTTCAACCTCAACCAGAAAGTGAAAAAGAAAAGTGACAGGAAGCTATGTGCTTACCCATGAAGATACACTAAGTTTATATTTTGTATAATTTTGTAATAGCCCTGGGGGCTATAAGCAATGAGGGCCATGTTATGCCATCCTCACTTCATCCCACTGAACATACATCAAACCATTGTGTTCACATATCTCATTTGATACAGGAGGAGCGAAACATTTTCCTAATCATTTCACCTCCTACTAAGCTCTTTTGATTTGAATCCCCTGGACTATTACTTCTCATCAGTCCCACAATATCAAGGACTTTTGAAGACTTATGGTAGATGTGATGATGAGCAGGAATGAGAATCACCTGACTTAAGCATACAGTCACTTCCAAAATTGTCTTCAAGGCTGAAGGCAATTTTATATTGAATAAACATTTATTTATTTCTTATTTGAATATGTTTAGGATTTCTTTTTTCAAAATATAATGATGTTTTTTTCTTTTGAATATGTTTAATTGTATATTATAATTTTCTCTTAATTACATAACGCACTCAGTACATATCAAGAAAAAAAAAAGAAAATTTGCTAAGATTTGGATATAAAAAATCTATAAAAATGTGAGTACAAATTTATGCAAGTTTTAATTTACTACTAGTGCATATATATATATATATATATATATATATATATATATATATAATTATTAACCAATTATTGATCAGAATTAAATTATACCAGTATACAGTTGTATTGAAAAGTGCTCAATACCTATATAATGTAGAGCTTTTAAATATTTACATTTAGAACTCAGTTGATTACACAACATTTGTTTTAACCTTTTGGTATCTTCAGGTGTTTTATATCAACTGATTCTTCAACATTTTTTTTTTGTCAGATATACAACAGGGAGTGTCAGAATGTATAACTGGTAGTTTAAAATAATTGAAACTTCAAAATAAGGGAGGAATTTTTCAAAAATTGTAAATACTTTCTATCCAGGTTTGTATGTTCCTAAAATATATTTTCTGATATGTTTACATCTGGACATGACTTTGGACCTCTCATTTAGTAACCTTTCTCGTTCTGGAAATAATATTATGGCTAACTTCTCTTTTTGGCACAATCTGTAAGGTCTGGATTTTTTAATATGCTCTGTCTTATATCAGGGTCTTTGCCTTTTTTTTTTCAATTTTCACAGGTGGTTAGCCAGTTTGGTACAATTTTTAAGGCTTGACTTCCAAATGAATATATATATATATATATATATATATATATATATATATATATATATATATATATATATATATATATATATGATAAAGTGGAAAAAGTTTATTTATAAACTTTTTCCAATTTGTCATACAATTTCCCCAGTACTATTCTTAATATATAAATATATATCATTATCTCATATATATATATATATATATATATATATATATATAATAATAATAATAATAATAAAACCGACTCTGTATGTATTCTAATCTTAAAATGTTACACAAGAAACTTTTAAAGACCATGAATAACCAGCAGAATCTAACTCCGTTATCGTCCTCAGCTATAGAGCTTTGGACAAAGAGGGGAAAAAAAAAAGAAAACTGCGTAGGACCGACAATGCATACGGTTCTTCACAGTAAAGAAAAAAAACCCTCGAACGGAACGAACCACCAGGAAAGAAAAGTGCTCGATACTAAACTAACCAAAAAGTGTTAACAAGAAGGCAGTTACGCAGAGCCAAAAACACACGAAAAAAATCGCAAGATCGCCAAGGCCTACCGCGGTTTCGCACAACGGCTCGTCAGGGCCCTGACGAGCCGTTGTGCGCGAAACCGGTCTTGGCGATCTTGCGATTTTTTTCGTGTATATATATATATATATATATATATATATAATTGTGCATTTGGACAACAATCACTCTTTTATACAAGTTTCATTAAAAATCACTGGCAAGGTACTGTGGTTAAGTTTTTTATTTAATTTTTCTTGCATTCTTATAATTGTTTTTTCTTTTCTGAGCATAAATTATGGAGAAATTGTCTGAATGTTCTCCATGTCTAAGTACTTTTGGCTATTCTTTTAGTTATCATCAAGGATGAGTTTATTTTTTTCGATGTTAATAGGTTAAAGTGCTCAATATCATGGATAGAGCATATGTAAATATAAAAATGGACATTGAGATCAACACACAGCAGCGACAGTCTGTTTCATGCTTAAATGCAATCTCCAGGCCATGTGTGCTATGTTTTGGCTTGAATATTTATATATGCTGGTCAATGGTGCATTATGAGTAGAAGGTTTATTGTATTATCATAACAGTTATTGGGTGGTGGTAAGAATTTTGTTTCAAATTGTTATAGAAGCTGTTGAGCAGAAATAATTGTGGACCCAAATGTGATTATTTGTTGCTATTTTATAGTGGTGTTTTTTACTCATTATTTATTATTGATTACTTTATTATTTATTTCTGATTGTTATTATTACATTTACTCATTTTTACATGTGTTTTCATAGTTTGTTGTTGTTTTTATTTAATTTGTTTACTTAGTTATTGCATACAAGATCCAAATAAATCACAGCTAAATATCACTGATATTTCCACAATCTTATGTGAATGTAGAATGTACGTTGCAGGACACTGTTAGCAAGCAAAACAAGAAATTGCGAGTGATCTATTGTTTAGAATACCTAGCCATAGTTAGTTGACTGACAATCTCCTACATTGACAAGCTATGTTATGACACAGAATGCCTCCTTAATAACCTTTCAATCTTAATGCAGGATTGTGATGGTTGGCATGATAGACACATGACTGTCCAAGCTAGCTTGACGGAATAAACTTAATTGTTAATTTAGATTCTTTATTTTACTTATTTATTTTTGTATTTGTTTTTATATTTTTTGCTTTTTTTCATATTCATTTAAATGTTTGATTTTTAAGGAACATAGTACAAATTTGTTTTGTGCCTGCATTTTGAGATGCATTCTGATTGTTTATTTAGTAATTTCTGAGGAATTTGATTTTTGATGAGGAAAAAGTTGCAATAGACAAGATCTGGTGAATGTTGTGCTTTTGCTGCACAAACCATGGTCCCTGATGGAACCTGTGTGGTGAAATGATCACACTCTACACATTTTCCTTCCAAACATGTTATAAACAACAGAAGTGAACAAGAACATTTTATGTGACAAGAACAGTGTGGCTTTATTGAAGATACTGGAACGACAAATGCGATATTCATGTTCAGAATGCTATTTGAAAGAGCAATACAAATGTAGAAGGACCTGCATCTGTGCTTTATAGACTATGCAAAGGAATTTGACAAAGTACACCACAAAGACTTGTTTGAGAAGCTCGGCAACCTCAACATTTTTGAAAAAGACATTAGGATAATCAAGAACCTATATTGGCAGCAAACCACTTGTGTACGGATAGGAAATGTATTCAGCAGATATACAAAAATAGAAAGGGGCATAAGACAAGGATGTATTTTTTCACTGGATCAATTCAACTTATACAGCAAAACAATTCTGAGAGAAATAAAATTGTTGCCAGGATTTGTCATTGGTAGCCACTATCTCAATAATATTAGATATGTGGATGACACAGTGCTGATAGCAGACACAGAAAAGAAATTTTTCTCTATTTCTGAGATGAGGTAGTATTTACACTATTTACATTATCCAGACTATTATCCTCATCTTCATTGCCATTTTTACAACAGGAAATGGTCAATATAAGCAGTATCCTACAATATAACAATTATCCAGAGTACATTACAACAACTCCAATGAACATGGAAGAGAGAGTGCATGAGGATAACAAGTCCCAGGAGACAGCTTCAGTCTTTCTACCCAATGTAAAGGGGTTATTGGAGAAAATACAAAGGATCTGTGGTCTACAAATCATCAGGATGATCTTCAGAAGTGGTGCTACCCTTCACAGGAACCTATCCCAAGTAAGACCCTAACAGAGGAGGACATGACTAAAGACTGTGTGTACACCATTCCATGTAGCTGTGGAAAGAAATATGAAGGAGAAACAGGCCACCCCCTTAAGGTAAGGCAACAAAAACATTGCAAAGCTGTAACAAGAGGAGAGATAAAAAAATCAGGTGTAGCTGTCTGCATGTGGAGAAAGAAAGGGGATCATTGTCCCCTATGGAATGAATTTGAAATAATAGAGTACACCACTAGAAACGATGTAAACTTAAGAAATCAGTGCATATGCCAGGCTACAAAAATCTCCTAAGTTGACTAAATCCCAGAAACTCACTTGCTGTTGTCCTCAATGACACATGGCCCAGTGCATATAGGTGTTGGTTAGTTCCAGTGACTTGACCAAACGAGTTGTGAGTTCAATACCAGACTAAGAAAATAACTTAGAGAGTCAAGTTAAAGGGACATGACTACCAGAAGCGGCTTCTGGTGATTGTAATAAAGGGTTTGGTCCAAATTTCCTAGACTGAAGAAGATCGAAATGACAGTCCAAATAATGTAAATGCAGAAAAGAAAATACAGGACTTTCTAGAGAAGGTAGCAAGAGAAAGCGAGAAGAAAAGACTGAAAATAAACTGAAGAAAACTAAATGTATGGCCAATAGCAAAAAAAAACAAAAAGACCCCAAAATGCTAACTACAGGTTGGAGAAACTAAAAAACAAGTAAAGAAATTAAAATACCTGGTAAGTGCAGGTAGTAGCACGTGTGTTGTGGACATCAAACTGTCTTCTTGAATATGGTAAAAATTAAGCCATTTTGTTTTTTATATTTATTTATTTTTATCCTCTTTTATTTTGCCCGTTTTTGTATAATTTCTAACTTTCATGTCTAATTTGAAGGATTTTTTTCCTAGCAGAAATTTCTTTTACTAGACTGCTGTCTTTTTTTCTTATTTTTTCCCCCCAGACACAGTCAGTCAGCCTCCTTGTTTCTTTCCTTCTTTCCCTACTTCTTTCCTTACTTCTTTCCTTTCCTTTCCACATTGGTTGGCCATGACCAAAACTGTTACCAAAAGTATAAGAATTTTAAACTTGCTGGTAGTAGCACATGTGTTTTGGACATCAAACTGTCTTCTTGAATATGGTAAAAATTAAGCCATTTTGTTTTTTATATTTATTTATTTTTATCCTCTTTTATTTTGCCCGTTTTTGTATAATTTCTAACTTTCATGTCTAATTTGAAGGATTTTTTCCTAGCAGAAATCTCTTTGACCAGTCTTAACTAAATTAAAACTTAGCAAGTCACTAACCTAATTTTTTTTTTTTTTTTTTTCAATTGGAGTAGATAGACTAAACTATCGCCCGGTTCACACTCCACCCATGTCTATTGAACAGGTGAAGAGGCACACGCCTTGTTCCTTGTTTAGGATGTGGTTTTCGGCTTTCTCTTTTCCAATCTTTTCACTGTTTTCTTTTTTTTTTCAATTGGAGTAGATAGACTAAACTATCGCCCGGTTCACACTCCACCCACATCTATTGAACAGGTGAAGAGGCTCACCCCTTGTTCCTTGTTTAGGATGTGGTTTCCGGCTTTCTCTTTTCCAATCTTTTCACTGTTTTCTTTGTTTTTTTTCTCAATTGGAGTAGATAGACTAAACTATCGCCCGGTTCACACTCCACCCATGTCTATTGAACAGGTTAACTGAAAGACAGAAAAAAGTGCTGGTATATGTGATATATGAAAGGCAGCAAAAATGTGGTTCTACAAAAGGATGCTGAGGATACCATGTTGGTGAGGATGCAAATGAGAAAAAAACTCATACTTAACATCAGGAAGAGACAGCTGAGGGCCAAGAAAATCCAGTACTCACAGAAGAAAAGAGAGACAGGGGAATGCAGTGTGAGACATATTTGATAGACCTGAGCAAATGGCTGGTTGACTGGGGTTTGGGAGAGATACTAAGAGGAAAAATAATGACAGTAATGAGAGTGGAAGTTCATGATCACCTACGTCCTGAAGGAACATGGTACATGAAGAAGAAGAATGTATACATGAGTTCAAGGTCAATTTGTGCCAAGTGGTTTCACTCTGCATACTTTAACCTCATTACCCTAGCAAGTCTTTGTTATTGTCACAAATGCTGTAAGAGTGAAGCTTTTAAGACAAAGTGGATGGTAATGATGATGATGATGTTTCTGTTTATCTCAGGCACTAAATGTGAGAAGTTTTCAAAGTCATTGATGCCATTGAAAAATCTAAATCTTCACTCCTTATGATTACTTGCTCAAAGGTCTTAAAAAAGATGCTGGCAGCTGCAATATTATCCTTCAGCTTTTTTATAGACCTTCTTATTTCCTATACTAAATTTTCCTCCAGCTTTCATATATATACTACATGCACACAATTACAAAATATAAACATACAAATATTGCCACATACAAAATGTAATATACAAACACATACATATCGAACTTTCCAAATATTCCCAAAATGCATATATATGTTTACTTAGACACTCCTATATATCTCGTAAATATAAACACACACACACACACACACACACACACACACACACACACACACACACACACACACACACCTGTTTAGGACGTCGTTTCCGGCTTTCTCTTTTCCAATCTTTTCACTCTTACATAGCCCCCGGCACATCAGTGGCATTACCACCTTGCTCGGAGTGATATGATTTTAAAAAAAAACAAAAAAAACATAGATCTAAAAAATTTTTTTGTGTGCGTCAGTCAATCAACAAATGTATGTACAGAGAGTTAAAACAAATATCATAACTATAAACCATTCTACGCAGATAGATCAAAAATCTTAGAATAGGTACAGCAGCCACAAACAGACAAATTTATAAACAAATCAGGCTACCAAATAATGCCTCCATCTATACAGCTGAACTACAAGCCATTAAAATGGTGCTTAAAATGATTGAAAATTTAAAAGATAAGAAGTTTATAATATTCTCAGGCTCCCTATCTAGTTTAACAGCAATTAAAAAAAAGAACAGAAATCATCTCCGTATTCAAAAAATCATAGAAACTTGTTATCACTTAATAAAGCACAAAACAATAATATTGGTTTGGATTCCTAGCCATGTAGGCATTAAGAGAAAATCATGAAGCAGACACACTGGCAAGAGGTAACAAAAATAACCAACATCAAACTTTTGGTCTCACACTTTCAGCGGACCTCAAGTGGAATGACTATATCAAAACCATTGCTAAATCCGCTGCTATGAAAGTCGGTTCTCTGTGCAGGGCCCGGAGGTTTTTTCTGTCTGAATCTATCCTGCACATTTATAAATCTACCATCCGCCTTGTGCATTGAATACTGTTGCCATATCTGGTCGGGTGCCCCTGCTATTCTCCTTGGGCTTCTTGACAAGGTACAGGGGAGGGTCTGTAATGTGATTGATACTGACTTTTCAGACCGCCTGCAGTCTTTCTCTCACCGGCGTGACGTGGCTTTCCTGTGTCTCTTCTATAAATACTTTCATGGCTTCTGCTCCGATGAACTTAGATCACTGGTGCCCCCTAGGTTCGAATTTGCATGAGATACTAGATTAGCAACTAGATCCCGCCCTTTTACAGTGAAACCTATAAAATGCAACTGCAACTTCTACTCTAACAGTTTCTTTTCTCGTACTTCCCGACTGTGGAATTCCCTTCCACATGACTGCTTCCCCGATGGCTACAATCTCCAGGAGTTTAAATGTAAGGTCAATAGACACCTCCTAACACACTAACTCGCTTCCATTCTTTCAAACACTCTTCAAATCCTCCAAACTATCTATCACCCCCCTTCTGTCATTTCCTATATCTAACCACTCTTTCTATTTACCTTCCCCTACGTAGCCCCAAGCGCAATAGTGGCAATGGAATGCCTTGCTTGGGGTGAAACAATTAAAAAAAAATATATATATATATATATACAGATTTAAAAAAAAATAAAATTACATAACACATCAAAAGAAAATGGTAATTAGTTTGGGACATGTTCTCAGACAATAAACTATATGAACATCAGTCGACAATAAGAAAGAATATAGAACTATTGGCTAACCATATACAAGACATAGTGTTCAGCAGAATAAGAATTAGACATACTCATCTAACACACACACAAGGCAGGGACTACATTTTGATGTACCCTACAAACAATTTCTCACTGTCAAGCATATTATGATAGAATGTAAGAAGCACAAAAAAATATTTAATAACCATTACCGAGCACAAAATCTTAACATGCTCTTCAAAAATGTACCTACCACCCAAATAATAATATATCTAAAAAAAATAAAATACTTCCAACTTCTATGGAAAATAGAGCCTGGCTTTTGAACCATACAACTTATATTTTGAAATACTTCCAAACTATTACCTATTGTGATATCTTGAAAACAATTTTTAATAACCTCACAACCACTTTAAACAATTTGAAACATTCCTGAATAAAAAATCTAGTTTAAGCATTAAATGACCCACAGGTGTGTTGATATGCTGGTAAAGCAATCTTTTTTATTCATAACTTGAAGAAATCACTATTCTGGAGGTGTTACAAAATCTTGTAAAGTCATTTTGTTTATTATCATTGTTAAAAATGAATTTTGTACATAAATTTATTGGAGTAGATAGACTAAACTATTGCCCGGTTCACACTTCACCCATGTCTATTGAACAGGAGAAGAGGCTCATCCCTTGTTTCCTGTTTAGGATGCGGTTTCCGGTTTTCTCTTTTCCAATCTTTTCACTCTTTTCGTTTTTTTTATTTTATTATTATTTTCAATTGGAGTAGATAGACTAAACTATCGCCCGGTTCACACTCCACCCACGTCTATTGAACAGGTGAAGAGGCTCATCCCTTGTTTCCTGTTTAGGATGCAGTTTCCGGTTTTCTCTTTTCCAATCTTTTTACTCTTACGTAGCCCCCTGCACATCAGTGGTGTTATCGCCTTGCTTGGGGTGATATGATTAAAAAAAACAAATAAAAAATAAGAGACAGGGGCTCAAACTTTAATAACATCACAAATAGTGGGGAAGAGATAAGCCTAAATTTTCTGTATAAATAAAGCACATTTCAGTAGCTACGATGAGAAGACCTTTCAACAGTATAGGAGAGAAGACCTTTTGAAAGTGATCAGTAGGCCTTCAGACAGCAAGGATTTTTAAATACAATGGAAGAAGGCAGGTCAACATCAAAGAAGACATTGACACCTAGAGAATATCAAGAAAGCTCTGTTACCAGCCAACCACAGAGAGATGAGAGAAATCGGGATTCCAGCAAAAATTCTCCTGAGGTTGGACAGCCTAAAATGAAAGGATTTCATAGAAATTTTGTCAAGAATGAATTGTGTCAAAAGAGAATTAAAAAAAAATGACTGTCCCAGAGATGCCTGTGTGGCAATTTGAAAGGTCTTTTCATTTTTTTATCAAAGATGATTGCACACTTAATTTTTATTGCCTTATTATTTACTATTTTCATCATTTTAAAAAAATTCTTGTCTTCTCCCAAGTTGTGATTTTTCCCCCCATTTTTCACTTGTGATTCTGTATTATTGTTATCCTACCTTAATAGGCACTCAAAAGAAATTTGGTGCAAATTTATTTTTGTTTGTACTTTTTTTCATATTTGTAAACTGTAAATAAATGTTTTTCCTTTTAAAATTTTGTGCCTATTAATGTCTTGCTATTTCCACTAAATAATTTTTTGTGTTTGGCACAAGAGCTTGGACTTAGTAGAAATATAATTTCTGTAACTGAGATTACCGAATTTTACAAACCATGTATTCTCTCAATATATATAGACCAACAATGTTTCCTTTTCAGTGTAGATTCTCCATTAACGTTTTATTTAAATCATACTTTCTTTCTGAATTCATCTGGATCTATGTTAATGCAAATATTCAAATCTATAACAGTTCTATTTCATATTTTTAGCATATTAATGTTAAATATTAAATAAATCAAGAAAGAAAATATTTCAGCAATTTCTTTTTCAGGTTACCAATTTCCACAACCATTTTCTTAATTTTAGATTGCTTGCCATCAATAAATTTGTGAAAACTCTGTTTTTTTTAATCATTTATGTTTGATTGATTGATGTTATCAGGATGGGTTTAGTTTTAAAGCTCTCGAAATATATTGCTCCATTTGATGCAATAATTAATTTCAAAATAAGGTTAATGAATTCTTTGACATTTGTGAACAGAACTTCCATAATAAGCATTGATATGTATTAAATTTTAATTATTAATAACTAATCATGTGTCGGACAGATTCAGAGATAGAGCTCGGAATCTAAGCAAAGACTGGAGGCCAAGATAAGTTCTATTTCATGTACTTATACTACTAAACTTATTAACACACACTCTAGTGATAAAAATTGATTTTAGAGACTAGTGCAAAAAGGGGTTTTGTATCTTAGATCTATAAAAGCTATAATTTTTGGCTTGTGCAATTATTGATTTTTCCTTTTCCAATAGCTAATGTTTCTTTTTTTAAAATTATCATCAAGCATCTCTTTCAACTTGTTAAAATTTTTACATTTCTTTCGAAATGCAAAAATAGTTTTAAATAATCACTTTTCTATACTTTATGTCAAGTTTTTCATTACTTGCATTTTTATAGACTTTTTCAGTTTTATTCACGTTATATTTTTTTCTCTTCTCTAGTTTATTCCGGATTTAAAACAATATAAATTACTATTACTTCCTCATAGAACCTCAAGTTGTTACAGGCGAATGGCACTTTTCTCAACTGAAGCTTATCTAAATTTTTCAGTTTCAATTGCTTCCCAGTTATGGTAAGAAACTTAAGTATATGTAGTTTGAGATGAAGGAAAAGATTTCATTATAAGTGTTAATGTCAGAAAGCTAATGGGCATAACTAAAACCTTCTTTTATTGTTCATTTTGTTTCTTTGTTTTTTTCCATAAATCTTTTTACTATTATTTTCTACGTAATTTTCTCTTTGATTAATACAGAGTTACTTTTCAATTCCAGACTAACAACAGGAAAACAGCAGCAGTCGTATTTTTTACGTCACTGTGACGTCACGAGGACACGTGACTGTGACGTGAGCAAATGTAAGCCGCCGCGCCAAGCCGGAGCGCCTAGCCAAGATGGCAGCGGGTCCAACCATCCCTAGTACAACAACCACAACAGGAACAAACAACAACAATAATAATAATAGTAATAACCACCACCATCACAACAGCAATGCAACCTGGGCATTTTTGCCCAGTATCCTGGTGGTCGACATTCTTTCGTATCTTTCGCTTGAGGACAGGATCCGTGCCAGCACGGTGTGCAAACGCTGGCGCTGTTGCCTCTTCCACCCGTCTTTGTGGCCGCGGCTCGTCCTAGAGCTCGGTTCGGCTGTTCGCCGACGAAGATCTAAATTTTTGGCGGCCCGATGCGGCCGCTTTGTCCGACAGACAGAAATTGTCTTTGACTCGCACAATATCAATCAGGTGAGGGACTGTCTCAAACTGCTCCATGTGGTAGCCACAAACAAGAACACACAATGCTTCACACTTCGTCCCTCTGGCTGCCAGATTGAGTGGCCAACAACTATGCCCCCCAATAACAATGTGAATAACAGCCAGCATAGCAACAGTGTGAACTGCGACGAAATCAACAACAATGACGATGACGATGCTGACACTAATGGAAATAGTGACGATGGAGGAGGCTCATCAGCTGCTTCGAGTAATCATGCAGTTGCAGCAACATCCTCCTCCTCATCTATGGAGCCCCCTGTTCACACAATCGACCAGTGAGTATTTATTTACTTTTTTTTTTTTTTACCTAACCTTATCTTTTTAAAATTTAATACATTAAAATTAAACAACAAATTGTAAAATTTCTTTTAGTTTTTTTTTCTATGAAATAAAAACAAAAATTTTAACAATATTTTTTAGCATCAATATCTGTAGAAGTTTAAGATGGGTAGAAACTACTCCGAAAATAAAATAAAAAATGAAAAAAATCACATGGAATAGAGAATGTTTTTGTAAGCTTGTCTACAGTACGTTTTATGGTGATCACGTGATCAAACACGCTTCTTGATGCTGTCAGGCGAGTAAATTGCCCCCCCCCCCCCCCTGTTTTTAATGAAATTTTACTTGCGTACTTTTTTTGTTTCTTAATTTAAAAGCGTAACTTTGTTTAATTTTGTTTGTATCAAGGACTAAAAATAACCATTTCTTTCATATTCTTGATTGTTTCCCATTTACAGTTCAATGACGGTTAACTTCAGAATTGTTTACTTTTTTACTTGTTATTTATTTATCATGGATTTTTTGCATGTTTACTCTGGGCCCCATCAATTTAACAATTGCTCACGTTTGATGGGATTTATGAAGGCTTCTTTTTATAAATTTCTTGTTAAAGAACAACAGTAAAAATTAAAAAACATTACTAGTTCGAGCTTGGCTAAAAAAAAAAAGAAAATGGAAGCAGCTTAAAATTTATAATCAGTTCTTTATTTTCTTTTTATCTTAACATTTTTTCTTTTAAAAACTTATTTTAGCATTTGTTGTGTTTAAGTGTCATAACAACATTGATACACAAAAAAGATCATCTCTTAGTTTGATGTGATTCAGAAGAAAAAAAAAAAGAAAATGTAATGTAAACAACACGAGAAAAGATGCTTTCGTTTTCATCAAATTTTCTTTTTTGCTTGTTAATGTTTAACGTGACATTCTCTCTATTTATTATTTTATTTTTGTAGCAATCGATTTTTTATCAGTCTTCATCTTTATGAAAAATTTTTTTTCTGGATGTTTGTTTATTTTGCCCCCTTGTGAAATATTTATATGTTATTTTATTTCTATAAAATAGAATAAAATTAGATTGGCTGGATTCTTTATTTACAAAAAAATTAAATGTCAAATAGTTGGTAAGATCACGTGATTGTTTTCCGTAATCAGGTTTGTCAAAAAAGAAGCTGTTTATTTTATTTTTATTCAGAGATGTTGTTTTTGTAATCGGAAAAATGCTTGATGAACCACCAAATAATAATTCTTTTCTTTCCAGCCCCATCGAAAAACAAAAATAATATAAAAAAAGACCGCCCCCCAAAAAATTAAAAGCCCCCCCCCTTTTTTTTTTAAAAAATCTTTTTTGTTTGGGGGAAGTTATATAAATTTTACATATATTTGTATAGCTTATTTTGGAAATATGAGTTGTCAGGAGTATTTTTTTTTATTTATGGAGTTGGAGTATTTTTGTTTTACTTTTTTTGATTGCTTACTAATCGAAATATAAATGGAAATATTTCATCTTCTATGTAATGTAGAGAATATTTATTAGTGATTTTTACACTTCAATTGAATTGTATCTTTAAATTGTTGAAGAAGTGACTGAATGCTTTTTAAGAGATTGATGATTGTTTTTTATTTTAATATTAAAAAAAATAGAAGTTCTTGTCTTGTAATGCTTAAAAAAAATAAAGATGGAAATGTTTTTTTGTGTTTTACCAAACATAAAGTAAAAAAACAAAAAAACATCCTTTTTTGTTGTGTCTGAGTGTTTTCTTTTCTGTTTATGAAAATTTGCATGTTGTTTTTTGAAGGTTAAGTAAATTAATAAAATTAATTTAAAATTTAATCGTTATCTTCGGAAACGGCCAACTTCCAACATTAGTCGCAGTGCAGAATTTCTCTTGTGCAAAATCTTCATGGCGTTGTAGAGAAGCATGTTCGATCACGTGACTTGTAATTAAACTTTAAAGCTTGGGGTTAAAGACCGACCGATATTTATTTTTTCTTTGAGTTTTAAAAGCGGCACAGTTAGGTTTTTGACTTGGTTGTCGGACCTGCTCTTAGTACACTACACAGCATGTTAGAAATGTAAGACTAGGAAAAATTTCTGTTTGGAAAATAATATCCCGTCCATCCACCCACATTGACTATTTTTCTTCTTACCTAAACAGGGAAAAAACCCAAGCTCACTCTATTTTTATCGTTGGGTAGTTAGGTGGGGGAAGGCAGTAGGTTTTTATTTTTTTACCCGAATTGTTTTTAATTTTATTTCTGTATTTTTCATTTTTTTTCTCGGTTATGTTCTCGATTTCTGAATAGCATTTAAAACATTTATTCTGTCCTTGTCCTATCCAGCTGTCTGTAGCCTTGTTGTCCTATGTTCATTTTTTTTTTATTTTATTAAATTTGTTATTTTTCACTTAGCACATCATTATTTATTTGGAGTTGTTGTTATTTAACTATATAGATTTTGTTTTCATCTTCGGATGATGGATCATCATAATTTACGTCGTAAAGTGAAAAAAACCAAAAAACTCCCATACATACATTTTTAATTACGTTATTATTATCATCCAAGAATGGTAAATTTTAAAAGCGTTGACTTTCAGTTTCATCTCTTCACCCTGAGAATATATTCTGAATAGTGAATTAGAATAATTATAGATTTCACAAGAAATTGTACATTTCTTTTAATTAACAAGAAGTCAGTTGCTGCCTTGTAAGTTTCTTCTGCCAGAACTGTCCAGAACCAGAAGCCTCGGTTGCATTATTGCGTTTTAAATCGGCTCACATTTCAACAACGTTATTCTGTAGTAGTATAAGTAATATGGCTTCTTTGTCGTATGCATGTCATCTTGTATTTGTTTGTTAATCATCGGTGATGACTAAATAATAAAAATAACAATGAATATATTGACTCATTGAGTATATGTATAGGTGACATGTCAGAATAACTTCCGAAATGAAGACACTCATGCGATAAATGACCTTTTTTAAGTTTTTAAAGAATTGAAAAAAAAATGCTAGTGAATTTTTTTTTCATCAACATCAACAAATTTCTTGAAAATTACAATATTTTATGAGCTTTTCTTTCCCTCTCCAAAAACTTTAAATATAAGTTATTTCATACTTTTTAAAAAAAGATTAACAGTATGTAGTTTTTAACTTTACTTTTTGTCCTAAGAAAATCAACACTTAAAAAAAAACAAAAAACAGTTACAACAAAAAGAAAAAGTTACAAAACAAATTGACCGAGAAAAATAGTTGTATTTGTTTTTGCTGAATTCTATTTTCAAAAGCCTATGCATTCATTCAGAATAAGCCTCTGTTTTACTTTTCTTTAAATGGGCTTTATGCACAATCACATAATGTGGGTCTTTCCTGGCTTTGAAAAGTAATTTACCTTTGCAGTACTGTAAAAAGGTTCAAGGTAACCTTAGGTTAAAAAAGATAAAATTCAGCTTTAACCCTCCAATTCCGATATTAGCCTTTTTTTTCTTTTTTATTCTTTTCTTTTTTGTGATACCAATATGCAACAGGTAGAGATCATATTGTTTTTAATTTTGTCGTTTTCACTGTCATTATTTTGTGGTAAAAACGATTGTTCTAAATTTATAATATCTATATTTTTATCAGTTGATGTTATTGTTATTAGCAATTATAATCATCTGTGTGGGTAAAAAGTGACTATATTAACTAGAAATTAATTTTTTTTTATTTAACAATTTTTATTGCAAACCTAAAATTAAGGGTGCTTTTGTTCTATCTTTTTCATAAAACTGTATAATTAACTGTTCAATTAATTGTATAGTAGGAAGGCTCTAAGTTCTTATACTTTTTGCATCATAATGAACTGTAAACATTATAGATTTTGTTAAATGATTGCTTAGTTTCTATTAAATGGATTTGTGATTATTGAATGACTGAAGACACTATAGCTCAAGAGGTCAAATCTCATGTTCTTAATGGTTTGAACTACAACAAATGTTTGAAAATTGAATCAACAAAGTATTTACTTTAAAACAAATGATGCTTTATTTAAAAGATAAAAATGGAATGTTGAAAATATATTATTTGTTTACTAACTGATCTTCTCTTTAGGTTTGTGAAAATAAAAAGAAAAGTGATTCTTTGAGAATGAGAAAGATAATTTAGTTAACAATTGTTCTGTTTTATATCAAATTCTTACTATCTATCAATGGCTATGAGATCTGTTAATCTGATGTTAGTATGTAGAAACCTGAAAAATCAAACCAAAAATTCTTTACCTTGGAGGATAAAACCAAATCTCTCATGTTGTTTATAATGTTGAAAAAATTTGAAGATAGTGTTTCTTTCAACTGGAAATATTATACATGCATGTATAGTGGAGAGTAAACAAAATACTACAAGGGGCATATCAAATTAATTGAAAGTGATTTTGTATGGCAAATACATTTTTAAAAAATCAGTTGATTACTATAATTTGACTGTAGTTCTTATTGCCTTCTATAGTGCCATTTCCATTTTATAATTTTCACACAGATCTGTTTGAATACTAAATATTGGAATAAATTATAAAAACTGTAATTAGAGTTTTTTGAAAAGTAGTCTTTCAAAAGTCTATATTATTTAACACCATCTAATGCCTTTTCATAATCTGCTATCTATATATTAGCACATTGATTTCCTAGTTGACATAATCTGGGAAATGTATAACAGTTATAGAATATAGAATATTATATATAAAATACTAATGTGAAGCCCCAAAAGCAAAAACAAAACACTTGTGACTAGTTTTGCTAAGCTAATTCTAATGTAGAATAGAATATGTTCATTTTGTCAGCTTAAGACATTGTCCATTTTTACTTAGTCTCAATTAGAATTATTATGTACTTTTTGTTGATCTTTAAATTTCATGAAAAAAACTCACATTCCATCCAAATTTTTTTTTGATTTCTCAAATTGCATCCTATAAGTTTTATTCAAGTTTCCTGGTCATTCTTGTTAGTACCTTTTACAGTGTTCACTATTATTTTCCTTTGAATGCATTCAATCCTTATTGAACCCTTTGTAAGCCTTGTGCTTTTTCATTAATGTCTTACCTTATCATTTTAACCATATTATCCATTGCATGCTTCCGAAACTGTGTCAGTAACCTTTTAGGACATTTTATTTTGATATAGGAAATAGATATTTAAATCATGCCAGTAGTGTGTTAAGCTTGTTGCTGGATTAGTATCAGACTTATTGTGATCTGTTCTAAGAGTAGTTTTTATTATTAATATGCCAATACTGGACTTGATACTGTTCCAATTGCCCGACATACCACCACAAACCAATTATCTTTAATATATAACTACAATGAAAAATACAATATAAAAAGAATGTGTCTGTATCAATGTCACTTGATTAAAATAAAATGCAATATTTACACTATTCAGACTATTGTCCTTATCTTTAATTCCATGTATTTGATGTTTTGGCCACGATATGCTCCAGCCTTTTTCAAGAAAAAGGCCAGAGCATACGACGACAATTTGTAAACCCAACAACTACTCTAAAAACATTAAATTACTTTATGATTAAAATATTGCAAATCAATTTCTTATATTGATTTGCTTGTACTACTTTTTTTTATTACTGTACTTACTGGAGAGAAGATACTTAAAATGATGAAGTATTTTTATATAAGTCTACTGTTCTGAACAAATTTGAGCTTTTTAATTTATTATAAATAGGTTTGCGCAACCTTTGTTTTATTTAAACAGTAAACTTTGGATATTTTTTTCTTTCATAAGAGAAATTGAGTCATTTGATAAAAGTGACGTGCTAAGTAAAGGCATTTATTTCTATAGTTAGCTTTTTTAATGTTCAACCAGATTGGAAAAGTAAAATAAAATTCTTAATAAAATTAAACTTAATTCAAATTAATCAGTATTTTTACATTTTGACTGCAATATGCAGATTTTTAGTATACAACAGCATATTCAGGTGCCTCATTTTATTTTAGGCAAATAATATATATTGTTTGCTTTTTGTTAAAATAAACATAACTATATTTTCAAAAGCAAAATTATCTCTTTCCAGATTGCAATACATACAAACATATGTAAACAGTTTATTTGTAAAATTTGATGCATCAACAATCTTATAATAGATGTGCAACAGTACATTGTGGCAAAATTGATATGAGGATGAATTAAGAAAATATTTTTGTATATTTTGTTGATGCCAATAAATTGCACTTGCAGAAGATAAGAAAAAAAATATTGGTTAATCTGAGAAGTTTGAGTTTTTAGTTATTTTTTTTTTTTTTCATATGAAAGCATCTGGAAGCATGCCAGTTTAAAACAACCTTCATTTCATGATTTCATAGGAACAATTAGATTAAATCGAGCAATTGTCCAAAAATACTGTAGCCCTGTAGCTTGCGCAGAAAACCAGCAAGCCAAATCTTGTCAGATGCTTTTCAGGTATCCAGGGCAACAGCTCAGGCTTTGCTGTTCTTATTAAGAGCCTGAGATATATATATATATATATATATATATATATATATATATATTCAGTGGTGGCCATTAGCACATCAGTGGTAAACCTGGTGAAGCAGAAGCAATACTGTTTGTCAGAGTAGGTTGTGCAATGTGACATGAACAATTTTAGCATTGATAATCGCCTTGAACATTTTGTCAAAAGTGGTAAGAGGCTGATAGAATAATAATTAGAGCAGCCAGAGTGCTGTTTGGAGTTTTTAAAAACAGGAAGAGAAGGGCTTCCAGCAAGCAGGAAATCAGGAAGCAGAGAAGCAATAGTTAGTTTGGAGAGGAGAGAGTTTAGAGGCACATTTCTTCAGGATGATGACTGGGATGCCATCACATTCGCTTGCCTTATGGAAGTCAAGCTTAGAAATAATGTTAGAGACCAGAGATTGAGTTATATATACGTCACTCAATTGTGTCACAGTTTTAAGTGGGAAGTTGGGTGTGGGTACACCAAACCAGTCAAATGTGTATTTGGAAGAGAATTTGCGAGCAAAGTACTCAACCCCTGTGGATGTGAGGACCTCAAATTGATTGAATAGAGGAGGGATCAAGGGTTTTGCTGTTTTCAACATTTGGAGAATATGGCTGATGTGGGAATACTTTTAAGCCAAGCTATTATGATTTTTGCTTAACCATCAAATAATCCTCTTCTTTTTTTTTCTTTTTTTTTAAATTGTTTCACCCAAAGCAAAGTGGTACCGCCACTGATGCGCAGTGGGCTACATAAGAGAGTTAAAGTTTTAGGTAGGAGGAGAGTAAAGAGAAAGACAAACCAGTTACAGGAGTTTTCAGAGAAAGGGCAAGTATGTGAACACATAAGTGAAAACAGTTGCGAAGGTAGAGAGAAAAGAAAACAACAAGAGACACAGGGTAGAAAGGACTGGAGTCAAGTGGATAAGGTGGGAAGTGTGAGAAAAGAAGCTGATAGAATTTTGATCCTACATTTGGTTGATTTAACTGTAAAAGGGTGGGACCTTGTTGCCAGTCTGGTTGCACGAGTACATTCTTTTGTGGCAGGGGCACCAGTTACCTCAGTTTGTCAGAGCAGAAGCCATGAAAATATTTGTAGAAGAGACAGAGAGAAGTCACATCCTGCCGGTGAGAAAGTGGCTGGAGTCGAGCTGCCAAGTCAGGACCAATCACATTATAGATTCTCCTTTGAAGCCTGTTGAGAATACTGAGTTGTTATCCTGATAGTATCATGCACTTTCTTTTAACTAATTTTGAACATTTTTTCATTGATTACTGTTTTCATTTGTTTTCATTCATTTATTCAAGGAAAAACTGTTGCTAATTAGCCAATTAGCAACAGTATTTCCTTGAATAAATTGTTTAGTTCTGCAGAAGAAACAGTGCTACTTAACAATGTGATCTACCTTCTGAGTATGCATTGCCAGAACAATGCATGTAGATAATTTTCTTTAAGGTAGATTCCATACTTAAGTTGCACTGAAGAATCTTATGGTAGAGAACTCTTTTCTAATCCAATCGTATACATAGCATCACTTACTTTTGGACAGTGGTGGTTCAGTTTGCTTGCCACAAAATTTCTTATATTCTCCATTTTTGTAAAGTGTCCATTTTTCATTACTTCATATTTCATTTAAAAATATTATCTAGTAGGGTTTTTATTAATTTATATGAAATCACAGAGCAACTAGCATAATCAGATTGGTGCAAATGATTTTCATTCTTGAATTGGATATTTTGAATATATCGGCTATCTTCTGTCATGTAACATTATTCTCTAGTAGGGTCTTGATAACTGTCAGTTTTAACTAGGAAATATCATTCAGCATGAGATATCTAGCCTAAAACTTTACAAATCACTTTTCATCACAAAACTTTGATATTGACATTTTTTAATTAACTTTTCTTCAAATAAAAAAAGGCATAATTTAATCTTATTTATTTTTTTTATCTTCAATGTTAGAATTGAATAAAAATGTGCCAATATTGACAAATTTAAAAACATGTTTATATCAGAGTATGGTTTTAATTTTAATGTAGTTAAAAGTAAAGTCTTTTTATGCCCTTTGACCAAAAAATTGCTTTTGTTTTTAAACTAAAACAATAGTCTATTTTTTTCTTAATAATAATAAAAAAATTTTAATATTGATTACTATTTTATTTTGTTAAGATTAATCTTGGCTTTCTTTTAAGTTGATCTGGTTTTAATTTTATTAGCAGTTATAAATTTTGTCCATTGCTCTCATTACTGAATTATACAATGCTTGCAGCTTGTATTGCAGTTTAAAAGTTACAGTTTTGTTTTAATGTTAATAGTATTTGCTTTAAACCTCTATTTGTGCCCATTTAGACATGCATGTATATAAATATGCTATGGTGAATAAGCTTGTCTTGTAGACCATTACAAGTATAGTCATTTTGATCCTCACTGTTTCTCTCTTATGACAATGTGAACTAAACTCAGCTTAATACATAGGATAAACTGCAAATCTTTTGAATACATGTGCTTTAAAATTTTGGTAAATTATCCCTGGCCATTTTAGAGGTTTAAATATAACTATTTTTTTTTTTTTAAATTTAAGATAGATAAATTTGGAAAAAATATTGAAAATACAATTTAAATATAAATGTCAGTTGTTTATAAAATTGATACATGCTATATTTTTAGTTTTGAAGATTTTTTTTCCCCCTAATTTGAAGTTTGAAATGTTATTCATTTTTCTCTACATGTAATAATAAAGAATTCTGATAATAAACCATAGTTTAAACACAGCTCTATAAAACCAGACTGAACTGGTATAAACTATTATTCCTCATTGTTTCAGCAGTATGTTAAACCAGTCACTTTATTTCTAGTAATTTGCTTGTATGTGACACTTGTACACTTGTCAGGCATGGAAATGCTGACTTAGGCCAAAGTTGTTCTACTCTGCACTTACTTCTGACAGTTTGCCTGTCAGTATAAAGTTAAATGGTGAAATGCTAAAAAGGTTTCAAATCAGGAATATATCAAATGGGCAAAGAGTACACTGACATTTGTTATTTATATACTATCATCTGATTGTCTTTTGGTTGCTTTCACTTATTTCCTGTGTTTAGGTTTCATTTAAAAATGTCTTTATAATGATTGATTTTATTCTTTTTAAGCAAAACATTTTTGTTTTCATTTATAGTGTTACAAAAGGATGTATTCACTTTTTCTTAGTATTTCTGAAATGATGTAATTATTTTCACTATTTACTTTGTTCAGACTTGTCCTCATCTTCATTGTCATAATTCATGATGTTTTGGCTGCTCTACGCTCTGGCTTTCAGGTAAGTGGAATTTTGAACCAAAGGCTGTAGTGTACAATGGCCAAAACGTTGGGAATATGGCAATGAATATGAGAACAAGTCAGAAAAAAAATGTAAATAGTGGTTTATTCACTAACCTACTTTTTTTTTTTTCCATAAAATAATATTTTATCAAATTGGAGTTTATCTTGGAAGCAATTGCATTTTTGACATCAGAAAATACAATATTTATTGTTTTTATATGTTTTACAAAATTATTTTAAACCAAATTTTATAGTTATCTATTTGAGATAAAGTGAAAAATTTTAATCAAAAATGTGTTTTGCCTGAGAAAAGCTTATTAAACATTTTCCACTTACTCATCTTCACTCTTGTTTTGGAGAGTATTATACATCCCACAAACACACAGTTATCTATTTACAATCTAATACTTTTCTGAAATTTTATGTAATTCATTATACCTTATTGATCTTGTAGTTTTTAAATGGTAAAAGGATCAACATTATTTCTCCAAGAAATGCATAAATATTTATTTTTAAAATTTGTGAAATAGTTCTCTTCTCACTTTGCTCACTTATCTTTAGTTTTGAAGATTGTTTTATC
Organism: Ascarosepion bandense; assembly: GCA_037127315.1. Lineage (NCBI taxonomy): Eukaryota > Metazoa > Mollusca > Cephalopoda > Sepiida > Sepiidae > Ascarosepion > Ascarosepion bandense. The sequence continues at coordinate 1,673,097 of JBBBDQ010002492.1, forward strand.
ATAAGAGATAAGTTTGCAGTGTTTCAATTGAAGCTAATATTCATTACTGTTCATTCATCATATACTTTGTATAGCTGCTGTGTTATTGATTGCAATATCAATAAATGTTGATCATACGTGTAAAGAGCATTCATCTATAATAATAATGTGTCCATTTAGATCTTTCCTTTTATATTCATTGCAAACTTTTGTAACCTGTTTTTTGTTCTACTTTTAGAAGTTGATGAATTAGACTATTGGCTCAATTCCAGCATCCTTACAAAAAATATTAACCATATTATCATCAGTTTATGAGCAAACATTTTATTTAATAATGAACAGACATATTTAAAATTTGTTGTTAAAAATTCTGACATTTAATATTTATCAGTTGTCACTCATCAGAACTCTAGAATTAAAATAGTAAATGCACATACCAACTAAAAAGATAAAGGAAAAACTAATACGCTGTTGTTAATGATATACTATCACATTAAGTTCTAGCAGCCACTCCTGTTTGCACAAATAAATAATAGAACTTTTTTGAAGATAGGCCATTAAGAGGATAACTGTTATCACAAAATATTTTTCTATGACAAATTCTGTTTTAGCTTTGAAAAATGTCCTATTTAAGACTCTCCTGGGTTGGTGACACTGGCATGATTTTTGCTAAGTAAATCTTGGCCAGTATTATGTTATTTTTCATCGAATTCACAAGTAATATTCTTGTCTTGGCCGATGTTGAAACTTGTCTTTAAGGACTACCTGCCTATCTTCAAATGAAGTTTCATTATTCTTTTAAATGTCAGGACAACTCAACTTCTTGTGAGGAGAATGTCCCAGCATGTTGAGGCATTCATTGGAAGAAGTCAGTTTCCAAATAATTTGCAAAAGTCTGTTGTGCCATCCGGATCTGTAATTGCACAGTACCTGATTAAAAACTGTCAGTGTACCAATGCATACCGAGAGAATGTTTTCAGTGTTATGCAGATCTAATTCTGTCTAAAAGCCCTTGAGACAATTTTCGTTAAGTCCAGGTAGCCTTCCCTCTGTAAATAGAAAGAATGGCTACTAGGTCTTTATGTGATCTGCTTGTAGATATTCTATGTTTTAGTATATTACTAATAATGGGATATTAGTTTTTCCTTTATCTTTTTAACCGGTACGTACATTACTATTTTATTTCTTGATCAAGTTTTGATAAGCAATAACTGATAAACATCCAATTTTTATTTTCTCTCTCATATTAAATGTCATTTTTTACTGCAAACAAAATTTTCAAACTTTATTTGGTGTCCAGTGCATCGAAAACTTATTTGACTGTGAACCATCCCTAGTTTAATTATTTTAAATAATGCTATTGGCTTTGATGTTTTTTATGAGAATGTTATGATAGTTAAGATCTGTAAAATTTCATGAAAGTTGATCTGTGATTTCTTTTGAAATAGCTTATTTTTATATTCCAAATCAGTTTTTTTTAATTAATTGTTGACATAGTTTCTATGAAGCCATGTGTCAATGAAATTATTTCTACATTTTGGAGAGTGAAATATGGAATCAATGGTCTAATTTTTTATAAAAAAGTTTTTGTCAGCAGTGAAATCAGAATATTGCTTTCCCTCTCCCATTTCTTATTCAGACTTGTATCCTCATCTTTTATGCTTTGATCACATTTTTCTCTCATTTTTTTTAACATCATTAATATCATGGTATAATGGCTAACAAGTTGATCTTGCTAATAATTATTACTGAGAAATGAGTTTGATTGTCACTGGATGCCACATATTTGGATCCTTGTGCCAAACTAGGCATAGTAAATGATGTTTTTTGTCAAGTTAAGCAGATTTTGTGTAAGACAGAAAATGATGTTTAAATCAGTTGAAGTCATTTGAAAATGCCTTTGGGTGAAATGTTAAACAAATCACTTGTATTGGTATCTACTAAAATATTTAGCTTTATTCCTTTTTGTAACAGAAAAAAAAAATTAAATTTACATTCACTCTGATAAAAACGTTAGTTTTTACCACTTTATATATTTTTTATGAGTTGGCCCTATTCACCTTGTCAAGTCAAATCTAACCATTAAATCCTTTTTCTTTAATTACAACAGGTATGATACATAAAAATAAAATAAAATGGCTAAAAATTGAATTTTTTTTTTTTTTAAATTTTTGGTTGATATGGTATGCTATTTTTTTTTTTTTTGTAAGATAAAATAATGTAAATAAAAAAAATATCCATTCTGACATTTTTCTAACTAGACAATCTTTTCATTAGTGCTAAAAAAAAACATTGTTTATTCTCATTACCTGTGGAAAGTGTTCTGATATGGAATCATTGGAAAATATTTTTAAAATTTGAAAATTCTCTTTGTGAACTAATCATTAAAAATATTTACAATGCTTGTCATATATAGGATTTAAACAAGTGTTTGTCAGCATTCTAGAGTAGGTCTAAGAAAAAGGATACAAAATCATGTTCTAGTTCAAGCCAATAAAATATGATTGTATAATGCATTTTTTTTTTTTTGCATTGTAACATTTTTTACATGACTTAAAAAGAATTTTACTGACAAATATTTTTATTAGCTGAAAATTAGACATAAGAGCTGCAATTTTTTATTTTTGTCAGTTTATCTGCTTTTCTTTTAAAAATTGAAAATTTCTATAGCAATTTCATAAGTTTGAATGAAATTGCATTAATGCTTATCTGCAGGAAAATCAGAATCAATAAATTGTTTGAATTGCAACAGAATTTTGGGGAAAGGCATGTATTATTTTTCTATATTTTCTCATCAGATAACTTGTTAGAATATTTTTATCTACCACAGTTGTTCCCCTATAACTACTTTGCTGGCCTAACCTCAGAAAAAGAATCTTATCTTCATTTTTTTCCACCTTGGTATGAATCCTTTCCTTATATTTGTTTTGTATATTATACTAGAAATGTTCTCTTTCTCTCTGTTTTTATGTAACTTCTATCAATCAATAACAAATGTTCTTATTTTAGACACTTATTTACAAACTGGCATTAAAATGTTTGGAAAATGTTAAAGTAAACTGTAATGTAATTTATCATGTTTTAAATTTTAACTACTCAGTTTTTTTCAAAAACCAACTAAGAAGCTGGGTATAAAAAATTTATGTCTGTATAATCTGAACATGAAATTGGAGCCTAAAATGTGTGCTTTTGTATTGACTTATGTTTCCTGAATATTGGTGTACCATTTTCTGGAACCTGCAGTATTTACATATACTAGGAATTGCATTTTTCTACCATTTCAAATGGTACAGAATTAACTGCTACTATATAACTGATGTTGGAAGCTAACCACTGTAATGATTAAGATTTCAATCAATATATTTTACTTCTCTTTCTAGCTAATTTTATCTGCAAATTTTTGTGTATTCAGAAGGAAAGACTTTAATTGATTTGAGTTTTTTTTTTTTTTTTTTTTTTTGTTAGGTACGATCTACTAGAAAATGTTGGTCTCACACACACACACACACACACACACACACACACACACACACAATTTTGACATCCTATTCTCTCATAAAAAAAGAAGGATACTTTTTTTTTCCAAAACACATCTATCTTTAGTATTTCAGACATAAAAAATAAATCAATGATTCTTCTTTTTTGGTTTCAAATGTGTGCCCAACAATTGCAGTGGTTATATTTGACAGCTGGATTTCTTGGCACACTGAGCAAGCAAGTGTTACTCCTACTCTGTAAGAAAGAGATAGGATTTGAAGACAAGTAGGAAAATACTTGAATGTACTTGTGTGAAATGATCATCTAACTGATGACCATAAACACATACTAGACTGCATTGAGCCAGGGTTTTAATCATACACTTGTAAGACCTTGTCAGTGCCATTGATACAGAAAAACAAAATGGACTGGGTATTTTTCAGTAGATTTGTTTTAAATTGAATAGCCACTTAATTGAAGTATCACTAGCTATTTTCTTAAGACCTTTTATCATAAAAAATAGAGCTTTCTTAACCTTGTGTTTTCTTTTAAATAATTGCAGTAGATTTATTTTTCCTAGCATTATCAGTGAACTACATGATAGGAAAACTTGTTCTATACACTATAAATAGAATTAAAAAAAATGTTTGCTCTAAAAATATTATTTTGGGCATTTTTGTTATAAAAGTTTGTATATAAAGTAAACAAAACAATTTGTGTAATGTCAATTTCTTGTCATAAAAGCAGTGCAGATTTAAATCCTCAGCTAAAAGTAATTAAAATTGTCTCTAATTATTTCATGAAGAATATCAAGCAGTAAATATACATTAGCCTTGATGTGTTCAAATCTAAGATTAACTGTTATCTTCCTTGCATATCAACATAAACTGTGCCTCTTACTCTGTAGCTGTGTACCTTGAATGACTCCCGGACCTTGTACAGGTTGAACATCACTAATAAACAAATAAAAATAAGACTTGATTTTGTAGATTAAGCTACTTTTTCTTGTGGTATTGCTTCCAATGTGACTTAAAAAATGTCTAAAATAGCTTTCAAGTTACAAAATAAGCCTTGAATATTGCATCTTGTAAAATGCAGTTAGCATTTTATTATTGTATACACAATAGAAAACAGATATTCAGTTATGAGAAATAAAAACTGGAAATTCTTCTATACTTGTCTCTGATTATTTAGCTAAGGTGCAATGACATGCTATATTTTTTTTTTTTTTTTAAATCAATTGATTTGAAACTATCAGAACTGAGAAACTGTCAAACTAGTAATAAATATTTCCTTTGTCAAATAACCACCTGTTAATTACTTCAGATATATTTATTAAAGTAAAAACCTTTTTCATTTCCAGAGTACTTTTATATGCTCAAGTTATTTCTAGGAATATTTTACCATTGCTGTTTTGTTTTTACTCAGGTTAAGAAATTGTTATACTATACTGATCATATCTAAGCATATCTTTCAAAAAGAAATGTTATTTAAAGTTAATATATGGAAAATATTTTATATGTTAAACTAGCTATGTTTGGGTAAATCTGAATTGTTAAAATGATACATTTGAAATCCAAATACCAATAAAATGTTCTATTTGAGTTTGTTGAATGTATAGATTTTTATCAGTTTAACACAATTCTAACTTTGGTATTTATGCAAGATTTTGACATTTAGGAGAAAAAAACTCAATGTGAAACCTTGTCTATCAGTAGTTATTGATTGAACCTGCTTCTAGTTTCATCAGACATATTGCCTACTTGATTAGTAACTTTATGTACTTGTAAAATCTTTAATACCCAATTTGCATGTATTTTATTTTATTTTATTTTTTTTTTAAGTGAAAAAAGTTTCGTCTATTAGTAACTAAGAATAAAATCATTTATATAAATAAAACAAAAAATGTTATGCTGTCTCATAACTTACTAAGTATTTGTTGTGTGAAGGATTTCTCTGTTAATGAAATGACTATAAATATGGTAAAAAATTTCCTGCAATTTTTTATTTGTTTAACTAGATAACAAATGTATAATGGATAGGTTAAGTGTTGGAACTGCTAGAAAGCTGAATGCTAATTACACTCTCTTTTATCCCTTTATAGCAAATATCAGGCATGTAACAATTTGATATGAATGCACACAATATTTTTAAATTCAGAAAAAAGTTTTCATTTTTTATTTTATGAAAAAAACTGAATATTTATGTATACTTACAGTAATTGGAATATTTGAAAAATGATATGAGAAGAAAACATTTTGAATACTTTAGTAATAAAATGATTTTTCTTGGGAAATGTTCTATCATTGTTTGTTCTTATTGGAATAAACATCCTGTATTATGAAATTTCTTTAAAATGATAGTTTCTCATATGTAAGTCATGTGGATTCATTTGACATTGTGAATGTGCTAAGTGTCAGACAGTTTAGTAGCATGCAGACAAAAACTGAGAAATTGAATTTTGTATTTATACATTTTTATTGGTTAAAATGTTTTTGTTTTTTTTGTTTTTTGTTTTTTTTGTATTTGAGTCTCTTGTTACATCTTAAAAAATGCAATATCTCATTGGGTGATTTAAATTAATTTTATTTCTGGATAAATTTCATTGTAGAGCCTTATTGATTTAGTTTGTATGTGCCAAAACCTACTAACTGCTTTTATAATTTTCAACTGAATTTTTAGTTGTTAAATCTTTGCCTTTAGAATTTAAGTAGTAAATAGTGTGTGTATGTCGTCTCTTAATTTATTTAATTTAGCAAGCCAAACAGAATTATTGATTGACACTACAATCTACAATAAACTAGTTAAACTACACCAGCAGATATACTTGTGTGCAAGCACACCTAGAGGCAACTAGGCTTCAATAATTAACGTCAATTTTCTATAAAAGAACGACAAATTGAAAAATTCCAAGTAAAAACTACAAAATTAAACACAAAATAACTGAGAATGTTCACCTGAAGAAAACAATAATTTGTTATTTTTTTAATGAATCTGTATTTATTCTGAAAATATTTTATAACAAATTGAAATTTTTTGCACTGGTCTTATGGATGATTCTGAATACATCAAGATTTGGATAAAAGCCTTTGCAGCTACAGCAAGAATGCATAATCTCAAAGACTCAAGAATAGAAGACAAATAAAACTAAATAATGGACTCTGTTTGGTGCGAGGTGTTAATTAAAATATCCATTATGACGTACTCACAGGAATTTGAACAGATGTCTTTTGAGGAAGTTGTTCGCATAATAAAATGGAATATTAGGCCAAAAAGAAAACTGATCATCGCTGAAGAGATGAAATTTTTAGAAGCCAGGTTGCAGCCAGAGGAATCTATTATGCAGCATGTACACAGACTCAGGGACAGGTAAAGTGCTGCAAATTTGAGAAACTAGAGACTCAAGGCATGTCAATTGAAGACGAGCTGATTCTATTACGAACAACTGAAAGACTTAATGAAAAGTACTAGAATGTATGCAAGATGGCCATATGGAGTTAGGATTAAGCATGGACTGTTTACAGCAGCTGGAGCAAATCAGATTTCAATCAGCCAAGAGAAGTGTTAGTCATACTGGTTGAACGTAACCAAAGCCAAAGTGAAGGGCATTTATTGTGGAATGGTGCATGAAAAGAATAAATTCAAGTGTCCAACACTGGGAAAATGTTGTTTTAAATGTGGAAAAATGAATCATTTTAAGACTGTTTGCAGAAGTGAAAAACATGTAGAAAAAAATGAGAGTAATGCCCCCCCCCTCCACCCATGAAGAACAGCAAGAAGCCAGTGTATTTGTGATAAATACAAAAATGAATGTGAAAATAAATGGCCATATGTTTAGCATGCAAGTTGACACAGGTAGCGAGATAACCCTAATTCCAAGAAATTCTTAGATGAAATTAGACCACCCCAACTTAAAAAAAAGTGGTTTAAAGTTAAAACAATTTGATGGAACAACAATAAAGATGTTGGGTACCTTCTGTGGCACATTTGAAATGAATACTCATTTCGAGATTATTCAAATCATAGTAGTAGTGGGTGAGAAAGACCACGGATTGTTAGGTATTGGCATAGTAAAAGTAGATACAGCCAAGTTAATAAATACCATGGAAGCACAAGAGAGTGAGAGAGGACATCTAAAAGAATACAAAGTGAGTATTCGATTAAAAGAAAATTACCACCCCAAATACATTCAAGCCAGAAAAGTACCAGTACATATACTGCCTTTAGTGGTAGCCAAGTTAAACTGCATGATCAAGCAAAGCATTCTCGAAAAGTTACACATGGTGGAAGTAACTAAGCCTCACCAATCATAGCAATAAAAAAGGCCAATGGATTTTTACGGATATGCAGTGACTATAAAGTTGTAGTAAATCACCAGATATGCTCGGACTCGTTTCCATTACCAAACGTTGAAATGACAAGCCATGCACTGGCAAACATGGAATATTTTGCAAAGATTGACTTGAGATCTGTCTACAACAAAATTCAGATTGATGAAAAGAAATTGCTATAATTAACGCCCTATAGGCCTGTTAAGGTGGACTCGCTTACCATTTGGAATTAAAATGTCTAGTCATATAATTCATAGGGCAATCGAAGGAATATTGTTAGGCAAGGTAACTAACATGATTATTTACAAAAATGATATTGGGGTAGGATCAAAAACCAAACAAGAGGTAAAACAAAAAGTGAATCAAATATTATAGCAATTGAAGAAAGGCTTGACTAACCATTAATAGAGACAAATGTCACTTTGATTGCAAGAACCTGGCATATTTGGGTTACCAAATATCAAAAACTGATATAGCATCTGATGAAAGGCTAACAAAAAAGATTAGGAAGGTAGTGACTCCAACCAGTAAAAAGGAATTGGAATTCTTTTTAGGCTTGATAAACTTTTACAGTAGATACATCCTGAAATATAGTGAACTAATTGAACCATTGTCAGTTTTGTGTAAACAGAACACAGTTTGAATGGACACAAAGACGAAATAATGCTTTTATGATACTAAAAGCAAAAGAGAAACCTATAACAAGGGTATTTGATCTCTAAGAAAAAAATAACATTGACCACAGATGCGAATAAGAAAGCGATTGCTACCACCCTACCGCAGGAAGATTATCTGATAATGTATTAAATCTTAGAGATTGACAATGGCAGAGATAAATTACACAAACATAAAAAAGAGACCCTAGTGATTGTTTAGAGTATGGAGAGGGCACAAATTTTTTACTAGGTAAGAAATTTGTATGTTCAATAGCAGAGTGACCATTTAAGGAGATGCAGCATGTTAACAGTTGAAAATGGAATTTTATATATATATAATCATTTCACTCCAAGCAAGGCAGTACTGCCACTGGTGTGAAGGGAGCTACATAAGAGGAGAGTGAAAAGAAAGAGGAACTTGTTACAGGGGGGTATCAGAGAAAGGGTAAGAGAAGGATAGGAATATTGGTGTGAAGAGAGTTGTGAGAGTAGAGTGAAAAGAGAGAACATTTGGTTGTTTTTAACTGTAAAAGGGTGAGATCTTGTTGCTAGTCTGGTTGCTTGAGTAAATTCTTGTAGAGAGGGCACCAGTGAGCTAAGTTCATCAGAGCAGAAGCCATGAAAATATTTGTAGAAGAGACAGAGGGAAGCCACATATTGTCAGTAAAAAAGTGGCTGGAGTCAAGCCGCCAGGTAGGGACCGGTCACATTACAGATTCTCCTCTAGAGCATTTCGAGAAGCCCTAGATGAATAGCAGATGCATCTGACCAGTATTCAACACATGGGCGGATGGATGATTTGTATGTGTGCAAGATGAACTCGGGTGAGAAAAACTTCCTGGCCCAGCACAGTGACTCAACCTTCCTAGCAGTAGATTTAGCTATTGATTCAATGTAATTGTTTCACTTGAGGTCAGAAGTGAGAGTGAGGCTGAGGAGGTGCATCGTATTGCTTTCAGGGAAACTAGCTAGATCCATGCTGATGGGGGTCAGGAGGGACAGTCTATGGTGACTGACAGCAGTTTTGTTTTGGAAGTATTAAAGTTTACAAGCCATTTCTTATTCCAGTCCACCACAGATTGGAGGTCCTTCTCAAGATCACCTTGGCAGATTTCTTACTGAGGTGTGAGTAAATGGTGGTGTCATCAGCATAGATGCCTACATGGGATTTGATCACATCAGGATGATCATTGATGAAGATCAGAAGATCGTTGAGCCTAGAACACCCACATTCGTGTGATAGGATGTGGAAGCATATTTATTCAAGAGGGCCTTCATTATACGGTTTGATATAAATGATTGGATCAAACCAAGCAAGTGTCCAGTGATACCATAGCCCTGTAGTTTGTGCAAAAGGCCAATGCGCCAGACTCTATCAAATGCTTTGGAGATATCCAGAGCAACAGCTTGAGCTTTACCATTCTTATCAAGGACCTGATGATGAAGTAGCTCAGTGGTCGTTAAAGACAGATATATTGAGAAGGGTACACAATGACATGCATTGCAGCATCATGGTGATACACGGAAGATTAAAATTATAAGCACGGTGGTCAGGTTATGTAAAGGATATATAAGAATTTAATAAATGTTCAAAATACAATGAAATTAGAAGATTCAGGCAGAAAAGAGCTTCATTTAAGGCCTAAATAGGCACAACCATGACTCAAAATACATATGGACTGTGCACAGTTTAGTAGCATAGGATCATTTCTCATAATGGTGAATGCGTACTCTGGTAGGACAGGAGTAATCAAGATTAAAGACTGGATAGTGCCCACAGTCAAATAGGTTTTGTGAGATGTATTTGCAAGAAATTGAGTACTGCAGATGTTTGTGTCAGATAATGCTCCTAAATTTTGGGACGAAAATCTGTGTACATGGTTGAGGTGGATAGGCTGCATGCTATATAAAACTCCTCCATACCATTCTCAGTCTAATGGAATCACAGAAAAGATGGTACAAACAGTTAAAATGATATTGAAGGCATTCTCACCCGTCATTAAAAACATTAAGGTGATTTTAGCTAAAATGCTCCTCAGTTATAGGTCAATACCACACACAATGGAAGCTGAACCTGAACCTGTCAGTCTTCATGGGTAGACAGATTAGAACCCCCATTACTATGTCTTTCATCACAAGGGAGAGGGTATGGTGCAAGAAAGACAAAAGTGTAAATCCTGAAGGAGCAAACTTCTTTTTGCAGAGAGGCAATAATGTGACTTTGATCAAGAAGGGGCAGTATGTTTTGGCTCATGCAGATCAATTTAGAAAAAGTATTGTGTCAGACGATGTAAAGATACAGACCAAAGACAGGAGGAGGAAGGTAACTATAATGAGGAGGCAGAGCAGGAATGCAGGACAAGAAGAGAGACAAACTTAGAGTGATGAAGATGAACAAAAAATAGACATAAGTGGGGAAGTAAAAACTGACAAAGAAGAGGACGAAGAAAGACTAAGGTCACCAACAAAAAGAAGAGAGAAGCAAAAGCAAGAACTATATAAATAACAAGTAATTAGACATAGTGAAAGGAAAAACAAGGGAATATGACCACTCCAATTCAGGGAGGGTGTGGTATCCTATGCAAATTAGCTGAGTTGTGTTTAAGTGCTAAGCTGATAACTGTTGGCACACGTAACAGTGTACTACATATCAAGTACTGAAACTGTGAGATATACAATATACTAGTTCAATTTTAATAATTTATAACAATATACTAGTTCAATTTTAGCAGAATTTGTACTAATAGCACAAAAAATATGATAAAATGAAGTTGGATACAGGTTAGTTTATTTCTTGTCTCAAGTATCACTTTTCCACCAAAATTATATGTTCATACCTAACTTAGATGTATTCAAGTGATTTCTGGTTTGGTTTAGAATATATTGTATATACTTGTGTATAAGTTTAACTTTTTTTAACAAAATTTAGAAAATTGTAGGTTATATATAGTTCTTTGAAGTTGAAATCTGTACATGACAGGAATGTTTAAGAGCTAATCTTGGCTTTACATGCAAAAAATGTTCAGTTATTATAAGTAAATAGTCTTAAAATATAGTAGTCATGAAAAGCAGTGTAGTACCTTTAGTTTAGTTCTTTGTATTTAAGTTTAAAGATTAGCCTTAAAACAATAAATTTATCTTAAATGTAGTGTTGTAGTTTAAGTAAAGTGTTTGTTGAGATTGGGGGGAAACACTAAACTGATTGCTCTTCTAGCAGTTACAGAGATACTAGGGGAGAAAGAGATGAGTTATCAAAGAAATAACACTGCCTTAGAAACCACAGAAAACTTCCAGAACAAAATGCCCATTGGACCGACTTCACAAGACACTGTGTCTTGTTGACTGCTGTTTTCCCCCAGTTTTTTTTTTTTTTTTCAAGCAAGGCAGTCACACCCCTGATGTGCAGGGGGCTACGTAAGAGTGGAAAGATTGGAAAAGAGAAAGCCGGAAACCACATCCTAAACAGGGAACAAGGGATGAGCCTCTACATCTGTACAATAGACGTGGGTGGAGTGTGAACCGGGTGATAGTTTAGTCTATCTACTCCAATTGAAAAAAAATAAATAAATAAATAAAAAAATAAAAATAAAAAGTAGGGGGTGTTGAGTTAACTAAGTTTTAACTTAGTTAAAGTCCAGTAAAAAAAATTTCTTTGAAAAAAAATACAAAAAAAAATACACTCGTTCAAATAACTATGAAACTTAAAATTAGCCACAACAAAAAAATCAAAGCAAAATCATTACTTACTAGTAAAGTTGTTCCCCCCCCCCCCCCAAAAAAAAACACGTGCTCAACCAGTGCTAGAAGAATTATTTTATCTTTTTGGATACTACGTGCATGTATGCGGGTTTTATTAGCATGAGGCATCTTACAAAGACCTGGATCTTGACTACTTGCAAAGTAGCCTGTCCCTAGCTAGACAGTTTGGCATGTCTCACTGCTAATGTAAAAAACCCTGATGTAACTGGTGTTGACAAAGATGTCCATATGCGATCCATGGCCCCTTTTGTGTTGGTACTGATGCATGTTCACTACACTCTCTCCTGATCACAGATATGACAGATATAGAGTAAGTCTCTTTCATCAAGTGCTTCTCCAAAGTGGGGCTGGTTTCTGTTTCTCCACCTTGTCCCCATGTGATTTTTCCTCTGTGGGACCTCACTGTCAGTCCTATCTTTACCCCTTGTCAAAGATCGGGCATGATGAAGTTGCTCAGGCTTTATGGCTGTAAAAATTAATTCCAATGATGGTGTATCATCCTTCAGTATGGCTCTAGCCTGGTTTAGTGGGTGGTTGACATCCAGTGTATCCATTTAAGAGGAAGTGCGAAGCAGCTTCCTGACATACTCAGGCAACCCTGCTACAAATATACAAGTCCTTGGTCAGACACCCCTCCATTCAAGATTGACAGTCTGCCAAGTAGACGTCTACAGATTTATTTGAATTCAAGCACCTAGCTACAAACTGGTTATATGCTATGAATGAATCTATGGTAAAGGCAACATACAAAGCATCCCTAATATCGCAGACCTCTTTTCTTTCTTCCTTGCTGAGTTGTTGGAACACATCAAATGTGCCTCCCATCAATTGAAGACAATGTTCTTTATGCTGCACAGATTGTAGACTAGTTTAACCTTTACACTATTTACATTATTCAAACTATTATCATCATCTTTGTTGCCATTTGTATGACATTTCGACGATTTTGCACTCAGGCCTTCTTCAGGTCCTTTATTACAATCACTGGGGTATATCATTCTCATTCTTTGTGTGAAGCTTCTTTTGGTAGTCATGAGTTATCTCCCTCTAACTGGACTCTCTAAGTTACTTGTTCACCACTGCTGTAGCCTGGCATTGAACTCACAACTCAAGTTACTGGAACTAACCAATGTCTATATCCACTGGGCCATGTATCCTTAACATGACAACCAAAAGAGGCTTCACGCAAGGAATGAAAATGATATACCCCATTTCATCATACAGATGGCAACAAAGATGAGGACAATAGTCTGAATAATGTAAATACTACCTCATCTCAGAGATACAGACAAAGACACTGTGTCTTCTGAACTGCCAACTGCTGTTTTGTCCCCACTTTTATTGGCATGGGGGGTATCTTACAAAGACCAGTATTTTTACCAGTTGTAGAGAAGCCCATATCTAGCTAGACATGCTAAACTGTCTCACTACTAACAGGAAAAACTTCTATGTAACTGGTGTTGACAAACATGTCCACATGTGATCCAAAGCCTTTTTACTTCTGTACTGATGCACATTTGCCACATGTTAGAAACATGTAGATCTGGTTTGATTCTTGTTAAAGAAACTGATATGATTTAACAAAAATGTAAGCAAAGTGATTTATCCAAATAAGTAAAAACCAAAGCAATAAATCTTAAAAGCAAGATGGGTCAATCACAGTAATCAAGGTAATCCCCAGACAGTTCAGCAATAAGGTAATTTTAGATAGTCCAGAAGCAGTGATTTCACTAAATGAATTGTGTAGAATTACTTTTATTTTGACTAGCCTGAAGTCACAGGTCATCATGACCAAGGGTTTTATCCCACCAGATGATGCACTCCCTCCCAGAAACTGTAACAAAGGCCTACTCAGTGTACTTGCAGTATAAACCACAGGTGGGTTTTTGAGTATTGAACATGTATGTGCCTGAGTAGGAGGTGCCTTTAACAGAGATTGGCTCGTCACCCTAGTAGACAGGTGTGGTTGAAAAACAAATAACTAGCTGTCATATATTATAGTAATAAGAGATTATAAATGCTTATCGAAATAAATAAATTGCTGGCCTTTAATGTATTTAAAGGCAAGCTAAGTTTTGTAAACAAAGTGCTCAATATGAAAAAATAATATTGTTTATTACTGATATTTCAGTTATTGTTTTATTTTAAACTTTTATTGTTCTTAGAAATATTAAATTTTATTATGCATTTAAATCAACCAGCAGTGTATGTAATCCAAACACTTCATTTTAATTTTTACGAGCATCCTTTAAATATTATTTGTACTGTTTCTATCAAATGAAGTGCTAGTTTTTTGATATTTTGAACATTATCTATAAAGAAACTATTTAAAATAACATCTGTTTAGTTTTCATACTTTACATTGCAATTTTTCTCTTTTCTGTGCAGATACCTTGACAATATAGAAGCCTTAATCAAGAATAGCCGGCACTTACAGCACTTTGCCCTTGGCTGTGTGGAAGAGCTTTTAGAGCATTCCAATGTGATTGTCAACCTGTTAACTCAACACCATGCATCCACGCTGCAGTCGCTGCATCTGGCCAGTGTGAAAGAAGACTCTGAGAGTTATGGAATCATTGATCTAAATGCAAATGACTTTTGTCATTTTACAGCACTTCACAGTCTAAGTCTTGACTATGACTACCTGACCAATGATCTACTACACATTTTTCTAGACTCAAAGAAGACCAAGCTAGAAGTCCTGGTCATCAACGTCCATGGCATTGATGCTGACCATGAAGTGATCACTAATGAGACTTGGCGCCGGCTACGCAATCATTCGCCCGACCTAGAAGTGACCTTAAATCTGATTCACTCCTTTGAAGGCGTTGCCGTACTCCTCGATATCCTTCAGCCTTCAATGCCTCTTGCCAAGTTCCGGCAGATGTTCTGCTCCAATATCAATATTGCATCTATCAGTTTCATATCGTCGCACTACAATAACACCCTGAAGGAAATACACATCATTGATGGTTTCATTAATGGGGACCCCAACATCTATGAAATTGAAGCTGATGAAGATCCATTTGTGATGCTTGCTTGGCGTTGTCCAAAATTGGAACATTTCACATTAATTGGTATATTATTTTCTTTTTTCTTTTGTCTCATTCTAGCTTGCTGCTTTCTTTCTTCTTTTTTTATAGAGAGGGGCTGACATAAATTTATAGTTTCAGCTGTAGATAAGTTAAATTAAAATTATATTTTGTTATGAAATTTATATATACATAAAACTTATTCCCCCCCCCCCTTACCATCATTCATGACAGTTACTGTTTTTCTTTTTTTTAACATTCACTAAAAATTTCACAGTTGAGAATTTGTACTTACTATATACTTTGCTATTTGGACCACCATGCTTGTTTTGTTCACAATACTTCACCTGTTGTACACTTTAGCCTTCTTCGGATATCTTTGTACTTGGTAACCTTCTTAGAATTTCAGGCCAAAAACTTTATTCAGTCTTTAGAAGTAGATTGTTATGATATATGTGGTTGTATGGCACTTGTGAGTTTAATCTCTTGGACTGGTAGAGTGGAAAAGTCACATACTCTAGTTCAGTGGATGAAACTGACAAGTGATTCAATGGTAAATAAAAGTAATGACTATTAACTGGTATGAAATATCCTCTAAGTATAGAAAGCGGAATAACAGAAATCTATCCTCATGAGTTTTGGCTTGAAATTCCAACTTTACTAAGACAGACACAGGAAAAAAAAAACTAACCAAAATGCTGTGAGTATAACAACCAAGATAAGTAACAAAGTGTATTATAATTTTAGATTTCAAAATTTACAATAAGAATTCATGCATTCTCATTTTGATATTTTAGTCTTACATGGTAACTTCAAGAACAACGTAATGTAAGAATCATTTGAACTTTAATCAAATGGTAGATTAAATGAGTATTACTCTAATTTTGTTTTAGATCATGTTATGTTTGGAAATTTTTCTCTTAAAAAATTATTTAAATTTGTGTGACCTTGCTTTAATTCTGTTGTGTTCTTATTATAAACCTATATAAATAAGTGGAAATTATTAACATTTTATTTTAACAAAATGATAATGTCTAGATTGATTTTGCACTTTGTGCCTTTTAAGACTTTTGGTATAAATGATTTGTGATAAAATGTTCTTATTTGATATGAAAGCAATGTGTTTTTTATGCTGTGCTATTTTCAGGATATCAGGCTTGTGATGATGATATGGTAGCTATAGCTAGGTTACGTGGCCAACAGTTGAAGACTTTTGACATTCCTGCCAGCTGCATCTATAGTCTTCATGAGGAAGAGGAAGTTGCATGGCTTAAATTTGGCTCTTTTGATGGAGAATTTTTCCAAAAGGTTAATTTTTGTTTTGTATTATTCAAACTTTCAAATCAATACAATAACTTAATATAATACTTTAATTAGGCCAAAGTATATTTAATATTTTATTCTAAATTTGGCTTTGTAAATTTTGATACTTGTAAAATTAGGGATTTCTTTTAGATTTGTATTTGGTAATAAAAAATATATAAAGTTGTAAAATAGATTTTTTTTTGTAATGAAAGAAAAAGGAATTATAGCAAAAATATTTTTATTACTATTATGTAATGACTTAACTGGTATGAAATATATATAATTTGTAGTAACCGTTTTCATTCGATGCAACATACATCAAATATTTTATTCATATGCAGACTAATTTAAATAATTGCAGAAATAGGTAAATAAATAACATTTAAAAATATTTGAGAAAAAAAAACTCTACAGGATACACAGTATTTAAAAATCTTGATTTCTGCTTTAAGGGAATTAAGAAATTCTCTTAATGATTATTACTAGCAGCAACATCATCTTATGTTTGCAGAAGTGCAAAAGTGGATGACAATAAATTGTAAGTTTCTCTACATTAAATCAGCAGCATGTCCTGTAGGATTCAGAAGATTTTTGGTACCTACAATAAATGGTAATAATTCAAAATCAGTTTTGCTCTTTAAAGACACCTTGCCTCTATCAGAAGAGAACATAACCAAGGACATATATATATATATATATATATATATACACATATACACACACCATTTCATGTATTTGTGACACCAAATATAAAGGCAAGTTCAGCTTTTTTTAGTTTTGAAGGACATTGAAAAGCCATAATCCGTGGAGAGAAGATGAAATCAGGCATAGTTGCTCATATGTGGAGGGGAAAATGTAGTCACCAATCTCTGTAGAAAGAAGTTAGTGATAAACAATATTGGAATAATGTCATTGCAAAATTGGTTCTGATGCTGAGCTCTGATAACCTCAGTTAAGCTTGTGTAGAATTAGGGAAAAAATGAGATTTATAGCTCCCAAATTTCACCATATGATTGTTCTACAATAGCCTAATTGGTTATAAGTGTTGGTTAGCATGTGTACTTAACTGTTGCTCACTATTTGACCCAGACAGTGAAATTTATATGAAAAAAGCAGAGACAAAGTAAGAGGTACAAGAATTAGTTGATACAAAATATCTTTTAGTATGGACAGCAGAAAGAGGGCAAGTATCTGTGGATTGAATGCAAGGCTTGAAATTCTCCAGTTATCAAGTTTAACAGGTATTATGATAAGTTAGACAAGGATATCAGTTTGTATAAATTGATAGATAATTGAAGATTGATATAAAATTGATTTACATATGTTTGTCTCTTTCTGTTATGGATTAAACCAGATATTTAATTACTAAATATTGTTTTAATAATGTATTATACTATATAATTACAAATTTCTATTTGTGTACACAGTTTATTTAGTATGACTATTAGAATTTGCAACATCTACATACATTGAGGAATCTGATGCTATAATTGTTTTATGTCAGATTTTATTATACAAATAATGTTCATGTGTTTATGATTAAATTGATATTATTTTCAGGATATGCTTATATTTATATCAGTGTTTATAAACATTTTCTTTTACTTTGGGGTTCCACTTGTAGAATAATTATTGTACATTTTAAACATGTTTGTGTGCAACCTGTGCTTTGACAAAAAAAAGAAAATTAATTTTGTTTTTGTCATTTTTTGTTTAGCATTCCCCACCCCCGAATTAGTAGTACAATTTTCATTTAAAGGGATGTATTTTTTATTTTTTAGAAAGGGCAATAATTGATTTAAATCTCTTGTAGAAGGCAAACAGGAAAGGATTATCTACTCCTTAAAGATTTAGAAATTTAGCATCCAGGTTCAAATATCAAATGACAAAAATTTGACTTGGACATGAAAGCTGTGTGCTTGATGTCCTAGATAATTTTTAATATAAAAATAATTCTTAAATTACCCTTCTGTTAAGTTAGGGTGCATCTAGCTATCTTTCAGAATGCATTAATATGCCTAGGTGCACAGGTTGAGAAATGCTGATTTATATACTTATAGTTTTTGTGCATTTCAAATTCTATAACAGTTATTAAAAATATTGATAACTTCTTGGGAGAGTATTGAGTTTTATAATGCAAACTAAAACAACATGAATAATATAAAGTCCACAAAAATGCATATATGATTAACAGAATCTCATGTACATGAATAAACTATTTTATTATGTTTGACATTCTTAAACCTTATTTACACAATGTTCTCATTTTTGTTATTATTACAACATTTCTTCAGTTGTATCTCTGGCTTCCTTTCATGATATGTGTCAATGCAAGTAACCTTCAGGGAATTTTGATTTGAACCCTTTATTTAATTTTGCAGGTGGGTTGTTCTCATTCTACTGTCCATGTACAGTGTTGATCTCCATAAAGAGTTCAATTCAAACTTCTTTGAAGTTTACCTGGACTGACAGATACCTGTTGAAGGTCACAATGATTGAATTGTTGTTAACAAAAATGTGGACATTAGCCATGTAAATAATGATAGCTTGTCATTCCAGAAATTCAATAACCTTTTTGTTATACCTGTTATTGTTCTGTTGTTGTTAGATTAAGGTCTCCTGTCATAACTTGGTAGGTTCTTGCTAGCAGCAGCAATATAATTATCTCTTCCACAGTTCTTAATGAAGGGCCCAATTTCTGGCCACTACAATTCTATATTAATCATTGAAAATTAATGTTGAAAAATCAGTTTTTGCTCAACTGACATTGTTTCTCTAATGATGTTTACTCAAAAGTGGTAGTTTGGTTGTTTTTATGTCTTTAGCTAATGTTCTTAGTATTACTGCATCTCTCTATTGGCATTTACAGCACCAGCTCCAAATATTTTCTACCTGGTCAATCTACTTTTCTTGCCCATTACATTTTAATTGTTCACCTCTGTTACATTCTGAAGGCTAATTTTTTTCTTCTTTCCAATGTTTTCAATTACTTTTTTGTTCTATGATCTTACTTCATCATTTTTTTAAATTTCCAAAGTTGCTTTTCTATTATTCAATAACTTGACAATCTCATTTGTCTTTTGAGTTTTTAAAATATTTTACTTATAACTCTTAAAGAAATATCTATATTCTTGTATATGGGTATGTAGCAGGGGAAACAACCCGAACGTTGCATAATAGTTTCATACCATCAAATAAGCTGCTGTAAATATTTTTAGTAAAATCATAAGTTGAAATTCATTTGTTATATAAACATATGAAAGTTTTATCAATATCATTTGGTTAATATCAATTTTATTATGAAAATTGATTTGCATAAAAAAAATATGTAAATAAAAATAAATTCAGGAAAGTATTTTTCTTTCTTTTCATATTATTTTTAGTATATGAGGTGGAAATTTATGTTTTTATAAATATTCACTCAAGTCATCAGGTATGTGCTAATAGAAAATTTCACAATCACCCAATACAGTGTAAGTAAAGAAAAGGATCTTCTGTTGCTTACAACATTGAGTAAAAGTGATAAGTAGTGACCCAGAGACAAAGGAATAAGAAATGGTTAGTATAAGCTGTACCCTACAACATAACAACAGCTCCAACAAACTGATATAGAAGGGTGCAATAGGATAACAACACTCAGAGTAGACAGACCGAGACTGTTTTCTATGTGATGGGATTATTGGACAAAATACAAAAGATCTGTGATCCATATAAGATGAGGACAACCTTTAAAAGGACTGTGTACACCATCCCATAAAGCTGTGGTAACAAATATAAATGAGAGACAGGCCACAGTGATAAGACTACAAGAAACTGCAAAGCTGTAACACAAGGGAAATAGAAATATCGGGTGTAGCTAGTACATATAGAGGGATAAGGGAGATCACTGCTCCCTGTCGGATGAGGTTGAAATAATAGAGAATATCACTGGAAAACAAAAACTTAAGGAATCTGTGCATATGCTAGGCTACAAAAATCTAATCTAGAAATAAATATAATATGGGAACTAGTAATATGGAGTGCTAGATAAAAACAAAAATAGCAACAAAATTCTAATGTGAACTCTGGTAAAAGAATGATTATTGAGAGACTAAGTTTATGTCTCAAAAATACATCCAATGGTTAATAATGTTGGTTAATCTAGTGATTTGATTGACATAAAAAGTTGTGAGTTCAATACCTGGCTACAAAAGAGGTGAACAAAAACTTTGAGTTGAATTAAAGGGAAATAACTGAAACTGAGAGATCAGGAAGAACAGTAGATGAAATAAAGCGTTCAGCTCGAAATTCCAGTCACCAGAAGAAGTCCGGAGAGTACAACAGACAAAATTTTGTGAATATGGTAATGAAGTTGAGAATAACAGTATGAACAATGTAAATAGTGTAAATAATTACAATACCTCATCTCAGAAATTTTAAAACTAATTCTGTATTGTTAGATAGATGCTTTTCCATTCAGAGAAGTACACTCGGCTTGGTTGTTATAACAATCACGATGAGGATACTAGTTCCAATGGAAAGGTTTGGAGTAATTCTAATTCAGCATCTCAAAAACTTAAACATAAATTACTGATTTTATATTTTCTCTATCTTATGTTTTGAAAATATTTTTCTTTTATCAGGTGTCTGAAAGCCTTGGCCGTGACTGGCTACCACTGAAGAATAGCCAGCTTCCTGCTGCTGTGTTAGATGCACAGGCAGATGCAGAACCTGCCTACATGCATATTCTATTGGACGACCAAGCATGGAAAGGCAGGAATCAACGTTAACTATGACAAGAAAATAAAAAAAGAGGAGGAGGAGGAGGAAGAAAAAAATGAGATAGAAGCTTACCCTGTCTCGGTTATCTCCCCCAATGCTATTCTGTGATTTATTCCTCTTCCTCCTCTCAGCTTCAACTCCAGTAGGGAAAACTTCTAAGAGATTCTGTCACTGGAAGAGTAAAGGAAAGAAAGAATGAAAGTGAAATTACAAACAACTGAACTAAACAGAACAAAACACATTTTTAGTCTTAGTTCTCTATTGTAACATTTTTGATTACTTGTGGTTTTCAATGTGCTTTGTTGTTGCCCTTGTATGGTGCTGGGTTTTCCAACTGCTTCTAATCGTTGTATTTTTCTTTTGTCCATACTGAATCTAGGGCTCTCTCTTGGCTGACCTCTATTTTTCTTTTTTTTTTTTTTTTTTTTTTCTTTCTTCTGCTTCTTAAAACCAGAAGTGATTATTGGTCATGTATTTCAATAACCTTATTTTTAATGGTCAGTTTAATCTTTTTTTTTTTTTTTTTTTTTTTTTTTTTTTTTTTTTTTTTTTTTTTTTAATTTGCCCTGATATCGTTTTCTTTTTTCTTCTTTTAATCCAGGCCCAAAGGCTGGGCTGGATGACGGGTAGATAATGATCATAGACCACAAGTACTCCAGCCATGATACAATTTTGATTCATGTGCATGTATTTATATGTTTCCCTGCACGCAAACAGCTCCATTTAAAGCAAAAACTCCAGCCATTTTATTGCTAGTTTTGCTTAACCACTTAAAGCAGGAATCTTTTGTTTTTATTCTCAGATATTTAGTTTTAAAGAAAATTTATTTTAAGATCACAATTTTTATCTGCACCCTGCTTGAAATGGGCTGATCATTTTTATTTTTTTCTATTTTATCTGCATTTAAAATCTGCCTCTCTCCAATCACTTACATTTTTGTAATTAATTTTATCATTCTCTTAGAATGTTCATGGGTTCAGTAGCATGGTTCATATGATTATGACAACTTCTGTCACCAGCCATGTTAAGCAATATATTTTACGTTTGAGTCAAAGTGCAGCTATATACATCTTGGATAAGTCCTTTGACTTTTCTGCTCAGTACATACCAAATCCGCAAGTGTTTCGTGATATATTGTCATTTTAATCTATTTGAACAGATGCTAGAAAGCATTTTTAACCTCACTGTATTATGGCTTCAAATTATATTTTCAGGTTTTTGTCTTTTTTTCCTTTAATAATTAATAAGATTTATTAGTGATTATTTTCTTATCAATCTGGGTTTCTGAAATTTGTCGCATTGTCAGATTCTTTGCTTGATCTGTTTGTGTTTCTTGGGAGCCTAAGTTTTTATTTGTGTCCTCACTCCACCTCTAGGCTCCTCTCTAGCAACTACCTACCTCAAGATATACGTGGATGTATTGATATATTATTACTTGCTAAACACATGCATGCAATATGCATACACAAAAATAATATCTCTGTGCTAAAGTGAAATTCCATTGGGTTGCTTTATCAGCAGGTCTTTCAGTAGTTACTCACAGTAACTAGTTTGCATGTACAGATATTTTTCAGCTGATTGCTGAACCATCGTACTTCAAAAGGAAGAATATATACTTGACTGCTTTTATGTTTATTTTGTTGTTTTTAAATAAATATATATATATATATATATATATATATATATATATATATATACTTTTATTAAAAGAAAAACATTTACTTACGCAGCAAAATTTTGAATCTTTATTTTTGTAATAAAAAGTAAAATTAAATGTGGAAAAAAAAAATCAAATGAACATTTTTCTTCTGTTGCTGACATCCAAATTTGTCATTAGCTGCAACATCCTTCCAGATTATTTTCTAAATAACTGTTTAGTATTGTTGTTAGGCAGGATTGTCAGACACCATTGAATCTTGCACCAACTATTTCATAGCAACTAGTGTTGATTTTTATTTTTTCTTTTGCTTTAACGGCTGTGATGAGTAACGTTTCCCCCCACCCCACCACAATATTTTACTCTTATGCTATTTACTGCTTCCTACAGCCGCCAGTGGCTATTGAAGTAAACACAAGTAAGTTTATATATGTTTGTAGATGAGAATCCATAATGTAATATTCACTCAAAGTTGGCTTATATACAACATGCTAAGAAATGGGGATATTGGACAACTTAAAGCACTTTGTACAATTACTTTTTTTATGTTAACTGTTAAAATTGTGCTAAGATGTTTACTTTTTTTAAAAATTTAATTCTCAATGTATGGAATATTTTAACCACATTTTATCTATCATGGTATCTTAAGGTTATCAATCAAATTATAAAAATTACTGTAATCACTAAGCTTAACACTTGTTTCATTGACTAAATTTGTTTTCCTCTTAAAGTAATCAGACGGGTATCATTAACAATCATTTTTTGTAAATTTTATGTAGCTATGGCAAAGCAAAAGGTCCTCTTATAACAAGAACAAGAATTGCTGCTGATGTTTACACCAGTAATTGAATTCATTACATTTTGTTTATATAATAATTAAGTGTATTATCATTATTTTTTAAATATTATTTATTGATCCCTTTTGCTCTGAACAAATATTTAATTTCTTCACTACATATTCAAATTTAAAGGCTTTTGCTCTTCTGTTTTAGTTTGTTATTAAAATGAAAAAATAACCTTCCAGTTGATAAATGATGGATTAGTATTAAATGCTGTCTGATATTTGAATTCTTGAAGAATCTTGTGTATGCTTATTTCCTTTAGTTGACAATCTACAAATGGCATTAAAAACAAACTATCATTTCAGTTCATCTGGAGCCTTTTCTTATTTTCTCAAAATTTTAATCTTTTTATTGTTTGTGCTAAGAAAAGACTATATAACAGAAGGTTGTCTGCCATTAACCATAAAAAAGCCAAAGTGCAAAGTGGTAGTTAAGCAAAACTGTATTTACATGATGCCACACATTCTATCATTATTGTGGTGCCACGTATATCTGTCAGTGGCAGTAATTAGCTTTCACTTGTAATTCTTACAAAAATTGTTTTATTTTTCATTTTTCTCATTTATTCACTTTCCCTTTTCCTCTATTTTATTTGAATTTGAGTAGATGTGGTTCTTTTGGTAAAAGTGATTGAGTCTTTAACAAGTTTTCTTATTCTTCATCTTGTTAACATGGTGGAAGTGAGCCTGCTGAACCTTGGACAATTTTATATATATATATATATATATATATACCCACTGCCATCAGTACATTTGTTTACTTGTAAAACCCATTGTACTATTTGTTTTTTTTTTAGGTGATCTATTTAATTTCTCTGAAAATTATCTTTTAATTTGTACATTTTCTTTCAAAATTTTAACTTTCTTTCAATTAGAAAAATAGTTTTATTTTTTTCAGCCCTCTAATTTTTTATGTAAATAGTGAATGAGTGATGGTAGGGGCAGAAAATAATTTTTTTTCCCTTTTTCTTTTCATATTTTAAAACCTTGATGTCAGAAGATTCATTTTGTGTCATGAACATATCTTAGTAGTGTTGCTTACTCAATAACACTAATTTGCTGGTTGTCTTGTGTGTCTTACTATTTTGCTTATCCTACAAAAAAAAAAAAAATCAAACAAAAACAACCAAGTTCCCATCATTGCTGTTATGTCAAGCTTACACATGACTACTCTCACCACCAAGAAAATCTGCAGATTGAAAAATCAGAATTTAGCTGTGATAACAACTGGAGAGTATATCCTTTTATTCTTTATTTTTATTTATTTTTTTTAAGCCATTATCATGTATGGGTCTCAGATTTTAAAAATCTATTTTGTTAGAGGCTGTTGATGGGGGTGTTGTGCTCTGGTATAATCAAAAATCATTGATTAAACAGCTTTGGACATTTTGAATATTCTACAGTTTTTTTTTTCCCTTCCTTTTTCTTTTTAATTTATTAATTGTTATTCATGCATGCATGCATACACTATTTCAATATCTCCCATCATTGCTGCTTTGTACAAAGAAATTTTATTTAAAAACTCTGATTATAATAGCTCACTTGGTTTGAAATGTTAATAAATCAAATTTGAAAGCTGTTATAATGTAGCTTTTCATATGTTCAAAATTGATAAGTACTAGTGAAATATTTGACAGTCATTAAAAACCAATGTTATGGTGACCTTCACTTTTGGCTTACTCTAACTACGGCTATTTAAATGATAAAATAGTGTATTACTGCTGTCCTTGAAAAACATTTATCTTAGCTGTTATCATTATTTTGGTAGATTTGTGTGTATTAATAGAAACAATCTTTTTCAAAATACCTGATTTCTTATGTTTTACTTCATAGGTAGAAATTAATCTTTGTTTCAATTTCTTCAACTTCACATAAGCACTTACATCTATTTGGCTTAACAGTTATTCAGATACACAGTATAATTAAGCTGTTATTTAATAGTACTAAATTGAATTTAACTGAATTAATATGTTATTGTTTACTTTCACTTTAAAGTGAAATTCAGCATGCTAAGCAAGTTTTTATCTACTGCAATACATTGTGCTTGTTAATCTCTTGCTTAAATCTTGCATATTTGCAATACCTAAATATATTGCAAAATAAGATTTTCAATACATTTTTCTTACACTGATTTTCTTTTCTTTCGGGGTGGGGGGTTGGGTCATCACATTTACTTGTGTAAGAATTTTTTGTTGCTCTTGATATTTAAGATTCAGTCTTTGTCAAGTTGCATATCTTCACGAGAAAGATAATTTTTTTCATACTAGATTGAAAGCAATTTTTCTTAACATGTTAACTGTTGTGTAGAGACAATAAAATTATAATGTTATAACTTGTTTTCTACCTGAATTGCTACAGTTCAGCTGATAAACACATGATATTGACAATGGATATTATTTCTAAAACTTACAGTTTAGATTCTTTTCTTTTTCTTAATTTGGTAAATAGAAAGTTCTACAACTTGGATAAATCCCTTCTTTTATTTGTGTTTTTAATACAACAGTGTCTGATGAGATATTAAAATAGCAATTTAGTGATTTTTTTTCTCCCCATTTCTTTTTGAAATGTCCATTACTGTGATTGAATTTACTGACTTGGAAGGAGAGAATATAGAGGAAAAATTGAATGATACAAAAATAACATCCAGCAAAGATTTTTCTTTAAAAAAGTTTAATTTTAATTTTTTAATATATGCAAAGAAAAAAAAGTAATTTATCTTTTGTTTTTCCTTTGTATATATTTTCACTAAAACCCCAATAACCCTTCAATTGATAGCATGTATTTGCATGCTGTTTTCTTTTTAATAGGTGTGTGTGTGTATATATATATATATATATATATATATATATATATCTCGAATGTGAGTCAAACAGGTTATACTGCTGCTGTTATTGAATGATAAAATGGTTATATTTTTCCTCTCTTTCTCAACTTTTTTTTTTTTTTTGTTTTTTAATGTCAGTACTGCTGGTGTCTAATAAAAGATGAGCACATGTGCCTCTTTCCTGATTGATAACAGGCTGTTTAATGTCTGGTCTAAATCAGTAACAGCTCAAGCCTGTACTCTACGTTTTATAAGAATTAATGAATGCCTCAATCTGTTAATAATTCCGGAAGACCTGGAAAGATAAAAACATGAAAAATTTTCTTTTCTTTTTTTTTTCCTTCATTATTTTTTTTATTTTTATTTTTATTTTTGTTTGAAATAAATAAGCTTGCATTGTTAAGATCAGAAATCTACCGGTATAAAGAAGAGCAAAAACAAACCAAAAGGAAATGTATAACCATTGTAAATATTGATGGAATTTGAATATATTTTTGTATGAGGATTTGTCAAGATCTGCATCGAGTACTGCCTCCCTAGCCCTGCCCCCCAACCCTCCAGTACTCTTTCTTCAGATTTTTGGGGTTGGCAGTCTAGGTGTGAGATGAAATGCTAATAAAACAGACCAAATGTATTACATGCTCCACATGCCTGGAGTGGTCATGTTGTTGTTAATGATGATGATACTGTATACATATTGATATCTATCTCTCCTTACTTATATTACATACATAACTTTGGGTTTGAATTGTACAAGAAAGAAACAAGTGAAACAACCAAGG
Source organism: Ascarosepion bandense (assembly GCA_037127315.1). Taxonomy (NCBI): domain Eukaryota; kingdom Metazoa; phylum Mollusca; class Cephalopoda; order Sepiida; family Sepiidae; genus Ascarosepion; species Ascarosepion bandense. The sequence continues at coordinate 1,700,501 of JBBBDQ010002492.1, forward strand.
AAGTATTTATTGGTAACAACTGTTATATCAATGCTATTCATTCCATGGGGAAAACCTTTTTATTCCCCACTCTGTATACTCCTTTTTCCACTCCCTTTAATAACAACCATCGGTAAAAAGAAATGATGTTGATGATTATGATGTCACTTTGCAGTTCTATTGTATTTATTTTTCAACTTTTCTTTTTTCCCTATCTTTCTTTTTTTTTTTTTTCTTTTTTTTATCACCACCACCACTACCACCATTACCATCCGTGAACTGCTCGGTGAAAAATTATCTGTGATAAAAACAAAACACCTACCATTGTTGTAATTTTAATAAGAAACAAAAAAATCAACAAACACTTGGAGTCAGCACAGCTTCTCTTCAACTCTGGGACCACAGCCCATTGCCATACTGGGCCCAAAAGACTTTTTTTTTCTCTCTCCATATTTATTGTCCACAACTTTTTGCTTAAAATAATTTATACTTTATTTTCTGATAAAGAAAATTTTACAAACAAGACTGATTCTCATGACTTGTTTATAGTGAATGTCATAAAAGTCCCCAGAACATCATGGAAATTCAACAGCATTCCATTTAAACTTATTTTCCTGTTTTTGTTTTTGTAAGGGGAATTAGTTATTTTATAGTACTCAAGTGGAACTATAATATTTCTTTTTTTTTTTAATTATCATAAAAAAATTAAAAAAAAATTTTTTAATTTAATTTATTTATCTGCACATGTCTTCCCCCCCCTTTTATCTTTGTACCTAATGTCTCCAGCCATTATATTTTTTCATAAATTTATTCTATCTTGGGTGTCACAAGCAAACAATCAAAAGAAAAAAAGAAATTGGACATCCCCCTCCTTGTAAAGGAACATACAAAAGTGCTTTCAAATAAGAGGGTAAAACAGAGCGCAAGATCTGCTCCCTACTGAGGATTGGTCTCCCAACCCACTCCCACCCACCCAGTTGCCTACTTGCTCATTACATCCCAACCAACCAACCTCTAAAAAAATTGTGCCAGCAAGAATCTCACTTTGCCTCTGTATATGTGTGCCTCATCTCTGGTGTGAATTTTTATAAAAGAAATAATCCAGTTTTGTTTCCAGAGGGGGGGAAAGAGGGAAAGAAAGAAAGAAAAAAAAATCGTCATACTCCAGAAGTCACATTGTTGCCTACACCTTATCTATCATGATTTTACTGATAAAGGCAGAAGGAATCTATCAATCTTCATTACTCTGTCAAATCAAGAATATGTATTTTGCAGTTGGAGTGTTCACAATGTCTTCCTGGACTTTTAATGTCAAGTGTTGACTTCTGTACTGTGAAAGTGGGAAGGGGGAAAGTGAATAGGAAGTTAACCAGTTTCACTATGTTGAAAAATATATATAAAAAAAAAATGTTCTTTTTAAAGAACTATAAAAGTTAACTGCAACCCTTTCTGTTCCATTCTGTTAAAGAAGACTTATTTTTTTAATTTTGTTCTCTACCCTTTGAAGCTTTAAAAAAGGAAGTTGGTGCTGTTTGGTCAGTGTGTTAAATATGCGCACGCTAGAATGTTGGATGTGACCATTTGTTTGTGTGCATCATGCAATAGGAGATTTTGTATAAACGATAGTTTTCTTTCCCTCTTTGCTCTGTGTGGAAGGTGGAGGAGTGCTTTGATGGATTTCTCTTGAATTCCTTGTACTGTAGTTGTGAACTGCTCCTGTTCATGCTGTCCAAAGTTAGCAAGTTGCATCTATACATGCCCCCACCAAGTGTCATTGATGCAAAACTATTTGTTAACATGATTTTTTATAAGGTAATTTCAAGATGTGAAATCACCTGTTCATCCGAGCCCAGAAACATAACATATTTTATTTATTTTTGTCTCCAGAATTAGGAGCAAGTAAACAACTAATGTTCTGATTAGTTTTGTTTTAGAAATTTCTTAGTTGTTGTGGGATTTGAATCTTGATATTGTTTTTCTTTTTTACCTGGTCTAATTCTTTTATAAGATTTAGACAAACATTGGCTGGGGACCATAATTTTTTTTTTTTTTTCTCAAGATTTTAAGGTTTTACAGTGTCATTTTTAATTTTTGACAACTGATGAACATTCAGTTAAGTCCAAGTTTGATCAATTCTATAGGTTTGGTCCCATACGAACATCAGTTGAGTGTAACTGTCTTCTGCGAAGATTTTTCAAATTATCAACATCCACCCACTTGGAAACCACCTTTTCTTCTCACACCGTTTTTTCCTATTATTTTGTTCAGTTGCTGAATATATTCTAGTCTGTTCTATGAACATCCCACAGAAGAGAAGCTGTTTTGTTGACTGGCATTTGAAATGATGTGATATTAAAAGCAAAACTTTTTTTAACTGAAAGAATTTACCAAATGCTGCTTTGTACAAATTTTGGGGGAAAAAAAAAGAAAGAAAAAGGGTGCTAGTCTGAAATCTGACCCTATTAAAATAGTGGAGCAAGGCAAGACAAGGTAAATGATCAACTCCAGAATTAGAATTTACATTTTATTTTAATTTCTTTTTTCCATTCCATCCCTTTTGTTTCTCAGTTTTTTCTTTCATGCCATTTATGACATCTAAAAGCAAAGTCTTTTTCTTTCTAAAAAAGCAAAACAAAAAAAATTCATTGTTCAAAAATTGATTTAGAAGAAATAAAACAAGACTGTTTTCTTCTTGCCTTGTCTTGTCCTATTCCAACATTTGAACACTTTTTTAAAGAATTATTATTATTATAATTTATTATCTGCTGCTCTGGTGGCAGCTCTGGTCAGGTGCAAAGCAGATGACCACCGACTGCATCCAGCCATCTCCACATCATTGTACAGGAGTATGATAGTGAGTGTTGCTGACAATGACTATGAAGACAACTTTAAAGGGGAGGTAAATGTGACCCGCATGTGTGAGAGAAAGAAAGAAATGAAAGAGAAAGTGGAAACATCTTAACTTCTTGCAGCTCATTGATTATTACAAGTTGACATTTATTGTTGAAGGCATTTTTTTTAACAACTAATCAATCAACCAACAGAAAAGAGTAAAGTCTCCACTCTGATTTGGCAAATGTCAATGCTAAGTTTTTTTTTTTTTAATCTTTTTCTTTTCTTTTTTATTTGTTGTCTGATTGATGCTGTCGTCTTGACACCAAAGTGCAGAAAGATGTGTATTTCTGCCCTGTAGCTATATTTAAAAACTTTTTTTCTATCCTCCTTATTCTTCCCTGCTTTTATTTTTTCTCCCCCCCCCCCCCACACACACACCTTAGCTTTTCTACAAAGAGTTTTTGGAACCCATTACTTTGCATTCCAGACATTTTATGTAATGTGAATTGTTAGGAACTTTAAATGGCTAATCATATTTACTATACTTTTTGCTTTTCCTCAAATATCCATCCCTCTTGTTTGCAGAGCTTTAAAGCTTTTACTGAATTCATTTTTTAAAAATGAATTTGAATTATAACTTTTCTTTGCTGGTGCATTTGAAATTACAAAAAAATGAGCTGCTCATTCACATTAATTTTCTTTATTTACTTCTAAGAGAATGATTTATACGTGTCTATTTCACAACATATGGTTTATCCATGTTTGCTTTTTATTGTTCTTGGCCATTGTAGTTCTTTTCAAAATTGTAGAATTGATAGCCAAAATCTAAAGTTTGGGTTTCCACTGTAGAAAAGTTGTAGGTCATGAGTTGCTTAACCTTTGGTGATTTTTTTTTTTTTTTTTTTTTTTTTTCTTTTCTTTAACATTGTATCGCTTTGTATGTAAAGTTGTGGGGGGTGTTTGTTAATACCTTTCTATTTATGCATTATTTTTTGCATCGGCTCTTATTAGAATTTAAAAATTTTTTTTTTATTCCAGAATGTTTTGTCTCTTGTAATACCCAATTTTATTGCTATAAGTTTTGTAGTGTGTATTCCCCACCCCCAATTGAAAAAAAAAAAAAAAAATGAACTTTTTTATTTTTTTATTTTTTATTTTTTTTTTTTTTAGCAATTACTTCTCATCTATATTCCATCCTTGAATTCTGTATCGGTAGTAGCAGTGGCTTTTCAGTTTTCTGTCTTTTTTGCCCCCTTAATGCTCTTATTTTACCCATTTTTATTTAATGTTTTTTCTTCTTTTTTATTGATGCAATGAATTTAAACTAAAGAGATGTCCTTACATGACCTCCATGCCTTTCTCATTGAAATGATGCTCTGTTAACTGACATTACAATCTGCTGTTTGGATGTTGATTACACATGATTTGCTGTATCTCTTTCCATTCTGTTCCTTTTAGAAATGCTTGGAAAAAAAATTCAGTTTCTATAAACTTTTCTTGGAGGAGAAACAGATTTCCAGACTTGATTGCATCTGCTGAATATAAGTTCCTTATTTGCCATCTCTGCCAACTATGTAGCCTTAAAGACCAGACCTAAGATTCATACTAAATATTTGATTCACTAAGTTTAGCAACTCAATGAAAATACTGAATGATTTTTTTCTTACTTCCATCCATCAGTATTAAAAACAAAACATTGGTTAAATGAGGACAAAGAAAGCGTGTATTGCCTTGTCTCTACTTGAAACAAGTCAATTTCCCTCCTACCAATAAATATTCAGCAAATGAACTGCACTTTCTAGGTGCAAATGATATACACTTGCATAAAACACACACACACACACACACACACACACACACACACACTTGCTATTGGTCATTGAATAGAAGGGCTTTTGTTCTTTTTTCTTTTCCTCTTCCTTCTCCTATGACTCTCCTCCTCCTCCTACCCTCACTTTATCCTAATTATTCTCACTTTCAGCTCTTCTCTACCTCTTGCTCCTGTCTTCTGCATTTTAGTATGCATAATACTTCAACATAAAAATTATTCCTAACTTCACCTCAAGTCCAGTTTGTTGCACACAAAAAGCTTTTCTTCTACAAGTCTATTGCGAATGGCATGCATTGTTGCCATCATTCCCTAACAGAATCTGGCAATGGCATTGTTTTGCTTCTTGTTGTCCACTCACTTAGCAGCTCCTTTTAGTTTATAATTCACTTGCGATGGCTGCAGGTCTTTTTATTGTTGCTGCCTCCACCACGTTTGCTCACTGAGTGCCTCTTTCGGCTGCCATGTGTTCATTTCATTCCACTCCCTCCTCTATTCACTGCTATTGCATTAATCACTAATATAACATTAAGAACAAGACTGGATCCAGATCTTTCATCACTGGAGAGTCTTCTAGTGCCTCTCTATAGTAAGTATTAGTAATTGTCGACTATAGCCTCTTATTTTTCCAATTGACCCAGTTATATCCATTTATTCAAAGCAGCCCAATTAGCATGCACTAAGTATTGCTATACACTCCACTTTTCAGCTGAACATTTTTTTTTTTTTTTTTTTTACATGACACCCTCTACTTATTTTTTTCCTTTTTGTTAAATAAGTCTTATTGTTATAATTGAGATGTTATGCTTTTTACGATTATAAAAGTATAGACATTTCTTTAGGAGCTCAATATTATATCAACGTTTTTTGCAACAGTGACAGTACTTAATAAAATGATCAGTGGAAGAAACTATTAAGAATTTTCACTTTTCACTTGTTGTTCTTTTAGTTTAGTTCTATAAGATTTTTTATGAATACTATCAAATTTATCTGTCACTGTTTAATTTATTGTGATAAAGTAGATATTCTGGCTGGAATCCTGTAACTTATTAGCAGATGATAGCGTGCTATTATAAGTGATGTACGATCTTGAAATTTACACTTTTACATTCCATGTTTGCAATCACTAACTATGGTTTTATTAGACTTTTTCCAAAGTCTTTTCCTCCTTACTTATAATTGGCAATTTGTTTAACTTTTTGGAGCAAGAATAAATAATTCCAGTTGGTGAGCTGCTTTTAATGATCGTTGGGTTTTAGCAGAAAAAAAAATCATATTCAATTAAATTATTCCACTGATGCTTAGAATATTTTACAAATATTGGTTTAGATATTGAAAGCTGGAGACTCATATAAACAAAATACATATCAATGCTGGTTTTTTTTCAACTCATTTGGACTGGCATCACTAAGAGTTGGAAGGCTTTTATCTAAGCCTTTTTAAGTTAAGAGGTGGAGCATAACAACACTTAGTGGGGAAAGAAGCTCAAAGAACATGCTTGTGTGTGACACCACACTTTCCGTGTAGGATATCTCCAAATGGAGACAGTATTGAGTCCGCTTATCTATTCATGTTTGTCTATTCTCATACACTTTTACTTTTTTTTGTGTCCCCTCCTCTCCCTCTCTCTCTGTTTTTTTTTTTTTTTTTTTTTTTTTTTTTTCAGATTTAAAACTTCTCACTAAAACTCCTGTTACTCGCTTGTTGGCACTCTAATGATAATCGTCCCTGCCTACTTAGCCACTCTTTATATATGTGCGCTTTGTTCTATTGAAGAAGGAAATAAAACTCACTTGTTCAATTTATCACGTATGCTGCTGCTGCTGCTACTGTTGGTCACGTTTTTGTACTGCTTTTCAAGCTATCATGTTGTTGTTGTTCTGGGCTGTAGTACCAGGAATAAATTGCCGATTATATGTTAACAATGTTTTTGTTTTCTTTCATAAACATTTTTGTCCTTCATTTTTATTTAATTTCTTTTTTTCTTTTTTTTTCTCTGAAGAATTATTTAATATTGAAATCTTTCCATGGCTTCTGTGTTGAAACACTGGTTCACGTAAGATTACTGAAGTTAAGCAATATCAAGCCTGGTCGGTACCTTAATGACTAACTTCTTGGGAATACCAGATGCTTTAAGCCAGTAGTATGATGGATTGGGATTGTTAATCGGATAATTGAGTTCATATTCCCATTGGATTTGTTATATTAACTTATCTGCAAATACCATTGGGAAAGATATGAATCCACCTCTTCTCTCGTAGCTATAGGTTAATTATGAGACTTGTATCACTGAACCATTATTGTCCTCAAAAACTTCTTACAATCTAAAAATATTTCTGGCTTTACATACCCATGAAAGGGGTGAAAAACCATAGAAACCAAATCAATCAACTAAGATTTGTGTGACCCTATAACTTGGACACCCACATAGAAAAGGAAGATATGATGTTTGTCTTGATCTCCAGTGTTTCTCCTTCATGAATAGCAGATGGTGTCTTTTTAAATCAGGTTTTCTAAACAGCAACCACATGATTGAGAAAAAACAAAGGACAAGTAAAAGAAAGCATTTGCAATCAAATGACAACAAAGTTTAACAATGGTTGCTGGTATATATTAACAGTCAAGTGAATTTGAGAAGTCAGCTATGGTCTGCACAATGAGTCTCCATTCCCTCCCTCACTGAGTAACTACCTGTTCATGTGAGGCATGCATTGTGATGTATGAATGAGCAGAGAATTGATCAATGGTAAAAGCTTTGTTATTAGACTAGCATGACTGAAGTGTTGCCTGAAGAGATAGCATTGAGAAGGTTTGAATTCTTGTTTTTTGTTGATAACTTCATTTTTCCTTCTTTGTGAATGTGCAGTGTCTCTTTCCTAGTTTTTGGTGCACACTGAGAACAGATGCAATGTGGAGTAGCTATAGGCCAGATGGTGGAAAGTGCATGAATTCTCCATTGTATCCTCTCATCTGCACCTTAAATATCAAACAATATCGTGTTTTTTTTATCTAGTGTTTATCATATCTCAGGAATGCTTTCACTGTATGCCAGTGTAACACATGCATTCATAGATTAATAGCTTCTTTCAAAGTTCGAATTCCTTGTACATAAATTTACTCAAAATAATTATCTGTTAATCACTTTATCTGAAAAAATTCTTAAAGGAAGACTTTTTTTCTCTAAAGTTACAAGTTTCAAGAATTGTCAGTAAGCCTTTTCCCCATAACAACTTGTGGAAACAAAGGAAATATAGATTTCGCCATTAACAAACATCATGTTCATTAGGTATGAAGTAATTAAAGTAGTTGATAAATAGTGAGTACCATCTAGTAATGAATCAATACAGTGTTACTCGATTGTTCATACAGCTGTAACTTATAACTAGCAATCTAGAAAAAATTATAAAAAAACCACAATAATAATATTTTTAAACAATTCAACAAAATCACTAAAAACAACCAGACAACAGAAAATAACAATTTAGACAAGAAAAAATGTAATTGTAAAAGGGGGATTGGTACTTCCGAATTACCATGAAATAACGCTTCTGTCTTAATTTTTCTTATATTTGCTCTATATGTATTTATATGCATATATATTTTTCTAATATATATATATATATATATATATATATATATATATATATATATATATATATATATCTGGCGACTTTTCTAAGTTGTCATAATCATCATAGTGTATTCAGACACTGAACTCTCGAGAAAGCGCTTGCTAGTTCGTTGCCTTAAAATTAATTAATTCACTTTGAAGTGGAGCAAATGAAAGGAATGTATACCTAAGCCAAGGGAGATAACTGCATCTTAAACTAATATTTTCAGTTCTAGGCGGAAGATATGTAACTCAACTTGAGTGTTTCTAACAAATGGATCAACAGGAGCTTTTTCTTTTTTTTTAATCTTATAATTATTTTCAAACCTTCAAAAACATTCGATGCCTGGTAAATATTTCATAGTTACTTGAAACAATGCATCCCTCTCTTTATTTCGATTATTTAGCCAAAGGTCATCTTGACATGCAACAGGTTTCATTTTAATAACAGGTAGCATTGGAGGTACTCAGGAAGGGAGGGAGGTAATGGGGACTGATTGTGCACGTTTTTCAATGACGCAATGAAATTTTTAATTTTATTCTTGAGATATGCCAAATTCTCTAGGTCTCTTCAGAATATAGACGATCATAGTTTTATCAAATGTGCATTGTTATTGGGAAGGACAATGGATTAGTTTTTTCCTTTGCCGTCTCTACGGCTTTGCATTTAGCTTTTTAGCTGTTTTCTAGATTTCTTACTAAGAGTCTCGCACGACATGTTATTTGATTCATAGCAGGGAGGAAATAGACGGATTCTTGTCTTTCACAAGAGAGTAAACGCAACAACCGGAGAGACTGGACATAGCTGCCGGCAGCAGGGCTTCTACATTAGATATTTATTTAAATCTTTCTTGTCACACTCCTGTGTAATGACAAGTAGAATGGTCAACCATTTTCTCATGTTGGTGTCTATTTCCCAACCCCAGTGTTTCGCCCAGCATAACCAAAGATAAGCATCGAAAATTAATTAATTAAACAGTTTATCAGTAAATTCTCTTTGTGAATTCTGAGATCTGCAGCGCATGGATTGAGTCATTTTTCCATTTTAGCAGTTCGGTAACAAAAGTAAAGACAACCGAGAAAACATTTCTAAAAACAAATTATTAAAGAAACCTAGTAATGAGGCAACTGATTGTGTGAACATTTTAGTGGCTTATACTTAGTTGTGATTTCTGAACCTTCATTATGTAATGTGTTGTCAAATAAATCCGTTCGTTTTTTCCCGATATTATTTGAATTGGCACGCGAAATATCGTTAGTTCTTTTTTTCTTATTATCATTTCACCCCAAGCAAGGCAGAACTGCCACTGGTGCGCAGGGAGTTACATAAGAGGTGAGTAATGAGAAAGAGGAACAAGTTACAGGAGTGTCAGAGAATGGGTAAGAGAAGGATAAGAACACTGGTGTGGAGAGGGCTGAATGAGAGTAGAATGGAAAGAGAGAAGAACATGATACAAAGGTTGTCAGGGAAAGGAGGCGATTCCATAGATAAGAGATGGCAACTGACTTTGAATTGAATTTTTTAGAGTAACTGTCAGGGAAGCAAGTATACGGAAAGGAATTCCACGGGCGGGAAATGCGAGAAAAGAAGCTGAGGAGTAGAAGTTGTGATCTTTCTAGGCAGAGTAAGAGAGGGAAAACTCTGAATGAAAAGAAAAGCGATGGAAACCAATCCACTATCTTTCTCATGAATGGCATTTCACAAACAAGATGAATTAGTAAAATGACATGATCACCTATATTCTGAAGGGATGCTGTATTAAAAAAATGAAAGAAGCTGTGGAGTGTCATGACCACGTATATTGTGAAGGGGCATGACAAAAAAAAAAAAAGAAAGAAAAAAAGTAGTCTACAATACGGACCATGCACATATACGGAAAAATTATGAGTTTCAAATTTGTACATTTTGTTTGTATTTGTGATTTAATATTTTGTGTCTTGCTTTTGAATATATACTGAGAAATGTATTCCATTTGATGGGGAAGTGGTGTCGAATGTTATTTAAGACAAGTAAAGACCAGTTATGACCGGTTTTGAACATGTCCACCGCGGTGGATAGGTAATATTTGACCAGTACCTGGGTGTACGCGCTCAGGTTCCCCACGTTAAAAATGACCTTGTGTCACATCTCTCTCAAGTGGGGGAGAAGGGTAAATAATGGAGTTGTCTTAGCCTTCTAGCTGGGCATACCTAAGACAAGTAAAGACCAGTTATGACCGGTTTTGAACCTGTCCACTGCGGTGGATAGGTAATATTTGACCAGTACCTGGGTGTACGCGCTCAGGTTCCCCACGTTAAAAAAGACCTTGTGTCATATCTCTCTCAAGTGGTGGAGAAGGGTAAATAATGGAGTTGTCTTAGCCTTCGGGCTGGTTACACCTAAGACAAGTAAATACCAGTTATGACCGGTTTTTAACCTGTCCACCGCGGTGGATAGGTAATGTTTGACCAGTACCTGGGTGTACGCACTCAGGTTCCCCACGTTAAAAAAGAGCTTGTGTCACATCTCTCAAGTGGGGGAGAAGGGTAAATAATGGAGTTGTCTTAGCATAACACCCTAGGCTCTGATCCTGCCTCCCGGCGGTCGCATTTAGCCGGTACACTCGCTTCTGGCATTGATCCTGCTTTCCGGCGGTAGATCAGCCATCGAGGCCCCTACACCCGCTTCTGGTATTGATCCTGCCTTCCGGCGGTAGATCAGTCATCGAGGCCATCACCCCAGCTCCTGGTCCTGATCCTGCTTCGGCAGTCGAATCGGCCACTCGGAGTCGCACCTGTTTAGGGATTCCGTTACCCCTCGGTACGGTCTCGCACCCGCGACGACCATAACTCGACTCGGCCCTGTTTAGGGATTCCGTTACCCTTCTGTACGGTCTCGCACCCGCGACGACCATAACTCGACTTGGCCCTGTTTAGGGATTTCGTAACGTAACCTCTCGGTACGGTCTCGCATCCGCGCAGACCTTGATTCGACTCGGCCATGTTTAGGGACTCCGTCTTTCGTCAGGTATCCTCCACTGGCACGAGCTCGCCTTCACGCTCGTCTCTTCGACCTAGACCCGAAGACGGAACGTCCCGAACCAGCAAGGCGACTCATTCAGCATCTCCAGCCGACTAGCTACCGCAACGAACGCCACAGCTCGACCTGGCACTGGACGAGGTCTCACCGCTCGCCGCACCAACTCCTTAGAGGCTACCACCCTTCGGACCTGAAGCGAACCCGAACTACATCTTGTATCGACTCACGTAAATAAAACCAAAGTTGTTATTATTTTTACCTCTGCCTTTGTCTCCTCATTGTCTTGGCTGTTTCACACTAATCTAAAATTCAAGTTTGCAGAGTTGACTTCCTCTGGGACTCGACCCCGCAACAGATGCACGAAAATGTTTACATTTACAATATATAAAAAAAAATAGTGATCGATAATACAACTATTCTACACCAAGAAAATAACAAAAGCAAACTACAGATTCTCGAGGCAATATTTATTAAAACACTTACGCTGTTGATTAATAGAATCAGCTATGAATATTGTAGGACAGTTTCTTCATGCTTTAACACGTGCATGACCATGACATTACAACAGATAAGTAAATTTCATTTTGGATAATTTTCATGTCCTAATGAACGCTAGCAATTTGTCAACCGTTATATTTGAAGCAGGAAAAATGTACAGTAATTTTTAGCAACACAGTTTTCCGGTTACATTTTTGACTATAACTCACAACCCTGGAGATGACCTCGGAAAGAGATTGAAAGTACTCAGGTACCTTAAGAAATTAATAAAAATAACATCTGTCAACGTTACAGCTCATTTCTAGCATCTTTTGGTTGTAATACGCAAAAGATTATCCGTGAGTATGAACGGATTTTATTAAAAGTAAGCAAACATATTGTTTGCACTTTATTTAATCTCCCCCTCTCTCTCTCACTGTCTCTCTCTCTCTCTCACACACACACACACACACACATACACACACACACACACACACACACACACACACACACACACACATATATATATATATATATATATATATATATATATATATATAGCGCCGGTAGCTCAGAGGTAGAATCGCCGACTGACGCCAATTCGGTCGGGTTTCAACCCTGGGTAAAAAGCAATCAGCTGTCTAACCGTACAGCGAGACAGATCTGTCTGCAGATGACTATATATATAAGCAGAATAACATCGGCACATCTTCCGATTAAAACAATTATTTTCATTACTTATTTAAAGAGCCTGTGCTGAAATATATATATTGACCAATTGTAAAAAGGAATTGGCTACCGGCTGTGGAGATAACCAATGAAAGAAGAGAAACTGAAAAAAAGTAACCAGCCTATGCGAACGAGTTTTGTTATAAAAACCTGAATGAATTGCTTACACATGAGACAGAGAGAGCGAGTCACGCAGAGCAGTGACGATTGTAGAACTTTGAAAGAGTGTGGGCACTTAGGGGCCGAGATTTTTCTGAGGTGGAGGCAGCTCAAGCAGCGTAATTACTGACCAATTCTTTCGCTCATCCATAAATCACTGACTGCCTATCAAGTTGGGGACATTATTTCTAATTAACATCTTTCTTCACATATGAAAATATGACTGAGTTGTTTTCTGTCGCTAACAACATATCTGTTTCTATCTCTCTGGTTGTTTTATTTTGTTTGTTTTTCTTTCAAACTGGTCTCTGTATTTGTCCTTAAAAAGTTAAATGTCGAAATCATAAACTGGCAAGAGGTCTAAATTACCAAAAAATCCATGCATTCCCAGTTGCTTTCTAACGGTGATGTTCTTAAAAGATTTAGAGATTGCATGCATAAATAGAATACATAAAACTATTCCGATGGACTTGTAGAAACCAAAACATTAATAAAAAATATGAACACGAATGAGGCGTAAGTAGGATTACCTCCCTTAGAAATATACTCACGTGACTAGGGTCACGTTGCAGGAATATAAAATACAGCGATTTTTCAAAAATCTTTATCTCTTTTCCCTCTTTCTGTTTTCTGAATATTGCTGCTGCCGAGCATGTAAATAACTCCACCACGACTGTCAAGCACACACACACACACACACACACACACACACACACACACACACACACACACACACACACACACCTATTCGCAGTTTCTAAAGGATGTAATTTTTGTGTAAATACCGTATATACTCGAGTAGAATATTTACCCAGCCCCCACTCCCCATTAAAGCAAAATGTGACACAAAGTTTAAAAGTTTACGTGAGGAGCCCGAACGCGTGCGCACAGGCAAGGACCAAACATTGTCCAGCCCCCGCAACCGTCGGTCACGCTGGCCTCGACCACTGATCCACACCGTTAGTGTAATGGAGTGGTGCCACCTCGGGACACTGTTCCCTTGGATCGGGCACCTCTCAGTATAATTTTTTTAGATGCATGTTTGTCCTCGGACAGAGACACAACGGAGCCACACTCTGCCTGAGGACAGAGACACAACTGAGAGATAATGATCCCCCACCTGACGCAGCAGATAAGCATAATATATACTTGAGTATTGTATGAGTTTTTAGGATCCGTTTTTTATACTAAAAATAAGGGGTACTAGATTTTCGGTGACCCGTTGCAAATTTATTTGTATTATTTTTAAAATATTAGCCTTTTTTAAATTTATAATCGTCAAGGTTGTTTTATTAATGCACGTTCTTTTGAGAGAAGAGTATTTTATGAAGGCCATACAGTTTGTGTAAATTTTCTTACAAATCTATATGTTTTTTGGCTCAGCAGTTAAAACTCGCCAAAATTTGTGAGGGATCCATTTCCAATTAATGGAAATATTTTTTTTGTATATATTGACTAATGTGCACAAGTGAGCCTACATTTTTGAATAAATCGGGCTCAGGTCAGTAGATGCGTGCAGAAGATCTTTTGACAGCCAGGGAAGAAGGCAGTTCAACATAAAAAAGCATTAATATAAAGAGAACATTAAGAAGGCACTGTTACCAGCCAGCCACAGAGAGACGAGAAAAATTTGAAGTTCCAGTGAAAATTCTCCTGAGGTCAGACAGTTTAAAGCAAACGGATTTCTGAGAAATGTTCTCAAGAACGAACTGTAAAAATGGTTTTAAAATTACTGTCCTGGAGACGCTTGTGAGGCAATTTGCAAATAGGTCATTTCGTTTTTTCTTAACGGTAGTTGCCTCTTTGTTTTTTTTTTCCCGGCCTAATTGTTTTCTTTTTTTCGTTATTTTTTAAAATCCTTGTATTTTCCAGAATTGTATTTTTCCCCATTTTTGGGGATCCTTTATCATAAATTATTATCTTGCTTTAATAGGCGCACAAATGGAAATTTTTGTGCAAATTTTGTTTGTTCCTTTTTTCGTAATTGTAAACAGTAACAGTAAAGGTGTTTTCCGTTTAAAATTTTACGCATTGGTTGTCCTTTGTTTTTTTTAATTTTGCGCCTATTAATACGTCTTGCTATTTCTACTAAGATTTTGTGTCTGGTGAAAGAGTTTGAATTTGTTAGAAATAAAATTTCTATACTATACACAAGTAAATATTTTTCTGGAGAGTTTAAAAATGAAATTCATGCCTTTCCGGTAACCGTAAACTACCTGATAGGCCTAAATTCTCACGGTACATTTAGCCTGCTTTTCGGTACGTAGCCTAGATTCTTTCTTTCTATTGTTACATGAACAGCAGAACGTCATTCATTATGTGAGCCGCTTAAAATCTACAAATAAATAAAGAATTAACAATGTTTTATTCTCCAATTTGTGATCATTTTTGTTCGCATTTGTTTACATCGTTGAGGTATTGCTTTCTAAAGGCACCCCTTTTGTTTGATACGTATTGTGTTATTCAGAACATTTACCCGTTCATTTCGGGTACAGGTGTTTTTATAGTGATTTTGTGGCGTGTCGATGGTCTGCCTTCCACATATTTAAATTTGCAGATTAGAATTTAGACAAGACTTCAGAAATGAAATAACAACAATTGTAACCAAAATAGACATGTATTAACAATTATACAATAGTTCGAGAAAAGCATGCATATAACTGTGAACAAGCCTGAAGAAAGAGAAAGAGTTTTCTCCCATAGACTGTAGAGAAAGTCAAATGTTCTTTGGAAGGTTGATTGAAATAAAGTCTTGTTCAGCAGGGAAAAATTATTGATAAAATGTTCTGTATATTGGAGATTATAGCGGGTATCTTATCTTATTTATTCTTTTTCGAGTTGTAGTAGGATTCCGTTATAGTGAAGGGTAATTGTATACCGTTCAGGTTAACGGAATTTGGCCTTGTGGGAAGATAGCCCACTATAATTCATAAAATGATCATAAAATCAAGAAAGGCAATTTGAGTATAAAATAACATTTATATATACACATTTCAATTAATGTTTTTACAATTAAAATAATACTTGAATATAAATCAAACGGAGGTTAAAGTGTTCATGGAAAATAATATAATGCTGAAAGAGATAAAAGGCTTAAGAATGTGGAAGCGTCTTGTAGGTAAGGGGATGTTCATTTTGAAGTTGCCGCTTCTAAGGTCAGTAAGTACTTTGAGGAATGTCTTTGAAGAGGTCAGTAAGTATTTATGAGACAGGGGAAGGAAAGAGGTCCGCATAGTAGCCGCTCGACTTAAGTCAAGGGAGAAATTAATCAGCTCGTCCGTCTCCTCCGGTCTGTCTAACGATGCTTTGTCTCCGCTTTTTATATCTGCCTTTTGGATCAAACAGCTTGTTTTGGGTTTTCATACTTGAATTTGATTCTGGGCTCCCCATTGGCTGGTAAATAAAGTTCGCGAAATGGAAATTTGGTATTTGGTTAATTTATATTTTTCAACCGGAGCATCTGCGCAAACTCGGATGCGCGACGACGAGTTTTGTTCATTCGCTTTCTGGTCGGCATAGAGCCAACATCCAGTCTCGCTTTTGCTCGGTCGGTATCACTACAAGATCGTCACATGTTCCCGCAACGGCCTTCTGCCGTTGGGTTCCCATTGAAGTTGTATGTGAGAATGTGTGTGTGTGTGTGTGTGTGTGTGTGTGTGTGTGTGTGTGTGCATACATCTATGTGTGAGAAATAATTCTGCGCCGCCGACTGCTACCTACAGTAGAAAATATAGCCATCTTCTTCATTTTTTTTTTTCAAAATGGTTCACCATGAACAAGACACTCGAGGTATAGGATTATTTAAGGGGTAGTTTATATGGATAAGAGGAGACGATAACGGTTGACTCTAGACTTGAACAGGTTAAAATTGTAGTGATCGGGAAAACAACCTCTTGGGACTTTGTTCTGTACAGCCGTGAGTCGCCTGTGTGAGAGGAAGGTTGGAGTGTGGAAAATAATTCTTCTCCAACAAGGCCAAGGGGACGCTTTTAAACCCTATCAAGACTGGAAGGTGAGGGCTGGGCAGCTCCTGTCTAAATATGGCAACAGTACCCCATTTTCGTCCTGATCTGGCTCTTATAAAAGTAGAAGATTGCATAAGAAGTCAGATATTTACTGGATCGGTAAAAGAGACCCTATTATTTTACCTGCATTTTTAGCAATATAGAAATTCCACTTGAGGTCGAGTGTGAATCTGAGGCCCAATATCCTCTCACGATATGAGGCCTCCTCAAGGGGACATCCGTTCATCCTGACTGGTGATAGTTCGGGAACTGATTGGCGGTGATGGAATATAACCAGTTTGATTTTAGTGGAATTGAATATTCTAATGGTTTCACTTCTTTTTGTTATTACTTCAATTTAATAAACTAACAAAGCATAAGCTGATGTTGCAGGAATGCTAGTCGTGATTGTGAAGAAAACAGGTCTCTCCTGATATATTTTTCCGTAACAATATTGTGGATTCGAATGTGAGTCCGAATAATAAATGATTGACACAAAACAGCATATTAAACAAACTACACTTTATTATTGCCTTTGATAAGAATGGTGAAGCTTGAATAAATTTAACAGGGTTTGGCATATTGGTCTTCTTTACAAGTTGAAAGGTTATATATTTCTCGGTGATTTCTTGAACTGATTCTGTTTTTCTTATTGAATATCGAAATGAAAGTTGCTTGAACCGCCACTCTTTTAGATTTTTTTGTTTTTGCATTATTGCAAGCGTCTCCAAGATTTTATCCTTAGATTTACATTGTTCTTAATTTTCATCAATGACCTTCCTGATGTCATCAGTTCTCAACTCGCTATGATGACGACACAAGTATTTATTCCTTTTTTAATAGTAAATTTGATCAGTTTGATCAGGTGAAATTGGCAGCTGATCTAAAAAGTTATTTACATTGTATGACAATAAATGACTCGCTAAAGTTATACCCTGCAAAAAAAAACAAAAAAAAACTGCCCCCTTACAGATTGTCTTAGAGAATCTTTTTGACCTTTTATTCGCATACCGTTGACATAAAGTGAAAAGACTATATTGAATAAATTGTTTGGTCCGCTGCTAGGAACATGTGTGCTAGAACAATTTTCTTGCTAGAATCTATCTTACATATTTATAACTCTACCATTCACCCCCGCTATGAATATTTCTGCCTTATATAGTCTGGTTCTCCTGCTATATATTTAGAGATTCTTGATGAAATCCAAAGAAGAATCTGCAATGTCATTGGTCCTGACCTGGCATCTAGGCTTCAGTCACTTTCCCACCGGCTTAATGTAGTTTCACTACACTCTTTCTATAAATACTTCATGGTAATTGTTCTGCTAACCTTTTTTTTTTTTTATTGTACCTAGACTTTATGAATTCAAAAGCAATACTAGATTGGCGACAAGGTCTCATCATTTTGCAGTTGAAATGACCAGATATAACCGTACATTCTATATTAACAGTTTCTTCTATCGCTCTTCCCGCTTGTGGAATTCTCTTCCGGTTTATTAGTTTCCAGTCAACTTTGATGTTAAAAAATTTAAGTTCCGTGTCAACCTTCTGTCTTCTTAATTCTTGACCTTCATTCTCTATAAAAGTATTTTCCTCATATTCTTTAACTTCTTTGCGTCCTAGTGCCGTTATTGCTTTGCTCGAATGAAATTATTAAAAACAAAACAAAACAATGGTTATGGTGTTGAAAGTATGGATACCAAGTTGAAATATTGGTACGAGAAAAACTGAATAGACAGGAAAGCTCACAATAATTTCGGTCAATGATTTTTAGACAGAGTGACACACCATCGTTGTCTGGAGATTGTTCTAGAAAAAGTCACCAGGAATTGTCATATTATTGATGTTGTCAT
The DNA here is from genome assembly GCA_037127315.1 of Ascarosepion bandense. Lineage (NCBI taxonomy): Eukaryota > Metazoa > Mollusca > Cephalopoda > Sepiida > Sepiidae > Ascarosepion > Ascarosepion bandense. Next base: position 1,718,993 of record JBBBDQ010002492.1, read on the forward strand.
AGCAAATATAGGTGATTGAGAAAATTACAAACAACTCTGAATTGAAAGTTGAAATGGCAAGATTGCTTAGAATGCGGAAAAGGAGTGTCAAGGGGATTCCAGCAATGATTGGGACAACAGAATCAATCCCACGTGTGACTCCCTTGATAATCTGGGTGTCAACTTAGTGTCATCCAAAAATCAACTCTTTTGTGCATTGTGCTTATTTTGAGAAAAGTGTTGTCTGAGATCCTTCTAATTTAACACATAACTTAATGTAATTTGGGAAATTCAAAAACTTATACTGTGTGACAAAGCACAGTAAACAACAACAGCAGCAGCAATAATAATAATAATGATGATGATGATGATGATGATGATGATGATGATGATAGCTCCGAATTGATTGGTGTTAACATGTTTATGTCTTGGTAAATTTAGATGGGCTACAGTAAATATCCGGTTCAGATTTGCTTGTTGTTTGCCTGATTTGAATCAGTTGGGTATGTCTTCTAGGGTATGACGTACTGTGCAATCTCTGTTCATGAGCATAGTTTTAATGTTTTAAATTTGAAAGTTGAAGCAGCCAAGGCGACTTGGGAGTCACGTCAAGATATTTACAAACCCCTCAGTCTGAGTGGACTGGATTAGCCATCCTGAAGGTTTTTCTAAGTAGACTTAACAGACAAATAAATGTGCTTACAAAAACCTTAAAATATATCACTGAATCAACTGAGTTAAAATTAGTTGAAGCCTCATTTCTAAAACAGTTCAGTTTAAATAGAAATCAAACGTTTATAATTATATTTGTTCGCTCATGTAAACCTTTTTTGAAATAGAATCGATTTTCTGACGACGTCAATTCATCGACAAAACAAGTCAACAAATAAGTTTTCCAAATTGTCTTTATAAAAATATAAAATCGAAATGCAAAAACATTTATAGTCTAAGGGAGACAATTCATCAATATTTACTTATAGTTCTGTAACTTAGTCCAGATTTAACGGAAGCATTTTTAAAATTATTTCATCTTTCTATAGTAACATTATACGGCCGTTAAAAAAAGTATATTCTTTATCCCCAGTAGGAGATAAAGAATAATCTTTCGACAAGATTTGAAACCGCATACTCTAAATCTCGTCGAGCATCATTTATATTTCCACAGTATCGTTCCATACGTCGTAATTATATAGCTTTTTTTGTCGCAATGAAATTTAATAAAGGTAAAACTAGCATAAAAATAATTACACGACTTTTAAAGAAAATTTGCTTTTGATTTTAACATTTTAATTTCATTATTCTCGTTACGCTGTCACAACAGCCGTATATGCAGATGGAATTTATGCAAATGAAACAACAAACCACATTAAACATCACGTTCTTCACCATAAAAAAAGCATAATAAAAAATAAATTTAAAAATAAATAACAACAAAAAAATTCTTTAACCCCTTCGATCTAAAGCGCTGGTCAGTTATATGACCTCTTAACGGACAAATATAAAATACATTTTTATTAATGTATACCGAATTATATGTTATATGACCTCTTAACGGACAAATATAAAATACATTTTTATTAATGTATACCCCTTACATTCACTTAAGAATCCTATTTCTCAATTGTAATTTTGAGAATTTATGGAGAAAGTGCATGTTAACACTCTTATTTTGATCGGATTCGCTTCTCCCAGCTAGTTGGCCATATTTACGAACTTAATGCTAAAAAATTGTCTGGTTCTAACCAGACAAAATTAAATTTTTTGGTTCGTAAGCGTTTTGGATACAGTGATGAACCTACTGCAGATTTAATTGTGTTTAATTTCTCTTCATATGGATGGAGACTCGTCTACTTGCTCACGGTTTGGAATTTTGTGTCCCTTTTCCTATGCCAGATCGTGAAAAAATATTTGCAGAGTTTGAGGTTCTATTTGCACAGGCTCATAGACTTAAACCTCGCTCTGCTGAATCTCTTAGTGATCTTAAGGCTGAACTTAATTGTCACGCCCATTCTTATGCTGGTTCCTCTGTTTCATTTTTAGAGTCCAAATGGGGCAAACAGCATCGCCGTGTAGTAAAGGGTTTGAAGAACTACAATCTCGTTATCACTAAACCCGATAAAGGTCCCGGTGTTGTTCTTCTGAACTACTCTGACTACATTTCTAAGATGGAGGTTATTTTTAGTGATCCATCTAAATTTATAAATTTAGGTCCAGTTGAGACCCAACATTGTACTGCTTCAATAGAAGCCAAATTTCAAAGACAATTATTAAAGTGGGTTAGGAATGGTTCTGAAATTTCTGAAGATATTAGACTCACTGGGTCTATTCGTCTCTGTTTTTATGGGTTACATTCACAAAGATGGTGTCCCATTTCGACCTATCTTATCCATGATTGGGTCGGCTCAGCATAAGGTCGCTGGTTGGTTTTCAACAGTGTTAAAACCTGTTTTGTTGCACTTTAGTTCTTTTTGTGTTAAGAATTCCTTCTCATTTGTGGAATCTATACGCAGTTCTTCCTCCAGTAATGGTTTCATGGGGTCCTTTGACATCTGTTCCCTATTCACCTGTGTCTCTTTGTCTGAGACAATAGAGATTTGTTGCGATATGTTATATCGTTCCTCTTTGTCTCTTCTGGATTTTTCTGAGGGTGTATTTATAGAGCTAATGAAGTTTACCACCTCGTCAGTTGAATTCAGTTTCAATAATATTATTTATCGACAAATTGATGGGGTCGCGATGGGATCGTCTTTGGGTCCTTCGCTTGCTAACATTTTTGTAGGCTTTCACGAGGCCATATTGTTTTCAATTATTTATCTTCCTCCAATGTATCATTGTTATGTTGATGATACTTTTTGTCCCTTTAATAATAAGGGTGAAGCCGATACATTTCTCACCGTATTAAATTCTGTCCATCCGTCCTTAAAATTTACCGTAGAAAAAGAGTCGAATTGTAGTCTTTCCTTTTTGGACGTTTTGGTCCATAAAGGTGAGGATGGCTTTTTGACTTCTGTATTTAGGGAAGCTGTCGGGGTTGTATAAGGGTTAGGACTCTTTTTCTCCACGTCAACGGAAAATTAATTTAATTAGAACGTTGACTTTTTGAGCTCTTAAAATTTGCTCAAATTCCTTCCTCTGTGGAGAAATGAATTTATTAAGATGACACTTTCTAAAAATAGATATCCTTTGGACATTTTGGATTTCATTATGCGTGATGTCATTAATAACTTTCGTGAGGATAAGCCGTATGTTGTTAAAAAATGTCCAACTTATTTGCGTCTTCCTTACAGTTGAATCCATTGTATTCACTTACGCGCAAATATCATTGGGAAAGGTATTAATCCGTCTCTTCCTTCCAGTTATGGGTTAAATAACAGGACAGATTGGGTTCTATAGCCTTGGTCGGCAACCAGTCTACCGCAGAAAGCAATGGCAACCTACTGCGGGATAATTTTCTGCCCAGTCAGTCATGTCTCTTTCGAGACCTGATCGCCTAAGCGTGTATCACGTATGGCACTTTAACTGACTGACCTTTTCAGGGTCAACATGCGTTGGGACTTTTTTTGTCCACACCAACGAAAAATTAGTTGACTTTTCAAATTTCTTCCTCTGCGGTAAAACGGACTTTATTAAAATGACATTTTCTAAAAATGGATATCCTTTGACCATTTTGGATTTTATTATGCATGATTTCATTAATAAATTTCGTGAGGATAAGCCGTATGCTGTTAAAAAATGTCCGATTTATTTATTTCTTCCTTACATTGGTACAGAAGGTGAATCTTTAGCAAATTTCGTTTTCCATTAGCAAATGCTATTATTCTGCTAATGTTCGAGTAATATTTTTTCCTCGACCAATTCTTTCTTCCATTCGCAAGGATGTTTGACCACCACATCACATTAATTCTGTTGTTTATAAATTTGAATGCAGTTGCGGATGTGACTACATAGGTAGAACATCTCAGCGTTTGAATTGTAGAATTAAACATCATTTACCCCCCACCCCGAGTTTTGAATCCAACCGCAAATAGTGGTCAACTAGTAAATACATCCGGGTCTTCTATAGCACATGTTATAACGAGCAGGGAATATTTGGCTGGATTTGCTGACTCTTTTTCAATCTTATCTAAGTCGCACTCGTTATATCATTTAAAAGCTCTGGAATCCATTTACATCAAATCTAGCAAAACTTCTCTCTGCAAACAGAGAGAATATTTGTTGGGTTTAAGTGTGATTGGACTCTGGCTCCTTTAATCATAATTTTTTCCCCCTTTCATGAGAATTTTCTTTTATTTTAAGAATAAATTTCCCAGAAAATTAAAACTTGAGATCTGGGACGAAACTGGTTGTTTGTTTTAGTTCTTAGTATTTAGTATGTTCCGCTTATTCCTTGCCACAATAAAATTTTGTACCACCAATAATATTTTCATATATATATATATATATATATATATATATATATATATATATATATATAAGTGTTGTTGGAATAATATTCCTTGTCAAAAGAAACACTATTTTTAAGAAAGTGCTTAATACAAAAGTAGAGCTAATAATATTATTTATTCATAAATTATAATCCATGTTATAATTTATGAATAAATAATATATATATATATATATATATATATATATATATGTGTGTGTGTGTGTGTGTGTGTGTGTGTGTGTGTGTGTGTGTGTGTGTAATGAGTTAGTGAATTAGTTTTTGGGTCATAATTAAATTAAATCAGTACACAATTGTATTAAAAAGTGTTCAATACAACACCGAAAGGTAGAAACCTACGTCACGAAATAATTCGTTTCTAAATTATGTTTATATAAAATGGTTCATATTTAGATGAATAACTCTTTAATGGCACTATTTTGTTTTGTATTTTTATTTCTTTTAAAAATCGGCATGAATTTTCCGGACAACCGAATATTTTCAAGCTGTCTGCTGAAATCGGCATCTTAAAACCTGATAATGTTCATGCTTAAAAATAACGAACTGCCAAAGAATATTCTCAGTTCAAGAGTAAATATATATGTAGACGATACCACGGGTTATGGGGGCACCTCCACAAATGTAAATGACCACAGCCTGTCAGCTGATTTCGCTTCGGATCAATTACAGCTGAAGGTGGTGCCAAGACGTCCCAAACCAAGCTAGTAACATTTCATCATTACCGAGAAGACCCTAAATTTTCTCTATTACTGATGAACGGTTGGATACTTACTGAAGCCTTTCCTTGAACGCTTATAGTGACTCAAGCTCGCTGCAGTCTTCATGGAACGCGCATATACGACCCATTCAAGAAAAATGATGAATCCCCCTGCTATGATCTATTGTTACAAGAGCCAGGTCAGACCAAAAGTCATAAGTGAGTTCTAGCAACTCACTCCTCACTATCCAACCATGACAGATTTCAGGAGCATTTATGCGGCCTTGTTGGTAATGAGTTTACAACCCCTTATCCACAGACCAAATATATCTAGCCTCTCGCTTCTCTATTGCTATTTTCTTGTCAAGTGCTCAGATGAGTTATACTCTTTGTTCCACCAGGTCAGACAAGTAGGATTTGTCATGCAACTTGACTCGTATATAAGGACGACATAACCTTATTCATTTTGTATTCCATTGGTAAGGAGGAAGTTTCACTAAATATGGCTTCTTCCCCAGAACTCGATCACTATGATCTTAACCTCTTCAACTCTAGGGTCAATCGCAATCTATTCTACATGTAATATATACTTCTTACTTTCCTCCTTTACGCTCTTGCAACAACCTTATTCAGTAATATATGCAGATGCAAAGTCACGCGTAAACATTTATAATATAGTTATTACAAGGAATAAAAAAAAGTTTAATTTGGTGAGCACCTAATTAAGAGGAAAACAATTTCGAAAGCTCCCTGAAAATTCTGACAGACTATTTATTTTCTTCGTAAAATAACTTTTGTCAAAAAACAATCAGCTCAGTGTTCTAGCAAACCATATCTAAAGGCTTCGTGATAAACGTTTTTTAACACTCTGCTTGTTTGAAAATATGCCTTTAACATGTTTTCCGTGTTTTATGCATGAAGACCAACATAAATCATGAAACAATTCTTTTAGAAATATGAAAGATTTCGTCGTGTATGGCGTCTGGTTGGGAGAAACATATTGTCGATCTGAAATTAATTTTCAGCATATTTTTTTCTAATTTTTCACTAGTTTTGTCTTATTTTGTTTGCATAGGATTATCAGATGGTCTCAAAAATGTAATCAGTTGTATTCAGGATTCTAGGAAAAGGTATACCTTCTTCTTCTTCTTCTTCTTCTTCTTCTATGTGCCATGTTTTTTTCAAGAAGTAAGCGATCATGGCCTTCCACCTCTCCCTATCCCAGGTGGTACTTAGTACGCTTTCTTCTGTTACCCCACCCAAATCCCGCTCTGCCATCTACCTGCTCAGGCCCATCAAGTATGTTACACGCTACTTTCCCCTGTCTCTCTTTCCTTCTATCTGACCCGTGAGTGTCAGATTCTCCAAGTATTTCTTCCTCATTACATCTCCCACGAACTTTAGCTGTCTTTTCCTGCTGCTCAGTATTAATGTCCTTTTCGTTTCTATCCTTTCCAAAACCTCATCATTGCTCACGTGCTCGATCCATGATATTCGCAGCATCCTTCTGTAGAACCAAAGTTTAGTTGCTTCAAATTTTTCCTTCATCTTTGATAAGATTGCCCAGCATTCACTGCCATACTGAAAAATTGACATCACATAGCAATCCAGTTGTCTTTTCTTTGTTTCTAGCGAAATTTTCTTCTCTTAATGCTCTACTCAGCTTCTGGAATACGTCGTTTGCCATGCCAATTCGCATTCGAATCTCTGTTTCGCACTTTCTGTCTTCCGTTAGAAGACTTCTCAGGTATTTAAATTTTTGTACCTGCTTGATTTTAATATCCCCCACCTGTACATGGCATTTTTGGTCCCTCTGTTTACATATGCCCATGCATTCAGTTTTCCTGTAGTTTATTTGTAGTCCTTTCTTTTCACTCTCTTCAGCTACATTCTGTAGAAGTTCTTGTAGTTTCCTTTCCGTGTCTTCTATCAGTACTATATCATCTGCGTACCTTATGGTGTTCAGATGGTGGTCGTTGATGACGAATCCTGGCATAACTTCTAGGGTCCTCAGGATAGATCCGGTGAAAACATACATTCCTGTCCGTATGCAGGCTGTTTGCTGTCAATAGAGATTCTTGGTTACTCTTATGATTTTCCCAAATATGTCGATGTTGCTGAGAATTTCTATCAGTTTTTTGTGGTGCACTTTGTCGAACACTTTTGCATAATCTATAAAACATAGGTACACGTATTTTTCACTTGTATTGCACTTTCTGATAGCATCCTAATCATAAATATCGCGTCTTTTGTTCGAGTGTCTTTGATGAACCCGCACTGTTCTTGTCCTATCTTTGGCCTGGTTCTGTTTTGCGCTGTATTAATCAGGATTCGGCTGATGAGTTTTGTTATGTGGCTCATCAAATTGATTGTTTGGTGGAGTTCGCACTCCTTTGCACCTGGCTTCTTAGGCAGTGCTATGAAAATTAACCTGCTTAGGTCATCCGGTATTACACCACTGTTAGAAATTTCATTCAGTATTTCTGTAATTTTTCTATGCCGAATTCGTCCAGGGCTGTCAGCATCTCTATTACAATGCCGTCTGGTCCAGCTGCTTTGTTTCTGTTGAGTTTGGCCATTGCAGCTTCCCCTCTGGACTTTAATATTTCCGATCCGTCATCATCTAATGAACCTATTTTGGCATTTGTAGTCAAGTCTATATAGATTTACAAAGAAATAGTCAAATAAAGCGATAAACAAGATGATAAAAATATGAGCATAATAGACATCGGAAACGGAATAAATTTAAAGAAGAGATAATCATTCCATTACTAAAAGTGGTATGTAAATCACACGCAGTTATGTAACAATTAAAATCTATCTATCTATCTATCTATCTATCTATCTATCTATCTATCTATCTATCTATCTATCTATCTATCTGTGCATGTATGCACATGTACATATCTCGTAAATCACATTCCTAAATTCGTAAATCACATCGAGTCTGATCAGTACCTAGGTACTGATCAGGCTCGATGTTGTTTAACATCTGTGATCGGACGGCAACCGGTGTTTTAATGTGATCTGGCCTTAAGTCTCCTACAGTAATAAATCCAAAAACTGTAAACTCTATATGGAGGAGGCAAAAAGCTATAATCACTTTCCCAGAGCAACATAGATTATTAAGCAAACGATCAGAACTATCTCAAAATGCAAACACATTTTTACGTTAATAAAAATCAAAAACTAAAAAACCTTGTAAAATGCCATCATGAAAAATGCAAATATATGCACTAATACACAACGCGGAAAATGTAACATACTTTAAGCCAGTGATTCTCAAATTCTGTACCGCGACACACTAACGTGCCGCGCGGCAATATGGGCTTCTGGGCAAATCCGTGTGCTGGGGGGGGGGGGGGGGCTGCGAAAACCACTCACAAAAATAAAAAGTAAATGGTCGATACTATTAAACATATACGTATTTTACAAAATTGGTGTAAAAAAACATTAAAAATATGCTGTACAGCGGAAACTAATCAACATGATAAACATTTAAACAATACACAAGGCTTGAAAAACACTGTAATACTCAGTAATCCACGCAGATTAGATGGCACATTATGAAATTACTATGAACTTATTACAACAAGCATTTGCGGCATATCTTTTCAGAGAATTGCTTTATTATTGGCTTGAAGTCAATGGTCTTCAAGAATACAATGTGATTTTCTATGCATATGGGTGAAAGTCAGTTCAAACCATGCTGACCCATTGTGCTACGAAGCATATTTTTTATAAGTTTTAGTCTTGAAAAAAAAAGTCCTCTTATACAATTAGTCACCATCATGTACAGTTGGTCACCAGCATGCACATGAACACTGAGTGCAATTTCAACATTCGGGAATACAGATTTCATATTAACCAAAATTATATTTCTGTACAGTGCAGTAAGTCAAGCAATTTTCGACATAATAGTTGATATGCTTACATTCATTTAAAGCGTCATCATAATTCAGGTATTTGTAATACATTTTAGTCGGATGTTCCCACCTTTTCCTTAGTGCATCAAAAGCGATAGTTTTTAATTCACTAAAGAAAGAAAACAGATTTCTAACTTGTGAATAAGGTTCAGCACGTTTTGCCAGTTCAAGTCTCCAGATTTTGGAAAAAAGCTTCTACCGTAAACTTTTCGATTTTTACTGAAACGTACCTTTTATGCTGATCCATTCGATATATTAAAACCTACATTTCGTTTTCGTTGTCGTTATTTCTCGTTACTTTATTCTGTATCAGGAAATGTTGGAATTTATATTCGCTAAATTTGTCTCTCGTTTCCTGAAGATAGGTTTTAATACACTCAAGAAGGTTCGTAGCAACAAGAAGGTTTACAACCTTTGATTGCAGGATCTTGCTTGTTTTGTCCATTCTTTCTAGCTTGTCATTTCAAAGAATTGTGTAAGATATTTTCCAGGTTTTTCATTTTTTTGCTTAATCCTTCTGCTTCTCGCCTTGTATTAACTTGCTGTTCATTATCAGCCGATAGTGAATCCAATGCATGTTTTATTTCCTCTAAACCTCCATACAGAGCATAAACAGTATCAAAATGTGCTGATCATCATGTGTCAGACAGACGCTTGACCACAACATCTTTTACTAGAGATGATGTCAATACATTCTGGGGATGAGTAGAACCAGCAAACAATGAATATAGATGCTGAACAAAGTCAAAGAATTTTACAGTCTATAGACAACACTCTGCTGCTTTTACTTCCACCAAGTTTAGACTGTGTCCAGCACAGGGGACATAGATGGTAAACTCATTGAGTTGATGAATCCGTGCATGCAATTCAATATATCGTCCAGACATATTTGAGGCGTTATTGCATGACTGGCTACGACAGCTTGATAGTGTCATTAAGAAAATCCATAACAGAATGTGTTAGATTCTTTGCTCTATGAGACAACTTGAGGATGAATATCAATTTTGAATTCATTTTTTGAACTGCTGGAGAAAGGTGGTTTCATATTTACTGGCCAATCAGAAACATGCTCTTCAACTTTTGTAAAATCCTGGTTGCAGTCGGTGTGATCCTTCTTTGTTCAATAAAAAAGGGCTGCTATTAGCAGATTAGCAGAAAGAAATTAACCACCGAGGAGAAAGCATTAGCGCCCACGCTTCAAGGACGGAGGATTAATCAGCTGAAGGTATAATAAATCAACACAAGTAAAGAAAGTTCCGAAAGATTCAAAACAAAATCAATCTTCAGGGCAGAGCATTCCCTTCAATGTCTTCCTAAAAAGTATGTAAACTGAACGAACATTAAAGTTTAACTTACCAAAAAGTACTACAAAAGGCTCTTGAGACAACCACATGTTGAAAACACGAAAACCCTTTCGTCCTGAGACGTCCCAATTGAATATGCAGTTGAAGAACTGAGTTGGGTGCGCCTTGCATTTTCTCTCTTATGCAATTTTTTTTTACTTCCTCAAAGATTTTCCATTTTTTCCATTCTTAAAAGGTGTAATCTCTTTTATTATATCGCCCGGTTCACACTCCACCCACGTCTATTGAAGAGGTGAAGAGGCTCATCCCTTGTTCCCTGTTTAGGATGTGGTTTCCGGCTTTCTCTTTTCCAATCTTTTCACTCCTCTTCCTTTTTTATTTATTTTTTTTTTCAATTGGAGTAGATACACTAACTTATCGCCTGGTTCACACTCCACGCACGTCTATTGAAGAGGTGAAGAGGCTCATCCCTTGTTCCCTGTTTAGGATGCGGTTTCCGGCTTTCTCTTTTCTCTTTTCCAATCTGTTCACTCTCACGTAGCCCCCTGCACATCAGTGGCGTTACCGCCTTGCTTGTGGTGATATGATTAAAAAAAAAAGTATCCATTTTATGAACAACTGTAACACTTTTTTCGTTATATATGATGGTTATCTCTTTTTTACAAAAAAATTGTTAAAGGTTTGTTACTCTATTTGGTGCAATCTTTTGTATTGTACCCTTTTTTGCTTGTACTTATGTATTAAATGTTTTTCTTTAAATTTTCACGCGGTGTTTGGGTTTTGTTTTGTATTTGCACCTACTATGACCTCAGGGGAAGAGAAGCACATGTACCCTTTATGCTTTTCTATTTGTACCAACCTGGTTTCGTGTTTAGAGGAAAAACTTTGATTTGATGGGGAATTAATTTTTTTAGATTTTAGACAAAAAGACGAATGTGATCACCGCGTAATTTGTTATCAAATTTTTATAATTCATTCCATCTTTTGAGATGAGTTATATCAGTAGCGAATTATATCCACTTTGGATAAGGATGTGAAAAAGCTTTTTCTAAATAAATTGGGAATCTAATGAACAGTTTTTGCAATTTATAGCTTTTTGCATATATATTTTTTAACTTAGTACTTCATAATATCGTCATATTTATGTAAAAATCATAGTAGGTTTATCAAGAACTGGTTGTTGTCAATGCAGTAGACATTTTTGGACGTATTTGATTACTAGCGCTCAAACAAAAGACAAAAAAATACATATTAGTCGGTTGCCAACTAAGGCTACAGAACGCAATCTGTCCTGCTATTTATCCCATAGCTGGAAGGAGAAGAGACGGATCAATACCTTTCCCAAAGGTATTTCCGCGTAATTGAATGTAACTGGAATTCAAACACGGATTTCCGATTTCTCGTTCCGAGCCGATATCCACTGCACCACAACACACGACCGCGTTAGTATGTTAATATGTAGAATGTAACTCCTTAAAAACATTGTCTACCACAATGACAATACAAATTGAAGTAAAAACAAATGAAGACATGAACTTCGGACAGTTTATTCACAATTTCGATCTTGATACAACAACTTAATCGAAAATTGAGAAAAATTAAACACAAAACAGACCTTGTCAGTTACAATCAACAAACTTGCTTTTCTGCACACACACACACACACACACACACACACACACACACACACACACACACACACACACACAAACGCCCACCCACCCACACACATGTGTGAATATAGATTTGCTGTATATATATATATATATATATATATATATATATATATATGATTAAAAATCAAACAAAGTTCCTTGCTGATTATTTTTATTTTCAAATAATTCTTTTGATTCCCGGTTAGTATTAGTAACTAAAACTTTCAATGTTTTAGTGTTCCGGGCAACACAATTTCTTTTCAAAGACGTATGTTTATTTATGTCGTCAACTAATCAGCACTTTGACATTAGAAGTTTTATTTAATAATACTAATCAGACTATATATATATATATATATATATATATATATATATATATATATAGCTCAAAAACAAAATTGGCATGTAGGTAAAATCCCCAAACAGATTCTATTAATATTCATCTCATCTCTTGTCCGGGGATCCTCATTCCCAATTATCAATCTTTAAAACTCTCATTTCTACCCATTATTATTTGTGAGAGACTATCTACTGTTGACTTTCTGCTGGAGACAATAATATGTTAGTTTTGTCACTGGTTTGATTTAATTCTTAAATTTACCCGAGACTGAATCAGTTTTGTTTCGTATGTTTAATTGTAATATTTGTATATCTTTCCTTTTGTAAATAAATTTTCATTGTTTTAAAACAATGGCGTTGATAGTATTTCTTCATTCTCCTTTTCTTTCACCTTCTCTCTGCCTTTTTTCTTTTTGTCGTAACCGTGACAAAATGGAGCTCGTCCTAAGCGTTGACGATGATTAAAAAAACATAACAAAACTGTAATTCAGCTGTCTTAACTAAAACAAATGATTTTCTCATTTGATGTTCATTTCACAACAACAACAACAACAAAGTAAATCATATTTTATTTTTCAGATATTTTTGGATAGAACTTTTGTATTTGCGTTTGTTTAAAAATGTCGTTTCCTGTCGAAAATGACTTTCTTTAACTAAATTGAATGAAGAATTTCACTAGGATCAGAGTTATGGCAACTAGCTACATATTTTGATTTAAACATTAATGCAAATATAAACAAGTTGTAACGTTAGATTTGCAATTGTACTAGCAATGACATGATTATTGCATATTTTTATACATTGTATATGAACCCAAGTATTAGGGCTATGCATAGATTAATGAGTGTACCTGATAATTCAATCACAACATTGTACGGTAAGCATGTAGTGTCTTTTAAAAATATGAATTTATGATGCAGTACTAATTGTCAGGTATTGATAGTTTGTAACTGTATGAATAGAAAGCTTTTTAATTGTGCAAGTTGAATGTGTTGAATGTAACCATGTAGGTCTATACATAGATGAGGCTAGATCAGTGTCAGACACAGTAGCTATGACACAATATTGGATTTAAGTCTTGTCCATCAGATTTGTGAAACAGCACACAGAAGCAAGTTTTTGTTAAGAATAAATTCTGTTCGTACAATTAAAGGGAGGACATTTTTATTATGGAAGCTGCATGTTCAAATATATAGGTCTTGTTGCAAGCAAATTTATATAATTCAACCTTATATCCTTGTATGGGACTAAATACTAAATATTTGATATTTATATTTCCAGATGAATAACCCTTTCAGTAAAAATGAAACGTAATGTTTTGAGAAGAAGAAGAAGAAGAAGAAGAAGAAGAAGAAGAAGAAGAAGAAGAAGAAGAAGAAGAAGAAGAAGAAAACTGCAGAGGAAGAGAAAATAGAAAAACTCCAAAAATTGTGGCTGAATACAGGTGCAACAAAAACCACTCATACCATTCCTTCAGATATAGCATGCACATCGGCATAAATTCTTGCTACCAATCATCCAGTTTCAGTAGATATACCATCATTGTCTGTTGCTGCTACTAGTGACTGTTTATAAAAGGAAATACCAAATCTGTAACCGTAACGTAGTTTGAAATCTTAGAAACAGATCCGAGGCTATGGAACATTAATGATACTGGTACACACGTTTACTGGATTCTTAGTGGGCCTTTACCATGTCAGAATCATGATGGCAACCTTTCAAACCTTCGCAGAGTGTATAAAACAGCTGAAGTAGAGAATATGAAGCCAAGGTATTTTTCAAACAATGTGTTCAAACGTAAACTGTAAAATGACGAGTTTGTAAAATGTGAATAGCTACTGTATTCCCCATCCCAAGGTCGTTTGTACTGCTTCGTAGGTCACTTTGTAGATTTTTTGTTTTGTAGATTCATTCTTAGACTATGTTCCAAGAAAGAATATACCGTTGCCACATTGAGATTCAGTGACTAGAAACACAGCAATGTTATTGTAGAGCATGAAATGGAGAAGAATAGCAAAAGTGCATGACTGCATATTTGATTAGGTATAAAGAAACTGGAAGTATAGATTCTTTATTACTTGAGCAACATCGATCAGAGCTGGAAGATTGTCATAAAACCCTTGACACGTATAGATTCCCTAATTCGCTTTTTTGCCTCCAGGAGTTTACTTTTCGTGGAGAAAATCAGATTATCAGATAAAATTGGTAACTATTTAGATATAGTAGAGCATTTGAATTAATTTGACCCTTTCTTGCAAGAAACCCTCAAAATGTATAGAAGTCCTGGCAAAGAGAATCCATCATATTTATCTGCAAATATTTGTAGGGAATTTATTGAATTAATGAGACAACAGGTTCTTTGTACTATTCTTGAAGAAGTAAAAGAGCCAAAGTATTATTCAGTAAGTGTAGATTCTACTTCTATCTCACACACAGATCAACTGACATTTACTATGAGATACATTAAATTCTTGATATTAATCCTCATCTTTTCTCATGGAGCAAAGGATCTAACATACTCTGTTGTCAGTCAGTCAGTTAAGTGCCATACGTGATGCACGCTTGGGCGATCATGTCTCGAAAGAGACATGACTGACTGGGCAGAAGATTATCCCGCAGTAGGTTGCCATTGCTTTCTGCGGTAGACTGGTTGCCGACCAAGGCTTTAGAACCCAATCTGTCCTGCTATTTAACCCATAACTGGGAGGAAGAAACGGATTAATACCTTTCCCAATGGTATTTGCGCGTAAGTGAATACAATAGATTCAACTGGAATTCGAACTCGGCTACTCGGTTTCTCGTTCTGAGCCGATATCCACTGTACCACAACGCACATCTGTTGTAGATTTTCGTAATAAAAACCAAATTCCACTATGAAACTGCTGTGGTAATTCATACAATAATGCCTCAAATATGTCTAGACGATATACTGGATTGCATGCACGGATTCATTAACTCAATGAGTTTTCCATCTATGTCCCCTGTGCTGGACACAGCCTAAACTTGGTGGGAGTGAAAGCAGTAGATTGTTGTTTAAACAGTGTAAAATTCTTTGACTTTGTTCAGCATTTGTATTCATTTTTGTCTACTCATCGCTGGAATGTATTGGAATTATCTCTAGGAAAAGATTTTGTGGTCAAGCGCCTGTTTGACACACGATGATCAGCACATTTTGATGATATTCATGCACTATAAATAGAACATGCACTAGGTTCTCTATCAGCTGACAATGAACAGCAAGTTAATACAATTGGGGAGGCAAAATAATGGAAAACCTGGAAACAATCTTTCTCACAGTTCTTTAGAATGACATGCTATAAAAAAAGAAGCAAGATCCTGCAATTAAAAGATGTAAATCTCCTTGTTGCCAAGAACCTTCTTGAGTTTGCGAAAACCTATCTTCAGGAAACCAGAAACAAATTTATTGAATATGAATTCAAAGCCAAGAGTATGGGTATACAGATTACAGTGATTGGGAAAAATAGGCGTTCGTCTTAATAGATATTGTTTTTCTATGTGGCACAAGGCCGAACGTATGGTGCACCCAGTGAGGATCGAACTCACTAGTTAGTTGTAATAGTTTCGAGCGAGACAAGTTTGCCATCCATTACACCGCGTCCAGGTGTGCCTTAATAGATATGATGGCTCAACAGAAAAGATACTTTTCAGTTTTACTGAAAAGTTTAAGATAGAAACTTTCCTCCCAATTCAGGACACTAATCTTTGAAATGACAAAACATTCACAGGTCGAAAGTGTATTTTCTCTCTTCAGTGAATTGAAAAGCAATTGCTTCTGATGCACTTAAGAAAATGTACGAACATCTGGCTAATAATGTATCACAAAGACCTGAATTATGATGACATTTTAAATGAATGTGAGCATCTCAAGCACTACATGAATCTTGATGAAAACTATTAAACTCTTTTTGCACTGCACAGAAAAATAATTTCGGGCAATTTGAAATCTGTATTCCTGAATGTTGAAATTGCACTCAGTGTTTATGTGCATGATGGTGACTAACTGTACAGAAGGTTCTTTTTCAAGACTGAAACTTATAAAAAAATCTGCTTTATAGCACAATGAGTCAGTATCGTTTGAACTGGGTTCACTCATGTTCTTAGAAAATGACATCTTATTCCTGAAAACCATTGCCATCAAACTAATAATAACGAAATTCTCTGAAAAGACAAACAATGTTATAAGAAGTAGTAATTTCACATTGTGAGCATCTAATGTGCGTGGCTTACTGAGTATTATTGTTTTCAAGCCTCTTCTATTGTTGATATGTTTATCATGTTGATTAGTTGCTGCTGTACAGAAAGTATTTAATGTTTTAACATCGATTTAGTTGAAGTGCCAATAAATAAATATACGTTTAATATGATCGAGCATTAATTTTTTTATTCCCATGAGAGGTTGTCGTAGGAGACTCAGGACACTGGTTTGCCCAGAAGCCAGCCCACAATGCTGTTAAGACGGCTCTAGTATATATATATATATATATATATATATATATATATATATTTCTCGATATATATATATATATATATATATATATATATTTTTTTTTTTTTTATAAGTAAAAAAAGAAAGAAAAAAATATTAACAACGTTCAAAACATTAATTTAAAACAATGCTCAATATAAAAATAAAGTTATGAATATTTATTATAAATTATAGTTTAGAACATGTTCAAATTATCATCGACTACAAAGTGGACATATCATCTACTACAAACGGTACACTTTGTAGTAGATGATAATTTGTACATGTTCTAAACTATAATTTATAATATATATATATATATGTCGAGAAAAGGCCAGTATGATATAAGCACCCGATAATTGCTGAAAAATGCATGAATCGAGTCGTGCGTAAAACATAGGATAATATATATATATACATATATATATATATATATATATATATATATGTGTGTGTGTGTGTGTGTGTGTGTGTGTGTGTGTGTGTGTGTGTGTGTGTGTGTGTGTGATGGTTCAGAAATAAACATTTAAAGCACTATCCATTAAATTGTTTATACTCGATTGAATCACAATTACTTCCCGGTGCGTCTAAATCATGATTTCACTTTTAGACACCATTAAATTAAATTTATGGCTATTGTTGTAAATATTTATTTTGAAGAAATTTGAAACATGAATTCTACAGAGACAACAGAGGAATAATATGAAACAGGTTTATTTTATAAGCAACAAAAAATGATTTGTTGCTAATATTATTATTTAAAAGTAAATTATTGTCGTAATAGTCAATCTGGAATCAGTCAGTGCACATCTCTCCAGCGCTATCGCTCCTGAGAAAAAGCAAGAATATAAACTTCCTTTGTTCATCTCATCGCTAGACATCGTAATCATCTTTTCATCATTGGGATGCTACGATATCAGTTAGACTGTATGTACCTAAGTAGAGAAATCCTTGTCTCATAATTCCTTTGTCAAGGCTTATAAAATGTGTGAGTCTAGTGTCTTTGCGATGTTTAAACATTATTTTGATGCAATTTTATCTAAAAAGAACCTTTTTGTATGTTTGTTCGGTTTCTATGACACCGAAGGAAATTGATAAAGAATGTGTTTTCAAACATAGAGAGCAAAAATGACATATACTGTTAAATATAACAGATAATGAATGTCTATTATGTTTAATCATGAGCCGTTCTAAACATCGTATTTTGGCTTTAATTTCAGATGAAAATGAAGAGAAAAATTGTCCAGCATTTGGATATTTTTTTATTATGCTGGTTCTAAGCTTTCGGCTTATCTACTGCCTCGATACACTAAATCTAAGTTACATGTTGACGCAGCTTCAACTGATCCCAACACCAAAAAATTTTAATGGAACCTCATTAAATGAAACAATGAACACAGCCAAACAAGAATTTAGCAATGTTTTATGTCAACACAAGATAAAATCATCTTTGATGGTGGATGTCTTTATGTTAGCGTCCCTATAATCTTTCTGAAGATCGCTCACGTGAACTGAAAGCTTAGAACCAGCATAATAAAAAATGTGTGTGTGTTTGTATGTGTGCGTGTGATATATGTATACACACTGCCTACAAAACTCATCAGCAAGGAAGTATTGTAAATTTGTAACAGTTTATATGAAGATATTTCATATTACGTTGTCTAGGGATGAAAAACTAGCCCCCTTGGACTCATTTCTCTGGTTAATTATCATATTTTGACCCTGGGGTTTTAACTGAGATGAAAACATACGAGATGAACCTAAAGAATGGTTGTGAAAAAGTTTATGGTTTCTATTTCCCTTGAACCAGTTCTTTTCCTCTATATAAGGTAAATGTTCTTACATAGAATTCCTGTATTCTTAATTACCTGAAGAAAATTTCTAAATAAACCAGGAAGTAGATAGGGAAGATGGCCATGAATATGAGCCAGCGATAAATAGCTAAGAAAGTTGGAAATTCAAGAAGTGGAATTTCAGAAATCCTATCCAATTTTCGTGACTGTTTCGTGTTTCGGATCAATCTTGTCGCGGTCATCTTTAAAAGCTGCAGTATACGCCCTTGTGCAAATTAATTGAAACAAAACAAATAATGTCTTCGTCGGCTCTTTCACACTTTCCTCTGATCAGGTAAACGTCGTCTTTTGATTTTGTTTTTCTCTTCTGACCGTATTTTCCTTTTCGATTTAAACTGATAGATCCAGTTCCTCACCTTGATAACCCCACAGACAGTTGGAAAGCTTTGTGCAGCGTTATAATTTTCGTATGCCTCCTTGGAGCAACGTCCATCGCAGACAATGTTCATAGGACAATAGTATCTGGGCGTGATAAAAATCTGGTGTAATCACAGATGACGCAATATTTTTCGAGTCTAAATAAATTCCATCATACCCACCGAAAATCCTCTCTGTTATATCTATCTATCTATCTATCTATCTATCTATCTATCTATCTATCTATCTATCACAGCCGATTTTTCCTTCCTATCTATCTATCTATCTATCTATCTATCTATCTATCTATCTATCTATCACAGCCGATTTTTCCTTCCTATCTATCTATCTATCTATCTATCTATCTATCTATCTATCTATTTAAAAATATGATTGGTGGCGCAAAACTTCATTACCGAAAATGGACAAGATGTAGAGGGTAAAAAACAAACAAAAAGAAACATCGAAATATAAATCAAAGAACTATTATGGTGAAGGAGGAGAACATCCTTCCATATAAATTTAGCAGAAAAAACTACACTGGTGTTGGCAGCAAAGTAACGAACTGCAACAAAAACTTGCTTAGCAAATCTAGCACTGATAGAACCCAGCCAAGGAAGGCGCAGGTACACGGGACATATTTGTACTGTAGCTGGTTTAACATTATTGAACTCCAATACCTTATTCCTAATTACCAATTGGACAACATCCAATGAATAGGCATTATTACAGAGAGTGGTAAGAACAAACCTGAGTTCGTCATCTAACTTAGTTTTATAGCAAATTCTCAAGGCTTTATAGGTAAAGGTCTTAATTAGATTAATCTTACGTTTGGGGGGACAAAAGGAATCCCACCTGGTATACAAACCAGGAAATGTCAGTTTTGGGTAAAGTGAAGTCAGGGAAATCTACGCATCATTCAGCAATGAATTAGAACATTCTCAGCTATTGGGCGTGTATGGGAGCGTATAATGATAATTATACACGCTAAAACGTCCGCCTCCTTTTACCGAACGCCCATAGCTCAGAGGTAGAATCACCGACTGATGCCAATTCGGTCGGGTTTCAATCCTGGGTTAAAAGCAATCGGATGTCTAACCGTACTGATGAGCTGTGATACAGCGAAACAGACCTGTCTGCGGATGACTATATATATATATCCCTCTTGTCACGCACATATATATATATATATATATATATATATATATATATATAGAGAGAGAGAGAGAGAGAGAGAGAGAGGCAGTGCCAGCTCAGTTCATTAGAGGCTCATCCCTTGTTTAGGATGTGGTTTCCGGCTTTCTCTTTTCCAATCTTTTTCACTTTTCCTTTTTGATTATTTTTTTTTTTCAATTGGAGTAGATAGACTGAACTATCGCCCGGTTCACACTCCACCCACGTCTATTGTAGAGGCTCATCCCTTGTTCCCTGTTTAGGATGTGGTTTCCGGCTTTCTCTTTTCCAATCTTTTGACTCTTACGTAGCCCCCTGCACACCAGTGGCCTTACCGGCTTGCCCGGGGTGATATGATTAAAAAAAAAAATAGTGATGAAACGTCGGCTCAGTTCATTCTCTTTACTACCACTCATTAAACTTTAATACCAATTATGAAAGCTCTCGTCGCGGGTTTTCTCTTTAACAGTGCCTTAACATTTTTTTTTCAATTATGATGTCGTCGTGTATTGAAGAATATATATATATATATATATATATATATATATATATATATATATATATATATCCCTCCTGTCACGCCACGCTCATGGAGGGGGAATTATTTGTTTTTTTCCTTATGTTTTAATGTAATATTTCTTATGTCTCAATAGTAGGTACATCAATATACATGTTGCCGCCATTTTAGACGGCATGTCGATATAATATTTTGCCGTCATTTTTGACAGCACGGGCCCACTCGTAGATTCATACTACTGCACACCGCTGCAAATGATCTAAGCCGAGGAAAAGATAGAAATCGATTACACTCTGTAACTTCAGTGGGTCTAAAACTTACTGTATGGTGAAAAAAAGGAAACCAAAGCAGTTGTTTCAATTAAGTTGCACAAGGTATAAGTGTGGATTATTTAGTTTGGTCTACAGTCGATACCACCAGGATCTTCCTTTGGAAACATGGATCGAAGGGATGAATTTCAGCCAAGAAACAAGAATTAAACAAAAGGCACTTGAAAGCCAGACTAAGTTGGTCAAAGAGGTATGAATTATAAAATGTCGATGATTGAGATAATTTCACATTCAGCAATGGAACAAAGATGAAGCTACAGAGTCTATGAAGCAAGAATTTGTCAGACGGTCTAGAGAAAAGCGAAACAATTCACAGTACACGATGAAAAAGTGAAGTTTGCGAGCAATAGTTTGATGCTTTGGGAATACATAAGAAGTGATGGTTTATGACAAATGCTTAAAATTTATGATAACTTGAATAGTTTCAAAAACATTAATTCACTGAATGACCTTTTTATACCAAACTCGGATAAAGAAGAGACTTTTGAGCATGATCGAACTCCATTCACGTGCAACACAACAATGTTACTGTGTTGAATGAGTTGCCAGCTTAGATTCCGTACTTAAATATCATCGAGCAAATGTAAACAAAACTAAAGAGAAGAGTTCGTTGGAAGACTCCACGCAGAGGTTGAGGAGGTTGAACGGTTTGTAGACACCATTCTCTCGGGTACAGTTAAACAAATATTCAATCTAAAGAAAACTACACGAAGTTTAACTATGTACAATATTTTACTGAAATGAACATTGTATAATAATTTTTCATCATAGAGATGTTTTTTTCTGTTTTAATAGACTGTACGTAATTTAGTCTATGTGAGGTGGCCGAAACCTTGTATTTTAAGGGGTGTATTGTATGTTTCTGTCATTCAGAAGTCATGCAAAAAATAGGGAAATTAGGCCAAGAAATGACTAATGTTTAATTTGTAGAAAATGTGATGCAAAGCATGCAGCTGTCAATTATTAGGAATTTACAACAGTTTAAAGTTGTCAAAGACTTTTGAATGATACCACACACACACACACACACACACACACACACACACACACACACATTTTTTTTTTCAATTGGAGTAGATAGACTAAACTATCGCCCGGTTCACACTCCACCCACGTCTATTGAACAGGTGAAGAGGCTTATCCCTTGTTTCCTGTTTAGGATGTGGTTTCCGGTTTTTCTCTTTTCTAATCTTCTCACTGTTTTTTTTTTTTTTTCAATTGGAGTAGATAGACTAAACTATGTTCACACTCCACCCTCGTCTATTGAACAGGTGAAGAGGCTCATCCCTTGTTTCCTGTTTAGGATGTGGTTTCCGGTTTTCTCTTTTCTAATCTTCTCACTCTTATGTAGCCCCCTGCACATCAGTGGCGTTACCGCCTTGCTTGGGGTGATATGATTAAAAAAATACAAAAAAACATACACACACACACAATTTTTATGAAGTACTAACCTACAAATAGCACGTGACAAAAATTTGGGCCCAATCGGATTAGTAGTTTACAAATTACAGTTATTAAATTGAAGCTACTATTGCAAATTTTCAAAATAATGGAAAAATCTGAATTTTGTGTGTTGATAAAGCATTGCTTTCTAATAAAAAAAAATACTGTTCAAACAAAGAAATGGCTTGATAAGTGTTATTCGGACTCTGTTCCGTCGGAAACAAAGGTTAAGAGGCCGACTTTAAACGCGGTCGTACAGACACAAATGATGTTGAACACTCAGGTCGTCCAAAATCGGCAAATGTCCTGAAAGCACACACACACACACACACACACACACACACACACACACACACACACACACACACACACACACACACAAAAATTCACAAACTCGTTTTGGCCGATCGTAAATTGAAGTTGAGTGAGATAGGAGAGGAGTTGAACATATGAGAAGGCAGTGTATTCGCCATTTTGCATGAACATTTGTCAATGAGAAAGCTGTGTTCAAAGTGGGTGTCGCGTTTGCTCACAGTCGATCAAAAACAACAACGCGTCGACGATTGAAAGCGTTGTTTGCAACTGTTTCAACGCAACAAGAAATAGCTTTTGCATAAATATGAGACAATGGATAAAACATGGATCCACCACTTCATTCCGGAGTCAAATCGGCAGTCAGCTGAGTGGACAGCAGCAGGTGAAACCGTCTAAAGCGACGAAAAATGCAAACATCAACAGGCAAGGTATCGAACTCCGTATTTTAGGATGCGCAAAGTATTTTGTTCATCGATTACTTTCAGAAAGAAAGAACCATCAATAGCGAATATCATATAGCATTATTGGTGCGTTTGAAGGAAGAAATCTCCAAAAACGGTCACAAATGAAGAAAAAAATATCTTTCACCAAAATAACGCACCCTCTCACAAGTCGATCGAAACAATGGCAAAACTACATGAATTGCAATTCGAATTGCTTCCGCATCTACCCTATTTTTCAGAATCTGGTCCTCAGTGACTACTAGTTGTTTGCAGACCTCAAAATAATGCTCCATGGATGGAGATTTGGCTCCAATGAAGAAGTGATATCGGAAACTGAAGCGTATTTTGAGGCCAAAGGCAAATCGTTAAAAAAAAAAAAGAAATAAACAAAAAAAAAAAAGAAAAAACAAAGGAATCGAATTGTTACAAAAGCGTTGGAATCAGTGTAATGCCCTAGAAGGATACTATGTTGATGAATAAAGTCGCATTTTGCCTAAAAGTTGTTGTTTAATTAGGCCTGGGAGTTATTGAGTGATGTTTTATTTATTGTTTTTAATGTACGCATGAGTGGGTGTCCGCTTAATTGTTTTTTATTAAATAGGTGACCACTTAATTGTTTTGTTTTGTTTGGTTTGTTGTTGTCGTTTAGGTTGACTTTATTTTGTTATTTCGACTAATTTTTTTACCGTGTTGGTGTGTTTGACAGGTCAAGAGTTTCTTTTTTCTTATGGTTGTGTTTTTGTGTATATTTGTGCTTGTGAACTTTTTCGTTTGGTAGTTGTTATATTTTTCGTCGTGATTGAGCGTTTGTATGTTTGTGCTTTTATTATTATTTGTGTAGCAAGCGGATATTTGTTTGCATGTCTACATTTTCCGGTTAACTCGTTTCTTTTATTTAATATTTTATTTTAGTTTTTAAAGCTGATTATTGCTAGTTTCTCTTCTAGGCATAATTTACAGTTTTTGCTATTGCTGCTGAGTTGGGGTACTCTTTTTATTAATTCTTATTTAATTTTGGTAGTTATGTTATTTTCTTTTTGGTTCTATATATATTTTAATAACGTTGTGTTGTTTTTGTGTTGTTCTATATTGAGTGATGTTTTATGATTATTTTCTGTTTTTTGTCGTGATTGATTGTTTGTAGATTTATGTTTTTATTGTTACTTGTTTAGCAAAGCATATATATATATATATATATATATATATATATATATATATATATATGAATAGAATAAGTAAACAACAAGTAGAAAAAAAGTGTCGGATTCCGATCCATATATATATATATATATATATATATATATATATATATATATAGGTAGGTAGGTAGGTAGGTAGGTAGGTAGGTAGGTAGGTAGGTGGGTGCTTAACAAAATCCCAACCCGACAATTTCACAACATGGGACCGAATGACCATCATCAGAAGTTTTTTATCCAATCTTGATCGGGCTGAGAATTTTTCAGCATTACTTTGTATATATGATTTTCGGAACTGCCTATTATCTTTCGCATGCTTTCTTCACCTTCAGTCATTTTCTGAGCGATCGACACAAATGTAAACAAAAGTTAATTCTCGGTTTTAAAAATCTTGCAAAAATAAAATATACATCTCTCACTTGTTATTTTTTAAAAATGAGTAAATTTCAAGTTAAATTTATTTGATTCGAAACAAAAGAAATGCCCAGTTTTAAAAAAAAAAAAAAAGAAATTATTTTAAAAATCTTAATACTCAATGATTTCTATTAAGCTTTTGAATTTTCGATTTGTAAATAAGGTCTATTTTTAATGAATTAATAACCGAAGACACTGAATAACTAAAACATTTAAAGGATATTTGAAACTTTAATTAGCAAAGAAAAAAATGAAAACAATTCTTATAAGAATTCATTATTTACCGAACTTTTTTTTCCTTCTTCAGAATGTGATCTCATGAAATTATATTATTTATAAAATCAATTAAAAGTTTATCTACATTAAAAATATTGTAGTTTTAATGCATTTTTGATTTTACTATTTGGAGCATATTTTCGGAAAAATGGTCTCATAATTAAACAAAAATTACATTCCGAAATGAGTGCTGCAAATAATAAATAAAAAAACTGGTATAATAAATAAAAAACTGGTATAGATAATCTATTTCTTGAAGTTTTATGCAACTAATTGGATTTGGTGGGGGTAACAAATGTAAAAGAAATATTTTTAGCAGGATTTTCTAAAAATGATCATTGCATAACTTATTTCATTTATTTGAGGATAAGTCCTGAAAGTTTCATTAAAATCAGACAATTAGTTGATTTTTGCAAGAATTTTCAAATTAATGCGTCTTTCAACGCCAAAAAACGATTTGCGTAATATTACGTTTTGCTTAATAGTTACATTACATAAACAGCATGAATCGCTGACGGAAAACAAGAAAAAAAGAAAATTTAAATGAAATTTCGAACGTGTTAGAAAGAATTAAAAAATAAAAAAAAATAATGACAACAAAATTTCCTCTTTCTTCTTAATAATAGCATAAATATTTTGATGATAAAAATTTGTTTTTATTAAGTTTGAGCCCTTTTAACATCATACTGTACTGTTTATTCGGCAATTGTATTAAAATTCACTTAGCTCTAAAATATAAACTATGATTAATATTTAATTTTCTCCTACTGCCAGGATCACTATATAATTCTTATATTATATCATGACTACTTAGAGAGGATGGATGGAAAGTTATTATCTTCCAAAAACGCACCTGGTCGACGGAGAACAGAAGGCCCACTGAAAACAAGGTTTCTTTGAAAAAACAAACAAACATAATCTTTGGCTTTAACTACAATTAATGGGAAACAGGGGAAGTTATCAGGGTATCATGCGCACATAAAGAAATCCCCCTCGTTGAATTAAGGTGAAGAATTTGTACGGAAGATAACAGACAGTTTCGAAAATCATATATACAAAGGGATGCTGTAAAGTTCTCAGCCTGATCAATAGTGAATAAACAAATTCTGGTGATGGTCATTCGGTCACATGTTGTGAAATTGTCGGGCTGAAATTTTTTAAGCATCCCATTTAATATCTTGAGCATGTTTGCTAGTTTTCTCCATTCGGAAAGAAGTTGATTCTGAAACACGCAATGACAATAATTTGTGACCTAAATAAAAAAAAGCTGTAGCGATCCGTTTAATTTGAGAGTCCTAATGAGATGATTTCTTCTCCTCTTCCAAATCAACTAAACAAAAGCACGATAGTACTACATACTTTCTTGCTGTGTAATTTTGGAATAGCTGTCAGCTTTGTTAACTGTTTTACGAGACTTTTTCATCCAGGCGTTCACGTCATCTATATTTTGGGGAAGCTGTCGGCCACGCGTCTCTGGTAACATCATGATGAGGAAGTTAGCTAATAGACAACCAGCTGAGAATATCACTCCAGGGCCCCAACTTATCAAACGAATCTGAAATATAAAAACATGTCACTGATTAATACAATCATGACTGATTTAATAAAGTCATTGTTCACTTCGTTTTTTCAGCTTGATTTGATAAAAAAGGACATAAAAAAACTTAGTTGTATCACGCAATTTCCTTGTGGAGTTGCTTCTGCTGCTCCACCAGCATCATGGGGACAAATTTCGTCGATACTCCCTGCATGCACAAAATCCTCCGTTAAAATTTAATGCACTGAAACGGTGGCTATTCTCACTTTGTGAGCAAATTCTGGATGGTCTTTCACCGAAGTGCGGTCATATTTGTAACGGTTGTACTGCTCATTGATCTGAGTTTTGCCCATGGTATCATAGCCAATGAACTGCTAAATGTTTTGGATGGTTTCAGCTTGACTATCACACTAAACTTTTGGCAAAGCTTTGGTTATCTTGCACGAATACGAAAATTTGACGAGCGCGCACTACACGTCTGTATTCAGAATTTGACGTAGAAAGAGTGGAGTCATCTCAAAACCGAAAGATTTTGCTCACGCATTACCAGTTTAAAATAAAATAAAGTCGGTTACTTTTTGAACGCATACGACGAGTTTTTTTTCCCCTGGTTCCCCGACTACGTGTATTTACGCATACTACTAGAATGACATGAAGTTCCTACCCTTTTACCGTCGAAGTAGTTAAATTTAACCGCCTATTTCACTCCAACAGTTTCTTTTCTCGCACTTCCCGTTTATGGAATTTCCTTCCGTTTGTTAGCTACGATCTACAAAAGGTTTAAAAACGCTAATTGCTATCTTCTATTTCCTTGTTCCTAATCCATCTCTTATCGTTTCTTTGACTTCCCCTCTACCTTGATTTTTCTCTCACTGTAACAGCCTGTGCACCAGTGGCGGTTATGCTTTGCCATAGGTGAAATGATTATTTTTTGTTCAAAACACAATAGAATATCAGTCCTTAACGTTTATCTTAGAAACGAACTAGTGCTTAGCGCTATTTCAAAACTACAATGAAACATATAGAAGCGTGCAATACAATTTTTGTGCATTGGGAGTGTCATTTAATTTTGTGCCTGTATTGCACAAACCAAAATGGCGGCATCAACGTCTTTGTAGTCATTTATTTCCAGTTAGTGGCAAGTGTGTGTGTGTGTGTGTGTGTGTGTGTGTGTGTGTGTGCGTGTGTGTGTGTTACGTAAAATTGTATTTTCAAAATAGCTGCCATTTACGTCCGTGATCGTCTTTCACCCTGCTTACGTCAAGCAACACGCGTTTTGAACGACTTTGTGTTTTTGTCTTAATAAAGGCAGCTAATTTGAACATTCAACTTTGAAATCCAATTTTGACAAATAACAACGGTTTGTTATTCATTTCTCATCTGGTATTACATTTCTTTATAAATAGGCGAATGTTGTTGATAGAGTTTATAAGCTACTTAGTTATTCAAATAAGGTCATTTTATACTTTGAATCTAATAACGGCTTTGACCTATTAAATCATAAAAAGGATATTATATATATATATATATATATATATATATATATATATATATATATATATATATATAAATCCTAACAAATCTAAAATGTAATTTCTGAAATGCCTATATTGTTCATCAAAACAATTATCTTAGTTATCCAATCTACTCTTAAATCATGCATTTATTTATTTATTAAGCTGTTACAAAAATAATAGCCGATTTCAGAAACATAATTTTATTCTTAAAAAAATTTACTGCCATCGATTGACGAGATTATTTATTCCTCGTTGATAAAAAGTTATTGATCGTAATGCAACGAAATCTTTGAAAGCTGATTTTACCTCTGGTTTGCACCTAAGAGTTTTACCATTTAAAAATGTGCTTAAGTGCTTCAAAATGATAATCGGTTGTTGAAAGATCGGGAGAATATGAAAAATGTGGCAAACTCTCGTATCCCAAGTCTGTGAGTTTTTGCAACGTCATTCTTGTAACGTGCGGCCGCGCATCATCGTGGAGCAGAATGGAACCACGTTGATTCACCAATGCAGGTCTCATTTTTTTTCAGGCGTGCATGCATTTCAGCAAATTGATTGCAGTAAAGCTCTGCATTAATGTTTTGATTGACTCCCAGAAAGCTGTAGTTGAATTGCAAGCCACCAGAAAGTCATTATAATCTTTTGCTGATGCAACTTTGGCTTTAGGGAATGTTTAGGGACTCATCACGATCAGACCATTGACTTAATCGTTTACGGTTACCATAAAGGCTCTACTTATCCCCCCAGGTGACTAATGGGCCAAGAAAAGGATTATTGGTGTTACGCAGAAAGAGCATTGAGCAAAACGCCTAAGTATTTTTTGTCTTTTTTTATTTTCATTGAGATAATGAGGAGCCCATTTCTTCACCTACAATACTCTGCAAATGGCGTGAGACTGTTGCGGTGCAGACACCCATCGTCTGAGACATTTCTCTCGCACTTTGACTTGTGTTTTACACAACAACTGCTTGCAATTATCCGTTGTCAAGACTGCATGTGTCCGTCCTCTACCTTCTTCATCTTCAAGGCTCTCATTATCAGAAGGGAATTTTTTGAACCACCTTTGTACTGTCCGATCACCTGTAGACTAATCTCCCCATGCTCTCTTGATATTAGCAGAAGTTTCGGAGGCACTGTGACCAAGAATGTAAGAAAAAATAAACGAAAATCATGTTTTGTCATGTTCATAATTAAGAGCTTCTATACTGCAAGAATATTTCTGTCCGAAAATAAGTTAAAAACTATTAAAGTGCACACATTAATTATTATGTATGCTAAAAAACTCACCTAATATATACCGTGAATACTATGTTAAAATGACTTTTCAAAATACAACGCTCCGATCAAGCGTTATTTTTTTAACAACCTAATATCTTCATCAAGTAAATATTAAGAAGAAATAAGCATATTTTTATCGTTAATAAAGATTTACACAAATTTGTGTAAAAAAATAAGTGAATAGAAAAAAATGTCCATCATGTAATAATTTTGTTTCGATTATTTTTCAGATTTTATTTTTATTTTAAATAAAGCAAAATAATAAATAAACAGGCAAAAAGACAGCTTCAAATCTGTTTTAGCAAGTGACATAATCATTTTTCGACCTTTCTATAAATTACAAAATGTAAACAAAACAAACAGATATTAAAATTCAATTTGGCGAATTTGTTTCTTATTATAAAACAAATTACAAATACGTTTATTTAAATCCGATTTCTAGTTCGTAACAAAATGGAGAAAACGCAAATTCGTAATCTTTTAAATTACTGGAAAAAGGAGAAAAAATGTGGAGATAACAAGAATAATAAAGTTTACTTCGCCACATTTGGTGGAGAAGAGAAAATGAGTTCATAAAGTTTTACTTTACTTACGCGACAAGTGATAGTGTTTGTAATGTGAAAAAAATGAAAATTTTTCACTTTGGGGAAACATTTTTCTTTCATTGAAATGCATACAAACTTAATTGCATTAAAATAATAATTTAGTTTATTTTTTTAATTAATTAAACTTAAACTCTCACTCTCGTCGTAATATTGGAATTGTCACTCACTTGACGTGAAACCGTAGATTCAAAATCTTAACCTTGAATGAGATTATTTTTACCTAAGCTAATTCCGCCCCCCCAATGACCTACAATTGTACACTGACTAATGATCTAATGTAAGCTAATTCAAACTTTAACATTAAGTTAGTTCCGTAAAATCAACTGAAAACATTAATCACAAACGAAACAGTTATTTTTAAAACAGTGTTATTAAAAAACAAAACAAAAAAACAAACTTAATTATAGATATATCTTTCGAACAAAATAATTTAAAATAGTTTTGTAGTCACTTGGGATATCTTTCGTTTGATTAAATTAAAGAAAGGATTAATTTCTACTTAGATATTGATATTTATATCTTTTACTACAGCATCTGCCATTACATTATATTTTAGAATAATGCTAAACCTATTTACACTATTTATATTATTCGGATTGTTGTCGTTATCTTTGTTGCCATATTCACGACGTTTTGATCGTTGTAAGCTCCGGCCTTTTTACAAAGGTCGAAAAGTCGTGAAAATGGCAACAAAGATGAGGACAACAGTCCGAACAATGTAAATAGTGTAAATAATTGCAGTACCTCATCTCAGAAATATAAACAGATAATACTAAACCTGCATCAATGGATTACTTACCAGAAAAGCAGAGAAAGGCGATAAAGCACTGCCGACACGAGCAGCAGAAGACGCAACACCAAGAGCGGCACCTCTGTGGGGAAAAAGTCAAACTCTAAATAGACCTTCTTTAATTAGACATAAAACAATTGCTAATAACAGGGTAAACTCTTTAGATAAATTAATAGGAAATGCCATGAATATGTTAATCAGGTCAGAATCTCATTTTTGTTAGGGATTCAAAGTTTGATCTTTAATTAGTAGCCTGTTCTGAACTACAGATGATTTTGTCTTCAGTTATCATAGGCAAACTTCAGCGATACCTCTTGCATATAGATCAGTTAACCCAGAATTTGCTACATCTCGTCGTCGTCGGAAAACGCATTGAATGTCTTTAAAACGACAATATTTTGCTTTAATGTCTTCGGATTTAACGGAATCTCAAGACAACTAAAGTCTCGTTTTGAAGAATCTACAACATTAACTAAAAAAAATCTACGCTTCTATTTTGAATTACTTACCTGTATTTAGTTGGGATTAGTTCGGGTAAAAATGCCCACAAGCCATTAAATGAACCGGAAATACCGAACATTCCTATCATTGATGCAACAGTAGAAATAATAAAATATTTGCTGGTTCTGTCTGCAAGAGAAACACATATAAATGATGAATGTTGTCTATTATTTTTATAGTTGAGACATATCTTTCTCCTATAATGGCAATGGCTTTTTGTATAAACGCATAAAACGTGACTATTTTTTCTGTATAAATGCATACAAAATTGACTGAATTTCCTTGCAAATAAATATAAACAAAACTAGTTCCAGGAAATTGAGTACAAACTTATTACAGACAAGCGCACTGAAAAAAATCATTTGATGTTTAAACATTTGCAGTGAATAAAGGAAACAAAAGAGGAGATAACAAGAAAAATAAGTTTTTCTACTTTACATTCATAATCCGTATTTTAGTAGCGGGATGCCCCCCCCCCCAAAAAAAAAACAAGCAACGTTCAAGATACTGCATTAACTTAATGTTAAAACACCGACATAAAAAAAGAAAGTTTTTTTTTTTTTTGTGGTTGCGATCTTGCTTCTCTTTGGTACGCTTCTTCTTGTTCTTCTTCTATATGCCGTGTCCCTTCAAAACGTTGACGATCACAGCTCTCCACAATTTTCTGTCCTTTGTAGCCCTTAATAAATGCTTTTGCTATCTCTCCTGAACCTCGTTCCGGCATTCAATTGACTCCTTCTGTAGAAACATATTTCTGTTACTTCAAGTCTCTTCTTCATCTGTAAAACTATTGTCTAGTTTTCTCAGTCATATGGGAGGACTGATATTACATAACACTTCAGTACTCTTTTCTTTGTTTCTAACAATTTTTTCTGTTTCTTAATACTTTTCTTAGCTTTCGGATGCAACTTTCACTAACCCAATGCACTTTTGAATTTCAGTGTCCCACTTTCCGTCCTCTATTAAAACACTTCCATAGTACTTAAATTATTATACATGTTTGATTTTGGTATCTCCAATTTGTAATTGACGTGGTGATCTTTTGATAACAATCATACATTCAATCTTCTTGCAAATGATGTTTAGTTCTTTCTCCTTGCTTTCATTTTCTACCTTATGCAAGAGTTTCTGTAGTTTTCTTTCTGTGTCTGCTATCAACACTGTATCATCTGCATATATTCTGATGTTAAGATTGTATGCACCAATAATTAATTCTGGTAAGACTTCTCTCAGAATCGTCTTAGTGTCTAGTTTGCGAAAACCTTCTTCATATTTTTTCTATATATTCATTTTTTAGTCAGACGATGACAACTTAATTGGTGATGATAACAGCGACTTGCAGTCATATCATGACATTGAAAACTTATTTTACCCTTAAATTTAGTAAATAAAAATTATAACGAACGTTATGCAGTTTAAATTATTTTATAATATATGGATATTATAGCTTTTTAAAAATACATTTTTTAATTTATATAAAAGGAACATTAAAATATTTTTGTTGCTTTTAAATTGTGTCCATAGCAAGAATAATTTGGGGATTACAGGCCCAAATAAAACATTTTCCTAATTAATATTTTCTTTATATTCCTAGGAAAGAAAAAAGAAATCCATCACATTTATATTAGTATTTTCAAATGAGCGTTGTACCAAGAAAGTGAAACCTCTATTGAAATGGGACCGCTGCTGTAGCTTCTTTAGCATCTTCTTCATTAAAATACGTAGGAAACATTTTATTATGAAGTCAATGCAACTCATGTTTATTGTGAGTTGAAGTCTGTCGTTGATAGTAACAAATATCAAATATAATGTCGTTCCCTAGTTGTAGGCGAATAGTACAATGATGCATTTGATGCAGTATGA
Organism: Ascarosepion bandense; assembly: GCA_037127315.1. Lineage (NCBI taxonomy): Eukaryota > Metazoa > Mollusca > Cephalopoda > Sepiida > Sepiidae > Ascarosepion > Ascarosepion bandense. Next base: position 1,752,230 of record JBBBDQ010002492.1, read on the forward strand.
TTTGTTGATTGAGCCGCAAATTCTAGTCATATTGAATATTGTGTAGGAGAAAGAAAGGAAAGGTATACTTAAAACTTAACAAAAACAAGTTTTTATTCCCAGCTTCCAGGTTTTCTAAAACCGTTTTATGTAGAGAGAATATCAAAATAGTAGTTTGAATTTAATCAGGATATTGTTTTTTCTTTCAGTTCGTCGAGGCAGTGTCAATGGCCACGCCATAATTTTATTTATTGTGCGTTTGTGTGTATGTATACGAAGGAATAAGAACGGTTCCATGTGAAAAACAAAATATATACCTCTTAAAAATTGAGAGAAATAATGTAACTTGTTAACATTTCAGTTTTTAGACTATAAAACTAATAAGTTATATTTATAAGATAATGTATTGTAACTATTTACATTATTTACATTGTTCAGACTAATGTCTTCATCTTTAATGTCATATTCCCAACATTCTGACCCTTCTACACTCCGGCCTTCTCAGGTGATACGTGTTGGAATTTCGAACCGAACTCTTAATTTTGTCTACTATGGTAGATGTGCCCGGGGACACATGGCCCAGGGAATAAAAGAGTTGGTCAGTCCCAGTGACTTGACCCAAAGAGTTGTGAGTTCTATACCTTTCAGTTAAAGGGAGATAGCTGAAACTGAGATATCCAGAAAAGCATGGTACGGGAAACTAGAACAATCTAAGTCAGTTCTAAATATCGACGTATATCACCTGAAGAAGGCTGAAGCGTACAACGGCTAAAATGTCTTGAATATGAAAATAAAGAGGAGGACAGTAGGCCGAACAATGTAAATAGCGTAAATAAGAAGTTACACCATCTCAACAATTTATTCCTCATAAAAAGAAATGTTTTCATTCACCAATATTTGGCAACTATCGCACTTATTTCGATTTTAAGAACGCTTTATATTGATTGCCGATACAAGCTACTTAAACTCACTTTCAGATGACATAGGGTTAGAGATAATTAGTTTCACCAATTAGGCTTGGAAATGTGAATGCTTAGCTATAATTTTGACTCAGAATACACACACACACACACACACACACACACACACACACACATATATATAGTAATTTACTAAGCGCAGCTTAGATATGGCACAAGGCCGAAAGTTTGGAGCGCCCAGTGAGGATCGAACTCACTCCTGAATTGCAATAGTTCTAGCGAGACAAGCTTGTTAACAATTGCACCACCTCGAGGTGCTCACACACACACACAGACACACAGACACACACAGATATATATATATATATATATATATATATATATATATATATATATATAATGCATTGGTGGTGCACCTAAAATGATTACTTTTGTCACATTTACAAAAAGATATTCACCCTACAGCAAATAACCATGAAAAATCAATTAGAATTAATAATGTGAAGATTTGCTGACTTACCGACCAGAATATTGACTGCTGTCGCAGTAAGAAGGGAACATATTGCAATTGAAAGGAACATTACTATACTTTTCTTTCGGCCAAACCTGTAAGATGAAAAAGACATTCGAAATTTTCAACGGACAGCATAAGAACATTAAACTAATAATTTTGATTTCTTAATACTGTCAAATACTATTTACTGAAAGGAACATTTATAGTGAGGACTCGCTAAATACCAGTAATTGGTGATGCAGTGTAAGGAGCGGGGCTGACAGGATCGCTGAGAATCGTCGGAAGTGGATTATCGAATTTTCGAATCATCAAGTCCGTTGTTAACTAGAGTAAAAAATGGCTTGTTAATTTTAACTCCACCAAAACTAAACTTTTCTCCGTTAATCATCTGAGAGACCCTTTGCCACTTTCCATTAGCATGGCTAATGCTAACCTCCAGGAAAGTGACTCGTAACTTCTCGGGATCACGTTCTCAGCTGACATGAAGTGGGAAAACTATATTGAATCCATTGCTAGATAAGCTGCTAAGAAAGTCGCTTCACTGTGTCGGGCGAGACATTTTTTCCGTCTAGAATCTATATCCAGTCAGTTAAGTGCCATACATGATGCACACTTGGGTGATCATGTCTCGAAAGAGACATTGACTGGACAGAGGATTTTCCCGCAGTATGTTGCCATTACTTTCTGCGGTAGAATGGTTTCCAAACCAAGACAATATGTTCTGCTATTTAATTCATAGCTGGAGGAAGAAGCGACATTTTAATACCTTTCCCAAGAGTATCTGCGCGTAAGTATATGCAACAAATCCAACTGGAATTCGAACTCGACTCTTCGATTTCTCGTTTCGAGCCGGTTATTACATATCTATAATATGCTTACAATATTACTGCCATGCTATTTATCTTGAACTCCTTCATAAGATAAAAAAAATAATCAGTAATATTATTAGTCCTGATCTGGTGGCTCAGCTTCAATCACTTTTTCACCACCGTAAGGTTGCCTCTCTATGACTTTTCTATAAATACATTTATTGTAATTGTATACCTTTTAGAGGGAATAGATTCATACCTTTTAGAGGGAATAGATTCATACCTTTTAGAGGGAATAGATTCATATCTTTTAGAGGGAATAGATTCATACCTTTTAGAGGGAATAGATTCATATCTTTTAGAGGGAATAGATTCATACCTTTTAGAGGGAATAGATTCATACCTTTTAGAGGGAATAGATTCATACCTTTTAGAGGGAATAGATTCATATCTTTTAGAGGGAATAGATTCATACCTTTTAGAGGGAATAGATTCATACCTTTTAGAGGGAATAGATTCATACCTTTTAGAGGGAATAGATTCATATCTTTTAGAGGGAATAGATTCATACCTTTTAGAGGGAACAGATTCATATCTTTTAGAGGGAATAGATTCATACCTTTTAGAGGGAATAGATTCATACCTTTTAGAGGGAATAGATTCATACCTTTTAGAGGGAATAGATTCATATGTTTTAGAGGGAATAGATTCATACCTTTTAGAGGGAATAGATTCATATCTTTTAGAGGGAATAGATTCATACCTTTTAGAGGGAATAGATTCATACCTTTTAGAGGGAATAGATTCATATTTTTCCCAAGGGCCCGTAAGTGGATGTAACAAATTCAAACTCAGTTCTCCAATTTCTTAATTCGAGCCGAATTACTCTACCTTTTACCCACCTGCAAAGCAAAGATTACTAAGTAGATATTTTAATACTACGAAGTACATTATTTTAAAATATTTGTATACTTACGCTTTGCATTTTTATTTGTGCAGACTTACTGGCGGCTTGTATCCGAGTATGCCTGTTGTTGCCTTACCACGGATTCACCATTAACTCACACGGCATTAAAAGCACATACGGTCCAAAAGCGCCACACGTTGGCATTGCTTTAATAACCCATCACCGTCAGCCTCAAAAAGACATTTTCCTGACGATACTGATATTGAACACCGTATTTGATGATCAGAAAGCAAACATTCCAACCTTTACTAGTATAAATGCCGGAGTGTGTGTGCGTCTGTATTAAAAACAATTATATAGCTGTTCCTTACTGTTCGATGCTACTTAGTTTCATGTTCATTGTTTTTTTTGTTTTTTTTTTTTTTTGCTATCTCTCATAAATCTTGCTCCGCCAGCCATTTATTCAAGCTTACTAACTAGGTTATGCATTGTTTTCCTGTCCGTTTTGATATATTCCTGTGAGTATCCAATTTTCCAAGCCTATTTTCTTCATTATATGTCCTAGAAATGTTTACTGTTTTTACCTGATGTTTTATTTTTTTTCTTTCCATTTTCTCTAAAACTTCCTCATATGTTCGATCCATGGTATCTTCAGTATCCATCTGTAGGAGTAAATTTTTGTTGCTTCAAATCTCTTCTTCTGTGAAGAGATTTTCTAGTATTCCCTGCCATAAGGGATATGTGTTATTGCATAATGTTATTGATATATGTTATTGCATAATGAAATTTTCTTGTTACTTAATAAATTGCTTCACTTTTGAAAAGGGGGAGATGGCTTTTAGAATTGTTTTGAAAATGGAAACAATTCCTTTTTTCTATTAGTATAAATGCACATTTCAATTCTAATTTGCACAACTATTAAATATTGTATATTTTCATTTATTTTGATTTTTATTTGCTACATATTTTTGCAATTAACAAGAAAGAAGTAATTCTAATAAAATATTTTCGGTATTTTCATTACATTAGAACCTGAAAATTGGTTTGAAACAAGCAAAATTTTTCTATGTGTCATGTCTCTTTAGGACATGGATGACCACGGCTCTCCACAGCTTCCTGTTTTTTGTAGCTATGAATAAGCTTTGTCTTTTTGCTCTCCATCCTAGTCCCTGTTCTGCTAACAATTTACAATCTCGTTAGGTAGGTTATTCGCCATTTCCCTCGTCCCGCCTGCCTTCAATATGTCAAATGTCAAATTCTCCAAGCCTTTTTCATCTTATTTACGCTAAAATTTCAGCTGTCTTTTTCTGATTCTAAGTATAAGTGTCTTTTTTGTTTCTATATTCTTTAAAACTTATTCGGATTCCCAACATTCTTCTACAGAACCACGTTTCTGTTAACTCGAGTCTCTTCTTCATCTGTGAGAAGATTGTCCAGCATTCACTGCCTTATAAGAGGACTGATATTATATAACAGTTCAGTACTCCTTTCTTTGTTTCTTTGTTTCTTTGTTGATAACAACATTTTTCTCAGCGTTTGGAATGCATCTTTCGCTATTCCAATGCACCTTCGAATTTCAGTGTCGTAATTTCCGTCCTCTGTTAAAACAGGTCTTAGAGATTTAAATTGTTGTACTTGTTAGATTTTGGTATGTTCAATATGTAAATTTCATGTTAGACTGTTCCTTTTACTGACAAACAGGAATTTCATCTAATCCCAAATCAGCAGATCTTTAGCGTTACATGATTTTAACATAAATACTTATACTTTAGAAAAACTATTTTGTCAATAAAGTGAGAAAATAATGATAGAAGAAGGAAAGAAAAGAATTCAATAAATTTGCATAAAATCATTCCCGTTGAATAACGATAACTTTATTATTTTTCTCTCAAAATAAAAGTATTATCATTTGAAAGGTATCATTATATTATCCAGTAATTAGTTAAATTAGTAACTAATTTAATTCATAATATTTTCATTTGTTTTCTCTTTCAATATTGATATATGATTATCGTTTCAGAAATTGTAAGAAACGCACAAACCGACATAAAAAAATATCGGATCATGACTGGGCTTACCCCACGATTTTCTACGCTTACGGTTATCGTAGTGTATCCACTTTTCATAACAGTCAGTCAGTTAAGTGCCATACGTGAAACACGCTTGGGCGATCATGTCTCGAAAGAGACATGACTGACTGGGCAGAAGATTATCCCGCAGTAGGTTGCCATTGCTATAGAACCCAATCTGTCCTGTTATTTAACCCATAACTCGAAGGAAGAGACGGATTAATACCTTTCCCAAGGGTATTTGCGCGTAAGTGAATGCAATGAATTTAACTGGAATTCGAACTCGGCTCCCCGATTTCTCGTTCCGAGCCGATATCCATTGCACCACAACGCACATAACACTATGCGCAAAAAAACAAAACAAAAAAAAAAACAACTTTCCTTTTCTGCCGTTGAAGCAGCGGTTTACACGTGACAAGTCGCCTTTCAACATCTCTCGGTTTCAACTCATACGGCACCCAATGTTCCTTGCTTTTTAATCATTCCTAATGCTTTCAAACGTTTTGAAACTGCTTGCGCCTCACATGAGTCTTCATGAAGTAATGTTTCCAATTTTTGTCTTCAAACTTTCTCGGTGCGCCAGAGTGTTCTTTATCTTCAACAGCAAAATCATTGTTTTTAAAGCGTCTGAATCAATCTCTGCATATTTTTCCAGCAGAGCACGATTGCCGTAAATCTCAACAAAAACTCTACGTGTTTCAGCTGCAGATTTCTTTTTAATAAAATTTTCCGCAAATACACTGTCTTTGGTACGAAATACGACATGTTTAGCGCTATGAAAAACAAAGTTATATACACTTCGGTGAAATTGCATACACTGAATTTCAAGCTTGCTTATAGCATTTCCTTGTAGATTTGTTAACATTTGAAACTACACGCACACAATTCTGAGTATTCTATCTGCAGAAAAACAGCGGGAACTTATTCAAGGTCCGAATATATATATATATTAGATTACTTAATTCAAACGGAAAAGTAGTATGGTAGTTCTCAAAAACCTGATCCTAATTAATATTAAATTTTAATATTGAAAAATGATACAGGAGGAGAGCTCAATGTAATTAAAATTACAGAGCTAATATAAAATGAAATAAATTTTCAACATTCAAAATTGTTGAATGAACATTTCAACATGAAATCCCTAAGAGGGATATAACGTCTCCTCAGCAACAGTTCAATCGTTCAAAATGAGAAAAAAATTAAGAAGGGAAATAGAGAAATAAAAAATAAATAAAAATGATGGTTAAGACTTGAGAAAATTATCGCTACTGTGTGCATTTTTACATTGTTGCAGGTACAAAGAAATACGAAAATCAAAATGAGATCCTTATAATTTGATTACACGCTTCGAAAGTGTCAATGTTGTACATAAGTCAACAAATTATTTTAAATTACATGACTGTAAATTTTGTCATCGAAAGAATCATTTGTTTTGTTCTTTTAAACGATGTTTGTGGTTCAATAAATACCAGTAAAATAATAGAAAGAAGCGATAGAAATTATTTGTCTTCGCTTTCGAGTTCACACCATCTGCCCTGCTGATAAGCGCTACCAGAATAAGTCGATAAATGAGCCCAGGAAATTTAAAATTGTGCTCGCTGAAATTATGTCCAAATTTGCAATATACAACGGTTACACTAACTCATATGTAAAAGATTTCTCAGGCAACCTCTGATAACCAATTCCGGCTAGTTCACAGTGATCGCATCAGCCCTGATCAAGGAGGTCCATTAATACTTACCAGGCAAAACTTTTCCACATGACGACCAGAGATACTAATTCACTGAGTGCTATTAGAAAGAAGTTTAAGAACCTGTTACCAGCAAGTGATGAAGACGTCAAGAAAAGGCCGTAGTAGGTTAAGGCGTTGATGAACCTGAAGAGCGAAAATAATGAATGGATCAAGGTGGCTGGTTCTGATAATAAACGAAAAAATAAGCTTTAAAAGAGAGGTTATAATAAAGAAGTAACATTGCATCGAATTTTATATTACGCCACAATACAAACAATTATATAACATAACACATTCCGTGTAGATTCCGTGCATTATTTAAGAATGTAAATAATTAAGAAAAAAAAAAATGAGAGAGAGAGAGAGAGAGAGAGAGAGAGAGAGAGAGAGAGCAGTGGGTGTAAGTTAAAGGAGACAGCACGTACGATGTAATCACAGATAGCGTAAGTGGAATTTGATATTATGTCTAGAATAATCGTTAAGACCTTCCGTCTCAATGGTAGATAAGAATGTTATATAGACAACGAATTAACGGAGATGATTTTTTTTTTCAATTATACATAATGATTTTTTGTGTATGTCAGAACGAGGATATTGTTCTTCTGAAAAATATGTGAATCTATAAGAGAAATAAAAAGATGTAAAATAGTGGACCACATCCAGTTACCGCATGCAACTCACATCCGATGAAGGACGAAGAACGCATCGATCATAGTACAAATAATAAATTGAATAGTAAGGCTGATTTATTTCATGGGAAGATGGAGGAGAAAAGCTGGCTTAACAGCCCCAAAAAATAAAATCAGCAAATCGAATTTAAATTCTTACATTGGTTTTATTTTCACTTTGTAGAAAAACCCCTGGGAAAGGTTTTCATCTTTCCCTACATTTTCTACTACTCGGACCGTATAACCCAGTACAACCCGTTGCAAGTTACCAAAAACTGTCAAGCTTTTTTTCCTTCTATGTATTCTTTCATTCTGTTGGCGTACCCTTTTAGCAAACGTTTCGTCTTATAGTACTCAAGGTAAATTCGGTCAATATTTAGGTGCTCGAGGCGGGAAAGGTGAATCAAGGAAAATACACAAAGTAAATTGTCTTTTTTTTATTGGTAAGATGACAGAAGTGCCAAAAGTGCGGAGACTTAAATTTCTCACGCATTCTCCAAGATTTGAGAAAGTTTGACGTATCATATATTACTCCGAAAAACGTCTTGAAGTAACCAACAAACCGTGGCAAATTGCAAGGATAAAGAATAATTTGCTTGGATAATTGGTCTGGGTTGGTAGAATGGCTATGAAAGAGAGAGATTTTCTCCCATACACTTTTCCTTCAGCCAATCATGGTAGTCATTTTTATCAAGTTTACAATGAACACCGGAAGAAGTAAATCAATACTTTTTTTTACATTGAATTGCTGCTAGAATTCGAACTTGGTCAATTTTGAACTGATAACGACACCTTACATCGTAATCTTTACTTACCAAGTATAAGTTTGAATGGCCAAGATGAATCTTAATATTCGGTTCGTCACAAGATCAAAGGCGCTTTCCGCTTTTTTCGGTTTGGTAGATATCGATGCTTTTTTGCCACTGTCTTTTACGTCGGTAATAAGAGGCTTGCTTCCAAGGGGTTCTGCATTTTTGTCTTCATCTTCGACCTCTGTTGATGGCGGTGAAGAGAATGTAGTTGTTTTTATTTCGTCATCTGTAAGTTCTTGTTGATGCTGCTGCTGTTGTTGTGAATTATGGTTGTTCGCGATTGTGTCAAATTCTATGGCGCACTTAACCACTAATTTCTGCCAAACATCATCGAAATTAACACCGTTTACTTTTGCCATCCGCTGTACTATTTTCTTCGCACGGGACACATTATTTTTTGCAAGAAGCCACCGAATGGATTCTTCGAGAAAACTGCGGATAAAATTTCGAAAAATGTTAAATAAATAAATGTGTGTGTGTGTGTGTGTGTGTGTGTGCGTGTGTGTGTGTGTGTGTGTGTGTGCGCGCGTAGTGTATATCTTCTGACTATTATTTATAAAAGTATGACGTTGTCGGTATACAATACACGTATATTTAAATTATAATAGAGTGTTTCTAAATTGACAGGATGTAGCTAATCAATTTTTCATCCTAACAATATTAAATTCCAGATAACTACCAAAGACATACATAAATAACAAATAAAAACATTATAAGCTATATCATTGGTCTTGGCCTTGCATTTCGGCTTCAGCTATTTTCTCACCGCCGTCATATAGCTTCCCTATGATTTTTTTGTAAATAGTTTCATGGTAATTATTCTGATGAACTTTTCTGTATGGCACCTAAACTTTATAAATTTATGGGCGGTACTAGATTGGCGACAAGGTCTCCTCATTTATAGTTGAAACATCTAAATGTAACCGTAACTTCTATGTGAACAGTTTCTTCTGTCGCACTTCTAGCTTGTGAAATTCTCTTACGGGTACTTGTTTCCTTCTCAATTTTGAGCTAAAATTTATGAATGTGCGACAATTCGTACATTATGTAATAAAAAGTAATATTGTAATATAAAAATGTAAACAGAGATACCATATTCTAATAAAAAATGTTTGAGAAAAAAAGTGTGTGTGTGAATGTGTGTGTGTGAATGTGTGAATGTGTGTGTGTGTGTGTGTGTGTGTGAATGTGTGAATGTGTGTGTGTGAATGTGTGTGTGTGTGTGTGTGTGCGTGTGTGTGAATTCCGGGATATCTCTAAATGTATACATGTGAGTGTGAATTCGAAAGTACAAGAAAAATTAATTATTTTATACAACCAATATTCTCCAAACTTATCAATGCAGGCAATTTAATCTTGTCACAAAAGTCGAACATTATACACTGAAAATTTCAGATCAAATAACTGCTAATTACGTTGCGAGTAATTATTTCTCTATACGTTCATGCATATATATATATATATATATATATATATATATATATACTAGCACATACAGAGGCACACACACACAAACACACATATATATGTGTGTGTATATGTGTGTGTATGTGTGTGCGTCTGTGTGTGTTTTTTGTGTGTGTGGAAAGAAAAAAAAGAGCACCAATGCGATAATAACTCATTGAAACAATCAGGTTATAGTCGATCTGATTTATATTTTATACAGCAAGCAATTACGCACATTAAGAAAATCCGAGCTGAAAATCCCACGGTTATTGAACAAAATTTCGGCTCTCGAACAGCATTGCTGAACCAAGTTAACCCCAACGGAATAATTTCTGAGTTGACCGTGATTTGTGTGTTGTGCTGTTCTTTTCTTTTCCAATTTTATTGCACTGGGATTTTTTTTCTCATTTATCCTTAGTCATGGTCCCAAAGAAAACTAACAGTGATACTGTATAGTTGGTTTAAGTGGGTCTAACGGATATACCCGGGAAACATTACTCAAGCATTCTCGGTACTTCCCTTTTTAGAAAGTTTGGGCTTATTAATTATATTGAAATTTTACCGGCAAAATTTTGAATTAGTAATCATTTGAGGTCCGGTTTAATCTATTTTATATTGATTCCTATGGAGAAAATAGCTTCAGTTTACAAACACTTCGGATCACAAACGGTCTTCAGAAATGGATTAAGTTCGTGAGTCGAGGTTCCACTGTAGTTATTTGGTGTAATCAATAAAACATCGAACTAAATGTTTTCAGACATCAGGTAACATTTTAAATATTATCGCATCGGATATTACATAAATAGTAAAATTAGCATAAACTCTTCCAGCATTCACTGTCATATAAATGGATAGATACAACATCCAGCTTAATTCTATGAATAATGCTACTTCCAGATGTCTTAGTTAACTCCATTTAACTCACCTCTCTAAGTTTTTTGTTCGCCACTACTTTATTGCATTCTCAACTCTTTGCGTCAAGTCACTGGATCAAACCAACGCGTAGGCCTTGAGAACACAATGTCAATAATTACAACACCTTATCTCAGAGATATAGAACAATAGTTTCAGTATTCACTGACCGAATGATTAGCACTACTGTCGGTTGAAATTTATAGTATCGTCCTCTTAAAACATTTTTCAGTAAGATAGTCTTATTTAATCCATTAACTGTTATCCTTCTTTCTCTGTGTGAACGCAACAGCGATACAGAATAGAAAAACAATTGTTGGCATGCAGCTCTCGACTTGGTAATACGCAGTAAAGTATCCTCTGATTGATTGCAACGTGACAGAGACGAAGGGAAGCCTTCATGATGGAGCACATTGGCTGTAGTTGATCTGAAGAGGGAATTTTCACTTGCTTAAGATTCGCCACGCAGGAATGAATACGGATTTCAACCCAGATAGAAGGAATTAGTCAGGTTTTCAGATGCTCCGCTTCGCAGTGACCCTACGACAACATTCGGTCATGGAACTGACGATAATGATAGTGAAATCCTGAAAAATGATTTCAAGTGTGATTCCCTCGATTTTCGATTTTCTTAGCTATTTTCTTAGATATTAAAAAAAATAATCGAATTGAGTTAATCAACTCAATTCGATTATTTTTTAAAAAATATTATCATATTGTACAGTATAAAAATTATTTTATATAACAGTATTTTCTTGTTTGTAAATAGATACGAGGGCGCATTAGTAATTCCACAGCTTGATAATTTGTTATTAGATGAAGTTTAATTTGAAATTTCACTGTATAATGTTCGGTTTACGTGCATATTATTCAGGAAATAAGGAGATTTTGCTGAAAATAAATATTCGCTGTGTAAACTTATTAAATTTTTATAATTAGGTCACGAACTTATTGATACATTTGCGTATATATTAAACAGGATTGCTGTAAAGTTTTCGGCCCGACCCAAATTCTTAAATGTGAGCAAATAGCCAAACCTCAGGTTTTGAGGAGAAAGACTTTTTGATAACTTTTCAGCGCCCACATTGTGTATAATGGGGATAGAGAAATTAGATTAGAAAACGTTCGGCCACAGAAACTTTGATCTAAAACGGTGGAACTCATTTTAAAAAGAACATTAAATAGATGGGTGTTGATGAAAAACCATTGTAATATGAAATTTTATTAAAAATTGTAATAAAAAAGTAAGCAAATTCAGCCTAAAATATTTACCTCATCAAATATAATTATAAATTTAAACTTGTGATCATAAGCTCCACACAATAGCTTTGAAGAATGTAGATTTATCAAGCCTATCTAGTTTGTATACGTTTATCGATTATTTCAGAGATTTATAGATTTATTGAAGTTCCATTATAAAAATAAGAGCATACTTGATAATTAAAGACCAAAACTTCTGAACACACACACACATATATATATGAAATTATTTTGTTTGAACATTATTTTTAATCGATACTCGTATTTGAGTAGATAATCTGTTTTTAATCAAACAGTATAGTTGTTTCTACGGGCCTGATTATTTACGAAAATTTTTTTTAACGAAATTGTGTTTCATTCGAACTTGCGACCCCTATCGCCATAGAAAAAGCCACCAAATGATCTGGCGCATCTTATACCACTCGACCACGAAAAATACCATTGTCTATGTTGAAATAAAAAATAGCCTACTGCTAAAAATAAGAGAAGAAGACGAGAGATATTACAAATTCAACCAACTGATCGTAGAAATAATATCACACAATTATTATAGTGCAATACCAACCAATAGATATTTCTTTTCAGTCATTTGTTTTGACTTGCTTGTAATTTTGTAATTGTTTGATATGTATAAATATATATAAATCTACACCGAGTCATTTCGGTCATAAATCTACTTTTCATCATATACTAATCTCTCGCAAGTCTAGACCATCGTCATCAAGTGGTAATAAACGATCCTGCTTTGCTTAATCTGAGATGGACAACGTGGGCGAAATCGCCCAAAGGTCAGAGAAGTTGACTGGATGTAGCCAGGAGTCGTGTTATAATTAGTTTTATTATTTTACTGGAACCAGTGGGGAATATATTATAACAAATAACAGATAAAATATGTCTTTATTATTTAATGAAACACACACACACACACATATATATATATATATATATATATATATATATATATATAAAGTCACTCAGTTATGCGCCATACGTGATACACGATTGGGAGATCATGTCTCGAAAGAGACATGACTGACTGGGCAGAAGATTATCCCACGGTAGGTTGCCAGTACTTTCTGCGGTAGACTGGTTGCCAGCCCAGGCTACAGAACCCAATCTGTCCTGTTATTTAACCCATGACTGGAGTTTCGAGACGGATTCATACCTTTCCCAATGGTATTGCCGCGTTAGTAAATGCAAGTAATTCAACTGAAATTCGAGCTAAAGTATTAGGCATTAAAATGCATGCAAACAAGTTTTGTTAAATCCAACTTTAATCACACTTCACAATGGAAACGAACATGGAATCTGGTTTTCGTGTATATAGTATAACTTACACAGTCCATCTAATCAAGATATTTGTATACCGTTAAGCAACTGGACACTGGTTTAATCTTGATTCCTCGCATTTCTACAATGTAAAGAGAATGATTGTCCTCGTCTATTGCTTATACCTTTAAGCAAATCTTTTGAGTTGGTGAATTAGACGTAAACAAACAGTATCAAGCGAACTTTTCAGGCTAACAATTACTTTAACTTTCAACTGTAAAATGTAATGGTGTGAAAACCGTCACATCGGAAAGAAATCAGAATTTTTGCAACCACAGGAAAAAAATCTATTATAATTCCACCCATCACGGAGTGACACGTCATAAGACCCTAGTTATCATGAGAAGAGAATATTATTAAGAATTTTGTTTATGAATTCCTTAAGCTGTGGCAGAGAATACCAAAACGAAATTTGCCACCTCCAAAAATGTAAGATTTTAAGTATATCGAAAATTCATGTAAAGACAAGTAAAGTATGTAGAGAAAAAATGTGATCGATAGTCATCAGTAACGGCAAAATTGCAAGACATATAATAGAGGACAATATTAGAAACTAAAATGATTGAAGGAATAAGTACTTTTATGTTTGTAATAACCACCTCAGTAGGCCTAGCATAGAAATTAATACCATATGCAAATCTGTGATTAAGAAAGAATAGAAATTAGCTTTAAGATTCAGAAATGTTCTTCCGAAACAAGAACGTAGTGGCACGTTTATGATGTTTTGTCTGAGTTTAAAGTTAGGGTTTGACAATAAATGTAATATACTTTGTTTCAAAGGAAACGACAAAAGTAATAATGAATTAATTGATTTCATTTTACTTTCAGTTATCGATTTTTGCAAATCAAAGTGACACACAACCAGTGAACCGGATGACAGATCTTTAATTTGTAAATATGTCACTATACTTAGCTAAGTATGGCATAAGGTCATATGCTTAGTTTGGACTGTTTAACGGCATATCAATTCTTTATGAGCTACTTAATGCCAAAATTTAATTTTCTTTGAAGCTTTGGTAATTTTGTTTTTTACTATTAAAATCTATTGCTGGAAATTTTTACTATAAAAATGTATTTTTATACTTTCATATTGTTTTGAACATAACTTGGGAGTTTACTATTTGCTAGTTTACTAACAGGTATTACCACTATTGGTGTAGGTGAACCAGCGATCAACAGCAATTTGGACGTGGTTACACTGTCCTCAAAATCTCCAAGTTAACTTTTTTTTCAACTTTACAAAATCTTTGAAGTGGAAGTGCAAAACTACCGTTTTGATTAGCTTTTCAGTCTATCAATACTCGTGATATGGTGTCAATTCACTCATTCAGTTGTGTTCTCGAGTCTTTAGAAAAAAAAAAACAGAAATAAACTTTACGAATATTTTTACAAAATTATGAATAAAATAGTGCCAGTGATCGAATTGAATTAATTTGAAATTTGCAAATAGCTAATTTGACTATTGCATTTTTAAATACTTTGTTCGACTAAGAACGTAAAAGAAAATGCGTTACTTAGCTTTCTGCAGCTGACAATATTATTTCTGAATCTGCATAATTACCACTGAAGTAAACAAGTTGTCATAAAACAAGTTTTTGCAATATCCTTTAATAAAAGTTAACAGTAATTATTAAATCTTACCAAATGTCGAAGAACACAAATGATCCCATACAAGAGATAACGATAGCTAAGAGTCTCCACCTATAGTTTTGTAGAGCATAGGCTAAAGGCGTCATCGATATACAACTGATGCTCCATCCAACGCCGCACATCATGGAAATAAAAGCTCGATATTC
This sequence comes from Ascarosepion bandense, assembly GCA_037127315.1. NCBI lineage: Eukaryota > Metazoa > Mollusca > Cephalopoda > Sepiida > Sepiidae > Ascarosepion > Ascarosepion bandense. The sequence continues at coordinate 1,767,383 of JBBBDQ010002492.1, forward strand.
AGTCGGAAAGAGTTCCAAAGATAGCGCTGTGATTGTGATACCAAGTCCCTATAAAAAAGAAAAGGAAATGATATTAACACGTGTAAAATTAAATTCAAGCGGTGTGACAGAGATATCTATATGAACTGCAAATGCCTGCTATTGAGAAAACTTGCGAACAATTTCTTTGTTTTTGGCATTCATAAAGTAACATTGATCCCATGCAATTCATAGTGATGAAAGGAATGGTCATCTAAGAGCAACTAAAGAGATATTTTACTGATATGAAGTTACACATGAATTTCCTCATCCCGCATAGTTAATGAATGTGCGCAAAAAGTTGGATTAGCTAACCAGGGCTTTTGGGTCCATATTCGCACAGGTTACCCATGGAAAGTTATAAATTCATCTCCTCTCCTCAGAACTAGAGGTTAACAACAGAGCAGACTTGTCTCTTTAGTTTTGGTTGGCAATAGGCAAAGTAACGCATAGAGAAAGTCGTGCATTTCATATGTATATTCTTGACCATCGACAATAAAAATTTTCTAATTTACAATATATAGACTAAGTGCTACATTTACATGCATTTTAAATCAAAATTTGCATTGATCGCTGTTCATTTAGCCAATGTTTTTCCCATTTTAAGATATATTTATATTGTCAGTGCAACAAAACAGTAAAGCAAAATAACTGAAGCAACTACAGATGCATTGAGTAGCAGGAAAGTCAGTGGGCGACGACAAAATGTGAAAGTCTTTCCCATACTTAACTTGGAGAAGAGATGGATTCATAATTTTCCTAACTGGATTATTTATACATAAGTGAATGCAACGAACACACTTGGAATTCGATTTCTCATCACGAGCCGTTTATCTATTACATCATCCTCAGTTTCACAAGATTAATGACACTTTTCATGTATTATTATTCCCATGCCGGATGAATGACAATTAATCTGTATTATATCTTCTATTATAATAAAAACCGTTATATAAACCGATATATATATATATATATATATATATATATATATATATATATATATATATATATATATATATATATATATATATATATATACGAACGCCCCGTGGCCCAGGGGTAGAGTCGCCGACTGACGCCAATTCGGCCGGGTTTTGATCCTGGGTTATGTAGCAATCGGTGTCTAACCGTACTGATGAGCTGCGAAACAGATCTGTCTGCGGATGACAATATATATATTCCTTCTGTGACGCTCATGGAGAAACAATACTGAGGCAACATATTTACGATAAATGGTGGCTTTCCCTATGTGAATAGGGGTAGCAGGTTCAAATCCTGCCGAATGACACATATTTTTGTAACAAAAATTTATCGTAAATAATCAGACCGGTAGAAATAAATATATATACTGTTTGATTATAAATCAGAATATCTACTTAAATACGAGTAACGATAAAAAATAATGTTCAAACAAATCATTTCAAATTGTCGGTTGTTTAGAGACTATTTTGTTAATCTTAGTTTTTTTCACACAAAAAAGAAAGAATAAAAATAAAAAACAATAAAAAGTCACCAAAAAACAGAATAAGGGAAATTAAAATGATACACAATTTTTATTTGCATTATTTACTATAGGACTGTTGTCCCCATCTTTGTTGTTATTGTAATGTTTCGGCCGTTATGCTCTCCGGCCTACTACATCAGGTGGTTGTCGATCAGAATAATTTTCAAGGAATTTCGAGCTGGACCCTTTATTTAATCTACGGGAGTGGACTGTTTTCGTTCCAGTCGAAACAGTGTTATAGTAACAACAAAAACGAGGACAATAGTCCGAATGAAAATAATGTAAATAACGATAATTTCTCATCTTCAAACTTCAGGTAGAAACACCCAGATGTTACTTTTACTAGATATGATAAACATTGTATAAAATTGACCCTGACTAGTGTGACGACCAATTTGTGGATTTGATGAATTGTGTTTAACAACATATCAACCTCTATGGATTGTTTAGTGCCAAAATCTAAATATTTGGTTCATCATTTTATGCTTTCATGGTAAAGGTATGTTTAGATATATAGTTTGTAGATAAAATGTTCTGTTGTTATTTTTCAATGTATTGCTTGGAATTTTTCAGAAAAAATATTTTTATAATTTTTTAACGTTGCACTGATTGTCATTTTTGTATAAAAATAACCTGTTTATTTTCCTTTAGGAATTCACTATTTGACCTAATAGATGTTACTACACCGAATAAGTGTGGACCTAGGAACAACAGCAATATAGCAGTGGTTCCTCAAAACCTCAAATCTCCCGATCGGAGATCGGAGGCCTTACTGCCGGATGTCGTTTATCGTCATGCCCAGGACGGTAAGCAATTGAATTTAGGGGAATTAAAATCTTGATCTGAAAGCATGAAACGATTGTGTGCAAATATGAAGTTATAATATCGTAATGAGGGAAGGGAATTCTTCTTTTCTTCCCAACTGCTAGTTTTAGCCATTTGAATAATTTGATAAAAGATGACGGACGATAAATTTGTATCATGTGATTAATTGGATTGAATTCAGGAAATCTCCATATATTTAGGGGCACAGTGACAGATAATCAGTTGCCCGTAGAAACTGTCAAGCTGCAGGGAGCAATGACGGCAACATGGCTCATACCACATGCTAAATGAATAGATATATGGAGTTAGCAAGTGAATCCTACCCAACTCTAACGTCCAGCGAAGCAGTAAGCAGATAAATATGAAGTATTCATTATGTACACAGGTATTCTAGTCTTTTGCTAACCGTGTCTAGAAAATGGTAGTCAAGCCAACATTTCTACCATTTAACAGTCACCGGCAGTCAATAAAGACACATTTTTCATAGCTTACTCCAGTGAATTCATTCAGGTATAATTAATCTTAAACCAATACCCGACACATTCATAGCTGTAATTGTTCATTATTTTGACTACGATGTCTAAGTGATCATCTAACACAAACGCAGGAAAATAGAATGTAGTGTTATATCCAGAGAAAAATAGAGTCCAGTCTGCTAGTTATCGCTTTAGATGTTCTCAGTGCAAAATTTGACTCTGAATTCAAAAAAATCTAACTTCAATATTTGATGAAGTTGTGAAAAGGTAGGCAGAGGGAAACCAGTGGTATTTCTGAAGTTGGAAGAATATATGAGTAGGATGTTTGTAGGAACGTTAAATGACCGCCACAGTTGGAATTATTCCAATTACCATGCATCTCGCGACACAGGGAATTGCAGTGTAGATGGAAACAATGCCTGACGTCATCATGTTTAGTATTGAGTGGGTTCAGCGCTTTACGGAGGGACGTAATTTATCAGTCAGTCACTGGATTTGAATAACACAGAAATTGACCTGCAGTTAAGTTACATTCTCGTCTTACAGTAGTTAATATAGCAATTTTAAAACCCTGCATTTTAGTATCGTGCAAAATATTAACATTTAAAAACAATTTTTATTTAACTTTTTTTTTTATCCCTATCGAAATTATTACGATGTAAATGTAATATCCAACGTATTTGTTCCGATATCAAATCTTTCATTCATTTTGGAGCGTAGTTGCTTAAATTAATCTCTCCATTTTTTCGTTATTATATTAAAGCATAAAAGAAATCTGTCTCGGACTTTCAGATTTACAGCCACATCATGTTGAAACATCGCTCCCCGTACAATCACCAAAGTTAAGCAACGGTCAATACCTAGATGGGTGACTGCTTGAGAATACCAGCAACTGTAGCCTTGGATGTACCGGTGGTGTAAGGGATAACTGCTCGGAATTGTTAATAGGAGAGCCGAGTTCCAAATCCAGTTTGGTTTGTTATATTCACTTATAAGCAAATACCGTTTCCCCCCCCAGTGATGGGTTAAATATTAATCGTATATTACTAAATTATTACTATTCTCACCTTGACCAGAAAAAATTCTTCAAAACTGAAAATATTTTCTGCAAAGAGATGATAAACCGTATAAAACGAACCAAACAACACTCAATCAATCGGACGATTAATTGTAAGTTATTTTAAAATCTTAACGTGTAGTTGAACTCCCCAGCTTCATTTGGTAAGAAAAGAACTTTTCCCAGTACTGACCTGCTGAAAAAATCCAATCATAAATCTTAAAGCCATGAAAGCATTGTAAGATGGCGAAAACCCAAGACCTAACGAGAAAGCCCAAATGCCGAACATGCAAATAATCACAACAGGTCTACGCCCGTATCGGTCGGCAAAATGTGGGATGAGACTGGCACCAGTTCCCATTCCTATCGTCAGAAACGTTTGAGAAAGGGCACCAACAGCTGCTTTGTCACACACAAGGTCCCACTGAAAGAAGATTAAAATAAAACACAAAATGTATGTAATTGTTGCAACTACACATGATATTTACGAGTTACAATGATTTCTGAATGCAAATCAAAACGGGTTTCAAATTGAAAAACAAAACAAAAACATAATAGACAAACCAACACTCTCCACTGTTAGTACAATTGTATGCTTATGAAATTTAGGATATCAACCCAATATCAACTTCACAGGTTTACAGTAAATAATACTTGATTAATACTTCAACATTTTCTCACAACATCCTGTATAAATTTAAGTGTAATATATGGCTCACCCCGAAATAAAACCAGAGCAGACTTTGCACTCAGTCTCATCGAGATATTGCATAAGCCTATTGCATCAGCCTGATGATAAAGGATAACGTCCTAGCCGAGGATGTATATCCGTTCCACGGGATGTCAATGGCTGACCTGACATGTAAACGCGTGGTCGACTAAGATGCGCCTAAGATGTGAACGCGCGGGGAAAACCGGATTACAAGTAGGTAAAAAAACATCCACTTTAGAGAACAGGTAGATATAAAACACCCACCTTAGAGAAGAAACTATTTTACATTCTCGTGAGAAGAAGAATTTACACTGAAAAAAGGACGCAAAATGGTACACTCGTCCTCTCCGGCATGTTAATGAAAAAAAAAAAAAAACGTATGGAAGTTTTAGTCTTGTTTTTTCCTTATTATGTACAACAAACATTGTCCTATAAACATTTAAATATTAACAAAATATACTAAACATGTAATCACTCAGTCAGGTCAGTGTCATGCGTAATACACGTTTGGACGATCATGTCTCTTTCGATCTATGACCGACTAAGCAGAACTTTTCCTGCAGGAGGTTGTCACATTTTTGCAGTAGACTAGTTGCCAAATAAGGCTATATAACTCAGTCTAACCTGCTTTTGAATCCATAGCTGCAAGGAGAAGAGATGGATTAATACCTTTCCAAAGGGTATTTGCGCGTAAGTGAATGTAACGAATTCAACTGGAATTCGAACTCGGCTCACCGTTTCTCACTCTGAGCCGATATCCGCTGCATCACAATGTACATTCTATATAATGATTATCTTAAAAGCAAGTTGCAATATATTTAGTGATATGAGTTGGAAAAAGTAAATCAAGGTTGGTGTGATCAGAGGTCAAGGTTTCTGATTTAAGTAACATAGACTGTATAATGGAACAGATGTGGCCAACTAGGTACACGTCATGAATCCCATGACCAAATAAGTCAGTCAGTTAAGTGCTATACGTGAAACACGCTTTGGCGATCATGTCTCTTCCGAGACATAACTGACTGGGCAGAAGATTATCCCGCGGTAGGTTGCCTTTGCTTTCTGCGGTAGACTGGTTGCCAACCAAGGCTACATAATCCAGTCTGTCCTGTTATTTAACCCATAAGAAGAGACGGATTAATACCTTTCCCAAGGGTATTTGCGCGTAAGTGAATGCAATGAATTCAACTGGAATTCGAACTCGGCTCCCCGATTTCTCGTTCCGAGCCGATATACCAAATAAGTACACATCCTAAATAATGCTACCAAGTAAATACACGCCGTAAATCAGGTAGCCACTTAAGTACACGTCAGGGTGCGTATTTGGTTGGAAAATGACAGAATGAAGCAATTCAAAGAAGTATTCAAGTTCAGCTTTTTTATTTAATTTTATGTGCGATTGGAATGAGTAAAACAATTTAAAATGAAAAACCTTGTAATGTGTTCAACCTCTTTTTCTTCTGAATTTTATGACCGAATACAAGAAAGATTTTAACTACAGAACATTAAATTGTGTAGCACATTTTTATTTTTTCATCTAAACAGCGCATTACTGGCCACTGCACAAGCTGTATATATTACAGTGGTATGTAACCATTAAAATTTTTAAGATTACAATGTTTTACATTTGTCATAATAGATGAATAATAGTAAATTTTAACGATAAAAAATACGTCATTATTCAATAAAAATTGAATTATTTGTCTATATTTCTGAGATGAGGTATTGTAACTATTTACAACATTTGCATTGTTCAGACTGTTGACCCCATGTTTGTTGCCATATGTCTTCATATTCATGACGTTTCGGCGTTGTATGTTCCAGCCTTCTTCAGGTGATTGGAATTTCAAACTGAACCCTTTTAGTTCTTCCACTGGGGCAGATTGTTCTAGTTCCTCGTCCCACAATTATTACGGATATCTCAGTTTCAGTTATTTGCCTTTTGTAACTCAAATCTGCAAGTTTTTGTTCACCTCTGCTGTAGCCAGTGTCTTAATCAAGAATATCCGCCTTTCGTATTATAAGAGAATATTTTGATAAGGTTTTTAATATTTGTGACTGTAAGTGTAATTTTGTCTACTTTTCTCTTTTTTCCTTTTCTCCCCCCTTTTCGTTCTTATGTCTGTGGGGTTATATTGCATATATTTATCTCCTTTATTTTGTGTGCGTATACATTCATCTCCATTTTTTATATAATTGTTTGAGTTAGTGTATATATCCTGTGTTCTTTTTTTTGCGTTTGTCTATTCTTAAATTTTTTTGTGTGTATATATTTTCTCATAAGTTTTGTGTATGTGTGATTTAATGTATGTTTTCTTTTTTCTGTATTATATTATATGTGTGAACTGATGGGTGTATTTTCAATTTATTTCCGGTTTAAATAATACAAGCTTCACTTCCTCTGAGTGAATATTCTGAGTGAAATTACCATTTATTTATTTTTCAACGGTCTGAGGAAGACAATGTAAAAGCTTACATTGTTGAAATAAATTCTGTATTTATAACCATTTAATTGTGCTGAATTTTCCTCTCAATACTTTCTAAAGCTCTGTAAAATATCCATTGAGCTTTCTATTTTTATCTTATTATTAATTTATATTAATTAGATAAAATCCTTTGGATTATCCTCTTCGTCTTTACGAGTTTACTCTTCTCTCCTGTATATATATATATATATATATATATATATATATATATATATATGTGTGTGTGTGTGTGTGTGTGTGTGTGTGTGTGTGTGTGTGCTTTGACGAAGTACAGTTTACAGATTTTGCGTTTTTATAGATGAAGCATTTTACTACGTACCCAAGAAAAATAGAAGTTTGCCCTACTTCCAAAATATTTTCTACAGGGAATGTTAATAGGTATTTGTAAGACATTTAATTTTTCAACAGAAGTATTTTTATTTATGCTATTAAATAAACTGGGGAGCGCAATTGAAATAACGTGAAGTAAATTGCATCCATTTTTACGTCAAAATTGGAACATATCGTGATTTTCTACGCGTCGCTCAGATATCTCACAAGGCAGAAAAGTATGGCCCACCCAATGGGAATTGAACTCACTACTCAGTCGTAATTGTTCTAGAAATTGTTTACTAATCTTTACACCACGTCGAGGTGCCCCAAATATGAACATATGAGTAACGTGAATTTAGATTGAGAAACTGAATTCCGTTTGGAAACCACTCCACAGCAGGACAATATTTGGTCATTAAAATTTTTCATTAAAAATAATTTGCATTCACACAGTTTTTTTTCCCCAGTTTGGTTCAAAATCTCATTAAAAAAACAAAAAACAAAAAAAACTAAACATTGTCAACTGGATTTCATTGTCTGTAAAATCTGTCCCTTTTGAAGAGACAAAAAAAAAACAATAAATTTTTACAGAATATACTACACACTCGAAGAAAGCTGCAGAATATTTGTTGGTAATAATATAGTTAAAAATAACAAAACCGGTTATATTAATCTGAAAAAGCAATGGAATAATGAGTCTTACTTACTTCTGTAATGAAAGATAAATCGGCGGCCTGACTATATAGGTAACCATTGGTACAAGGAAATGATAAGTTACTGTTTGATTCTCCATTTTGTGAAACTATCACGTGACACTCTTTGTACTCCAAAGTAACATTGCTTTCGTTTGAGTTGATACTTTTGCGCAAATATTCCGGCCATTCGCTGCTGTTGGCGTATGGACGACATTGGTAAGCTGGGATGAAACCTTGGAAACAAACAGAAAATATTACTAAGGAAAAGAGAACTTCATTTTAACCACTTATACGAATAAAACATTTCTCCGACATATTTAGGTTTGCGAGACAGTGATCTTGAAACGTGATAATAATCCCCATTAACCTCTTAATATGTTTTCCGTTTACATTAACTTTTTCAGACTTAAGTTATTTAAAAGTTGTACCAGTTTTAAGGTAACACAAATTCAAATTTAATTTATGAAACATCTACACAATTTAACCATTCTATACTTATATATAATATGCCCAAGTGATATGTTAGAAGCATACGCCATTTGTTTGAGTATATAGGTTACTAGTGTGAGCGTAAAGGGCGGACTTTCGTTGTGCATGCATGTAATAGTAAGTACAACTGTACTTACACACTATTTATATTGAAACAAAAATAATCTTTGAAAATTTGTCTATATTTCTGAGATGAGGTATTTACACGTTTACCTAGTTTGGACTATTATCCTCATATTTACTGTCATATTCACGACGTTTCGGCTGTTGTACACTCTGACATTCTTTAAGTGAGTAGAACTTTGAACAGAACCCTTTATTTCGATCACTTGGGTAGGTTGTTCTCAACGCTTTTATTCACTTATATAAAAGCGTTGGTTGGATCCAATGACTTGACCCAAAGAGTTGTGAGTTTTATATCTGCCAACAGTAGTGCTGAACAAAAACTTAAAGAGTTGAGTTAAATGGAGATAACTAAAACATCCGGAAGTAGCATGACTCATGGAACGAGAACAATCTACTCCAATTATCTGAATAAAGGTTTCCGTTCAAAATTCTACTCACCTGAAAAAGATTGGAAAATGACAGATTTAAATGTCGCATAAGTTGTTAAGAGGCACTGCGACCAGAATTTGTTTTTCAAAATGGTTTTCATATTAATATAGATAATAGACTCCAGATCGCGAAACAAAAAAGACTAAATTTTATAAAAGTTAGTAGATAGAGTCTAGTTTGCCTTGTAAATTTATCTTAAAATGTGGAAAAAAAAATTATTGAAAAAAAATTTATATTCTGGAATGCTTAATCGACAGTTATATATGGAAAAAACAAATCTCCAGATTTTAAATTTCAATTTAAACAAAAAAAAACAAACTTTACATTTTAAGAAATCACGTGGTATAAACATATTTTGTCTTGGTTTCAGTAGGGAGATCAATTTACAAGAGATTTAGATAGCAAATTGGACCACCTGTTTACTTTTATAAAATGTAGTAATACACGCATACATATATATATATGTGTGTGTGTGTGTGTGTGTGTGTGTGTGTGTGTGTGTGAATTAAAAGACAAGAGTAAAAACTATTTTTAGCCGATGAGTTCGACCTCTAAGTGTCTGTATAAAGCCAAATGCAAGGATTTATTTTGTTGCAAGGGCAAGGATGTCATTGCTTTATCAAGGACCTTACATTTGAGGGCGTTTATGAATAATTATTAGGTGGCTGAAAGGTCAGTTAAAACATGTGGAGGTCACAAAGAGCCATAGTTCAAAGGCTGGCAAAACAAAAGAAAACGAGTAATATTCAACAAATATATATTTTTCTGCTTTTCAAATTTAAAAACCTTGATAAACCAACAACATACTTGCCCTTGTAGATAAACACATAAAACAAAACAATCCTGACATTTGCCTGATGAATTCGATAACCGCTTCGGCTGAGAATAGTTTTTCTCTCTTTTTATTCATTTTGTTCTATTACAGGTACAATCTATCTGAAAATTATATATATATATATATATATATATATATATATATATATATATATATTGATATCAGTAAATATACATACGTATATACACGCAAGTATACACACGTATATAAACATTCTTCTGGTGTTAATAAAACACTGGTCAGTGTAGTATAACAAAGTTATTAATTATATATTAATAAATATACATATTATCCTACATCTGTAGCACGACTCGGTCTTTTATGCATTAAACTCCGAGTTGTGCTATAGACATAAAATAATATATATATATATATATGTGTGTGTGTGTGTGTGTGTGTGTGTGTGTGTGTGTGTGTGACAGAGAGAGATATATATATATAAATCTGAATTGCTTAGTCTATTGTAATATGAAAATAAAATTGACAAAAATTATTATTTTTGTTCAGTGTCTATTGTATAATTCCGTCGAAATGACTAAACTTGTTACATTGACGGGGAACATTCAGCTTTATTTAATTAAGGTTATTCTACTCTTGCATAAATTTCTAATAATTAACAGATTTGTAAATATTAAAAAACAAAAAATTAAGGAATGTTGTAAGGAATGTTATATTTTACCTAGGAAGATAATCGACAAAATATTCATTCCTTGGATCATCCAGTTGAGTGTAAGGAAAAACATTTGCTTGATTTGAAATTTTCCGGTTTTTTTCAATGATCGAAACATTTGATCCACATCAATTATTTCTCCGTTGATCTGGTCTTCCTCATCCATTTTTTTTCGCAGGTTGTGAATTCAAAAAAGGGGAAAAACAGAACTTGGAAATGGAGAACGTTTTTAACCGTGGCCTTCTAATTCGAGAATCAAACAAGTCATTGAAATGAAAATTATCTTGTCGTTAATGTGATGGAGGCACAGAAATGATGTCTTTAAATATAGTAATCTGCTTTCTTTTCATTCAATTACTGTGTTCTAGTGGGTATTTCAGACAACTGATAATGTTTCAACTGATAGTTGTTCTTTAGTTGAATTTAATCTTTAACAAATTCAAGGTCACGATTTCATAAATTTTGATTGGCCAATGACAATGATATGTATTGGCATTAATTGCTGTTTACGGCATATGGTGATTGTACTGTAGAATCATTTTCGTAAGAGATTGTAAAATTAAGATGGGTTTTATTGGGTTACAAAATTATGTAAATAATAAAAGAACAGTATATTATACATTTCTCTAGCAGGAATTTTAATGTTATTCAGTTAAAATGAATAGAGAAAACGTTATCAGTTATAATATTTGTGTTGCAGTGTATTTATACGCCTTTACAAAACTAACAACACCTGATGGCGACGTATTTTAAGGGGGACAGGAGTTAAATGCCGGTCCCTAGCGCTTAAAGATATTTTAAAACGGGTATAAACATATGGTAGTTTAAAATGCTACCTGTTTTGTAATGTATTTTTATTGTGCTGGAAATGTCGCTTAGCTTAGTCTTTGCTGCAGAGTATCCAACTGAAACCAAAATGGCGGCATCCATGAGTAATTTGTTGTCAGCGTCTTGATAGTCATTTATTTTCAGGAAATGCCAATTTCCTATTTTCACCAAAACGGGGTAGCATATTCAGATAACAATGCAGCAGTGAAAGCATTAAACACGGGATATATATATATATATCAAATCGTCTGAAGACACCACTCATGGTAGAAACCTAGGTCGCGTAATAACTCGTTTACAAATGGAATATATATATATATATATTGTATCAAGGATCGAGAAACCAGTTTTTATATATCAGTATTATTTCCCATCCAATGTAATGCCCGAGAGCTACTTAAGATAGTGTTCTTTTTTAATCAATTCCACTAAAACGCAAAGGGCTGCTGGGCTGGTAGTAAAAGAAATTGAGAAGACATTAGCTGGAACCGGAAACCAAATCCTAAGCAAGAAACAAGAAATAAACTTCTACTTATGTTAAAAAAAAAACTGGGGAGGAGAATAAACCAAACGATAGGAAAGCCTATCTACTTCTATTACAATGAGCAAGAATTTCAAATTATGAGAAGATGTAGGATAGATCATGGTTGACCTTAGATTTGATGAGGTTAAGAACGCAGTACTCGGTAAAGATTACTGTAGGGAGTCCATACAACAGAGTAAGAGTTCCTGGGAAGAATCTGTCTGCTGTTTTCTTCGTCCTTCTTCCCAACGGCATACGAAGGGAATATGTGTGAGTCAAGCCTGTGTACAGCAACCTAACTTGTCCTAGCTGTAAACGAACTCAGGAATGTTGTTCCTTTTAGTATTTACTATGGAAATGTTGATAGAGTAGCGAGAGGCTAGCGATATTTCTTACGTGGGAAAAGTGTTGTAATAGTTCATCACCCACAAGGTCACAAACACTCTTTCGAATACTTTTTAGACTGGAAAGTGAGGACAGTTTCAGCCAAGATATGGTTTGTTGGTCCTATCTAACTATTGTAACATTTTAAAATCCCTCTACACTCGTGATCATCGACATCTAGTATAAGTTTCTTACTGAAAGTCACTGTTTTCGTAAATATTTGCTTAAATATATAATGACGAAGTTAAATAAAATGCAATATGTACACGATTAAGCAGGGTAGTACGCCTGGAAGGAGCGCATACGTGAGAGTTGACGGAAGAAATGAAGTCGTTTCAGAGCGAAGAGATATTTTCGAGCTCTTCCAGTTATTGAATGATATTATGATAATTTCAAATATGGTAGAGGCCTACTTGGTGCATGTGGACACAGTCTTGGGTGGTTTGCGTAGGCATGATCTCAAGTTGAAAGCAGCTAAGTGTGAGTTCTTTTACCTGGATTTCGGAATTGGTGAAAGGCGAATACGGCCAGATTTCGATATGGTCAAGGCTGTGGAATCAGTTTCGACCCCAACCATTGTTATGTAAGTGAGGGCCTTCATTGGAATGACCTGATACTATCACCGCTTTATTAGGAATAACATAAAAAGCGAGGAAAGTTGCAATCGATAAGTCGCTTAGTAAGACTAAGGATGTAGAGCTTGAGGTTGGTGATTTAGAGTAAGCTATAAGAACCACCTTAAGAAAGGGAAGTTGGACATACGCTGGCGGATATGCTGTAAAATAAGAAAACTGCGAGAAGAATGAGAACATTGGAAAGTACGCGATCATAGCTCACTACAAAATCCTATCTATTGTAGCTCTTAACAATGATGGTCTTTTTACGGTCCCTTTAGTCCTTGTTCTGCTATTCACTTACACAAGCTCGTTAGATAGGTTACTTGATGTTTAACTTGATGTTTTAAATGTCTTATGTATGTCGAATTTTCCAAGCCTTCATTTTCCATTTTTATGTGTTCCATAAATATCAACTCTTTATGACTCAAAGTATAACTGTTCTTTTTGTTTTCATTTCACTTAAAACTTTTTTGTTGCTCATATGGTCCATCCATGATAATCTAAAAATCATTCTGTAGAACCACATTTCTGTTGCCCCATCTCCTCTTCATCCGCGGGAAAATTGTTCAGCATTCAATTGCATATAGGTGTATTCATATTACATAGCAGTTCAAAACTCTTATTTGTTCCCGAGGAAAATTCTTCCGTTCCTGTTATATCCCAGGAGGGGATAAACAGAAAGAATAGTGCAAGAAATAATTCTTAACACTGAGGATATATGAACAGAGATTTATTATACCTCAGTACTATAAACCAAATACACCTACACCAACGAACAGTTAGCAAGAATAACAATCAAGAAGACAATGTCTCTGTATCGGACGTATGCGTCCGTCTTGTGAAGAAGGCTTCCGTCTAAGGACGAGGGCTCTCGTATAATCACGAACACCCTCGTATAATGACGAAGATTCTCCAGGTCGTTCTAGTCCCGGTCTTTTATAATCCGAGTCATACCCATTCCGGGGTAGTACAGGATATTTCACTACAACAGTTCCCAAATAATTTGTTAAGTTTTGAAAAACATCTACTATTCCAATATTCATTCGGATTTCAGTGTAATATTTTCAATAATCAGTTAAAGAACTTACCATATAATAAAATTTTTGTACTGGCTTAATTTTTCACATTTCAAATTTGTATCCCTCATTTTACGCTGTCCGCCTTGTTAACGACCATATATTGTCTTCTTACAATTGATGGTTAGTCCTTTCTTCTCGTTTTTTTTTTTTACTATATTGTTTAGAAATTCATGCAATGTGTACACGTGTATATATATGTGTGTATGTGTATGTGAAACTAACACGTGTCATCTATGCGAAAGAATCAATTAATTCTCTACATAATCTCTTTCCATTTAATTCAGTGTTGAATATTGATTGCGTAGATCGAATATTATGCATTGAATTCTTTTAAGAGGATTTATTTTCTTACAAATTGAACATAAATTTGTTGATTTGTTCCCCCAAATACTTAGTTGCGGTTTAGAATGATATGAAGATTTAAAATATTTTTTCATGTCAATGGATCATATTATATTGTTATTTTGTTCGTAATGTGTTTTCATTTGTCATTAATTAGCCTTCGAAAACTAGATCAGACGCAAGCGTAACTTAAAACTGCTTAACATATTTAACTTATTCTGTTCACAACCGACTCATTTGAAACGAAAAGAAAACAAAATTTCAAGACTTTTACCCCTTGTATTATTTAGCACCATTTCATTGCTAAGTTTATGAGTAATTCCATAATTTAATTGCCGTCACATACTTCAGATAAAAACATAAGCATGTATTGAGTTAAATTAGAGTAAAAGTAATGAGTTGGCATATCAGACCAATCATCTTCCATAAGAAGGAAATATATAAAGCGGTAATATGGGTATAAAGGTCGTGGAACGAGAAACCAGTGAGTTCAAATTCTTGTTGAGTTCCTAACATTCACTTTTACACTTAGGAATGGTCCGAACCCCGAATGGCCAGCTATGTGTTGAGAACCATACGAGAAAAAGGAAAATTTTGTATTTAAAACCCAGCCATCCCTGAAACTGTAAAAAAAAGTGTTTAGACTGTAAAAACAAGACTGTAAAACAAACAAACAATATATAAATAAATAAAAAAAAAAACGAAATA